>JAMJFZ010000882.1:0-600000 GCA_026225945.1 Cricetomys ansorgei | reverse complement strand
CTATCTTATTGCATTTGCTTTATTTCATGATTTACCTAATAGTTGCCAAACTAAGTAAAATAATATTTAAATGGGACCATCTCCGAAGTAGTATCTAGGTATTTTGATTTGACAAAATTTCAGAACAAAACCTAAAAGTTACTGTAGCACTCTCTGTATTGCTTAACTTTTGGGAATAACAAAAAACCTTAAAGGAAATCAAGTGGATGTAGAATTAAAATCTTGCTAACATAACTTATATTATAGTTGAAGGAGAGAAGAAATTTACAAAGACGATGCAGTCCTAAGACACTGTATTGTGCCACTGAGATTAATTTCTCTGGTGGTTTCATAGGTTTCTATCCATGCTCATTTGGTTCCATCACTGGAGTCCAGGATAGCTCAGCAAGTCATGGAAAAATTACATAACAGAAGAAGTCTGTTTAGAAGATGTCTGCTCAGAAGTAAAGAGTGAGGCAGGCACAGACTGGGATGCTCCAAGGGCATTGCTTCCAGTTTCTTAACTTCCTCCAAACTAAGTCCACACTCTTACATAATTTACTAAAAACAAAGTTGAGCTACCAGTCTCAGAAGAGCATTCATAACCCAAATGATAGTTTCAAAGAATATCAGTTTAATACGCCAGTGATATATACATGGATGTTGGAGGATGTATAGGGAATTTTGGCTATTATAAACAGTGAAGAACACATCATATACATAGCATTAGGGAACAGAAAGGCACACCATTCACCTTGAGGTTTTCACTATATCCTATCAGTCTGCTGTTTTAGTAGATCAACAATTTCTGAAAATAGCTAAGCATTAGCTACTATACTTTGAATATTATAAAGAAAAGTAAGAAAAGAACCTTTAAATTCACCTGTTTTATTAGATCTTTTCTTTGTATAATTTATATTGATAGTATTGATAACTAACAGTTTGACTTTATCTGTATCGGTGTAGAAATATTACACAAACATCTTATATATAAATCAGTTGGTCCTTATGCAAACCATGTGATGTTAGGCTATGAATATTGTCATCTCCATATTAAATACAAAGTAATTTAATGGGGTGTACATAGCAATGAGTATTTTTAAGCTTTTAAAATTACATGTGTGTGTTTAATCAGGAGTTAAAAACAGCCAGTGTGCCAGGAAAATCTGTTGTCTGTATTCTCTGGCACAACAAAAACCTAATACTGATTGGTAATAAATAAATTAACTGAGATATATTATAACTACAGTGAAAGAGGCTTGTTCAAATGTTTTCTCTCTGGTTAGGAAGAACTGAAGATAATTCATGTTAGCACCATTTTGTTGAAACACAGGTCTAATCAAAAAGTACTTCAATTTGCCTAACCAAGCACTGTCAACCAGCCACATGCATTATACAATATTAAAACTATCCGAAAAACTGGAGTGTTAGCATGGGATGAACACTGGGGAATAGTCCTATATCAATGAAGGCAATTTATATTTATAACAAAGACTCTGGATGTGTACATACACACACACACAAACACACACACACACACACACAAGTGGGCAAGTGTCACACAGGCACTCACACGCACATACACATATGCACACACATGCTCCGTACCACACAAATACACGCATGTACACACATGCACAAATGCACACACAGGCACAAACACACGTGCACATTCATGCACATATGCATTAAAATTTGAGCTTTCATAGCCCCTCACCCTTTTTAAAAATACTTTTACTACATTTTAGATTTTTTTTTAAACCATAAAGTAAAAGGAGGATTCAAACCATGTTCCTCAGTAGCGGAACGTCAAGCCTGAATACTTAAAATGCCATTCCTGCAATAGAAAGAGCACAACACTGTGGTATTCAAGTCTTTGAAATTCTGCTGGGATTTGAGAAGCCTACATGACAGCACACACTACCATGTGTCATTTCACTGCTCAGAGACCAGAAGGAATATATCTTGCATCTCAGTTATCATTAATCTAGTATTCTTTTTGCATAAAGGCTTAAAACAAAATCCTCCAAGGAAAAATAATCTGTCAAGATGGGTTTCATTCCCTCTTTTAGAATACTGAGTGCAAAACATGAATGCATACATTGAATCTGAGGAGTTAACAAGCATGGGAGCAATTTAAGGAAAGCAAATGTTTCTTTTTTTTTCTTTTCTTTTTTATAAGGAGTGGCTGGAATGCAGGAAGGAATGCCAAGTAACAATATCTTTAAGCAAGCATCTACCCAGTTATATGTTGATCTACACTGAAACACAATACATGTGTTTATAAAGAATATTGACTGTTTTAGCACACCAAAAAGATGACACATAATTGATTCAGGCATACCTTCAAGTTTCCATGCACTGTATTAGGTACAGGGTATATTTTTGTACACGTATAATAGAATAACTAATGTTTTTCCAGCATGACATTATAATATGTCAAATAATCTAAATTACATGTGTGCCTATATAAAGCTTGATTATAAAAACGATTTGCTCCATTGAAATAATGAACTTTTCTTCGAAAATAAAAATAACTATGAACAGAAGAATTTAGCTCTTTTCTCCTAACAAAACTTGTGACATAATTATCCAATCTGAGTTTCTGGGAATGTCTAAATGACTTTTTAAAGTAAAATGTGAAGGCAATCTGCATTCAAGAAGTTGATGGACGTTCTGTCTTCTATTAAAACAACACATATATCTACAATAAGTCATCTAAATTATTTTGAAGTTTTGAATGGCTGCCTAGGTTTTTATTTGTTGTACCTAGAGAGAAATTAAAGCTAAATAAAAATCAGTTCCTTTGATATTGGATGGGCCTAATACAAAGAGTCACATATTAAGTTTCTGATTTCAGAAGCTTGTGGTTTAAACCCTGAAGAACCGGAGGCTTATGGTAAGCAAGTTTTTATAGCTGGAGGCTTACAGCTCAAGGCAGGGGCTTATTACCCTGGGTTAGAGCATCAATACCTAGTGACTAGCATTAAACTACCAAGTTTTAGCCCTTTACTCTTGGTAGCTCTCAGAAGCTTAGCTACCTCCTCTCAAACATTACAGTTCTGAGCTCTGGGTTTCAGGGCTTTTAGCTGTTAAGTAAATTTCTGCAACTTTTAGCTGCCTCATAACCTCTGAGGTTACACTGAAGCTCTATGGTTTTGTCTGTTCTTCATCCAACATACCACAGTTGCGTCATTCACAATAAAGACCCAAGTGGGCAAACAGGTCATTTAGAAAAACCCTTTTCATAACTCAATGCTGCAACACCAAGATAAAAGAACATGCATACAAAACCCAACCTCAGTGCTAATATGATAAGACTGAAAAGTGCTTATATGGATAGAAAAAGAGAAAATTCCTCATCTGTGCATATATTGTAATTACACTGAACACATCATGATGACCTGTTTCATTAACTACAAGACTTGCATAAAGGCTAATAAGTAGCCTCAAATTGTGTCAATCACATGCCTTGTGCTAGATCCTGGTTAAAGTTTTCTCTCCTATCTTGAGTGTATAACATCAAGAAGTCCTGCAGGTCACAGATGTGTATCTCCTTCAGAGGAGACTCTTCCAAGGCTTCTGGTGGTTATTTGACTAGAGTAGTCATGGCTGGAAGCACAATCTCCTACGCAAGTATATGAGTAATATACCATGTTTGAAGGGTTTCTTATAAGTGGATCTTGTCCACATATTCTACATAGACATTTTAAATGTCTTTGTAGTATTCAAAGCAGCAGGGATGTTATGATGATGCCATAATAAATAATAGAGGAATTACTGGACATTTGAGTTGCTTAGGAATTGTTACTCTAAGCATTTTGTTATAAAATCTTCTCTCTTTATTTTCCTTCCTCTGTGTGGTTCTCAGTTCAGTTAGTAGTAGTTCCTTCCTCCTGGAAGGAAAATGTATTTTCAGTTCTGTTCTTGAGCACAGTGGCCCACCATATTGTCTCATTCAACATGAGTTAGTCGGATAGATGTACCACTGTATTCAGATGACAGTGAACCCCAGGGGAACTTCATAAAGAGAGTGGGAAGCTAAGAAACTGAGGAAATTAAATGACAATGAGTATACCATAGGCAGGATAGGAGACAAACAGTCCTTAGGACGATCAAGTGACAGAACAGCCTGATAGGATGTCTCTGTTCCGGTCTTTATCCACCTAAGAAGTGATGTATGGACCATTTTTATCGCATGTGGATGCTATTAGCAACAAACATCTTGGCTTCAGGCCACCAAAGAACATTGATACTTATATCAGAATGTAGAGCAGTATAAATTAACCAAGATCCCTAACCCTGTGTCTGATTTTGTGTAGAACATTCATTGCCCTGCTATTTGCCCAGAAGTCTGAACACCTTCGTAGATCTTTAGAGGATGGCTTTGGGTCTCTATTTTGCAACTAGCTTTGGAAGTCACAGCCTCTAAGTACCTATTATAGAGTGTGTCATGGAGGGTAAGTTGTATTAGCTACTTTTCTGTGTTGTAATAAAATACCCTAACAAAAGCACCTGGAGGAAGAAGGGGTTTATTTTTAGCTTAGGCTTCCAAAAGGATAGAGTCCATTATAGCCTGGAGCTGTGGCGGCAGGAGCAGCGTGTTAGCTGTTCACATTTTCCTTCATGCACAGGAAACAGAAAAGCAGAGCAGGAAATAGAGTGTGGCTATCAGCCCTCAAACCTGCCGTCAGTCATGTGCTTGCTCCATCAAGGTTCCACCTCCTGAAGGTTCTATAACCTCTCCACAAAGCACTGCCAAATCAAGTGTTCAAATACACGAGCCTCTGGGGACCATTTCTCATTCAAGCAACAGAAAGGTGGTAGGTAATAGGTGGGCCATACATGCTTGACTCTGTAACTATTCTCAGCATGAATTAAAGACTAAAACGGACCACTAGAAGAAAATCAAAATCACCACCAAAGCAGTGTTCCCATTTTAATAATAATGATAATAATAATAATAATAATAAAAAACTTGGATGCAAGAGATAAATTCTCTTACTATCCAGCATGTGGTTAAAATTAGGATTTGGCTTCCTGCGGGCTCTTATTTCATTCATTTATACAGCTGGGCACTTGTTTTTGGAGACATGGAGAGGCTGCTGAGGAATAGACCCAGAAAGTGAGGGTTTTTTTTTTTTTCCTTTCTTTAAAGCATTAAATTGGATCAGTTCAGAAAATTGTTAAATCGTAATGTGATAACCAAATCAGCTTAAATAACTGCAGGGAAGTAGAGATGTTTTGAATGTTTCCACCCCTGAGCATAAAATAAACTCGATATGTCAGATGGAAGAACGTGTGTGGGTGTCTCTCTTCTTTGTTCTGTTTATGCCCTGTGATGGAAATTTGTGTGTATGTCAAACACGACTAAACCCTCTCTTTTATAAGCCATCTCCTCTATTGTTATCTTTGATGGAATAAGGTTTGTGTGACAAATTGTTCTATCTTTGGAAAGACAGTATCTTCCTCAAACATGACTAAGAATGCACTCTTAACATTGTTTTGATTGTACATAGCTTGCCCATTAGGAGAAGGAAAAATCTGTCTAATCCAATCACTTAATTTTTTTTCTCCAATGGTCCAAAAGTCATAGAGATTTATTAATAGCACACATTTTCTTTAGGTGATTTACATTTTTTTTTTTTTTACTATTTTTAATACCACGTTTATCAAGCCTCTTAGTCTCATGCCTAACCTATCAAGTGCACTTTAAAAATAGCTGTCCATAGTGGATTTGGAGGAGATTAAGGAGGACTGAAAGAGTTAATTCTTTTAGCTCTCTCAGTGGAATAAAGTTAATAGGCTGCCAATAACATGAGTTATAAGTTGCAAAAGCTAAAGTTATAAGTAATCCTAAAGGGAAAGAGGAAAATTGTTCCTGACAAGCTGAAATTACTTTATAAAATCTCTTATGTGTTGAGAAGCCCTGAGTTGGTCAGGGCATGAAGCTTATTTCAATGTTTAACTCAGCCTGTTTCTAAAGAAAATATCGTGCCCAATATCTGTTTTCCTAAAGCATACCCTTTAACCCAGTATTTTTTTGTTTCTTTTCTCTTGTTGGCATGGAGACTAAGAATCACTCCACCAGACTGATCAATGCATAGTTACATCAACATAACATTTTCAGTCAAGTTCCCAGGAGCCTTCCTCCTGAGTCTGTCATTTTGATTCAGATAACTAAATCAGGCTAAGCATGGCAATGATAACGGGTGACTTGCCTCATTAGTTGGCTCCTGCTGTTCTAGCTGCCAGGAGGCTCTGTACAGACTGCAAAGGATCCTGGGAGTGATAACTAACTTTTTCAAAAAAAAATAATTTTGATGTATTTTTCTTGTAATTCTCATCTTGCTTTTTGACAGTCATTTTATAGAATGACATATGGACTACATCCATATGCCTGGATATTTCTTCTCTAAATATGTGCCTTGTGATTGGCTTTATGAACATGAGCAAACAACAGCTTTCATCTAGGGGATGATTTAAAAATGTCCTGCTCATTTGTCTCTTTCAAACACTACATAAACATCTGATATCACTTTAATTAACAGTATTAGAAGTATGACAGTGATGTGTCTTTCAATGTGAAAGTAGAGTCAGTGACCAATGCTTTCTAGAAAATAATATTTTCATTGGACCTGAGGATTCATTAGTTTATTTTATGAAAAATACCTTTTAAAAATGAACTACTAATCATCTGTAAAAAAAAAAAAATTATTCGTGGGGGAGAGTAAGCAAAGGGGGAAAAATCATGAAAAGACAAAAGATCTCATTTAGTCATCACAATCTGAATCTGAGACTCATGAAATGAGATATAATTATCTATGTGGCTGAGAGCTGCCTGTAGAAAAAAAAACAAATGAATGGGAACGTACAATCGGAAGCAAAAGGAGCTGCAATTATACCATGATCAATGCCCCAACTGAGAGAATACTAGCAAATTAAGAAGGGCTGCTCCAAATCAAACATTATTTTAGCAATATTATGACTTCTTAATACAGCTCTCACTACTAGTGAAAAGCTAATCTTTAAAACAAAATCCACAACAGCAGCATTTATGATTCCAGTACTTGCTGGCATCTTCTTCCTCCTGACTGACAAAAATTTCACTCCTGAAAATATCTCAAACAGCCTTTCTTTCCATTTAAGCAGCCCTTTACCCATTCATGCCTTGTTTGTTAAACACCAGGCAGTGTTGGATATGTTTCATGAATGTAAATTATCACTTCAATGGATGAAAATCTACAATAGGATTATATGGATACATCTGCTCAAATAATGGCTTAAGTTGTATTTGGGCACCATCTAAATGGAATGGGGCAGAGATATTTGAATAGTAATGAGTTTTGCACTGATGTTCTGACAAACCAATTTAATACACATACATCCTCATGTATGGAATAGTAAGATGGCTTAAAAGTGTTTTTTTTCATTATTTAATATTATTTTTTAAAATAACTCTGCCATCTCCTTCTAATTTTAATCTCCAGTGCCTTCTTTACATAGATTGGAGTTTTTGATCAATTATGAGAGGTTTTCCCTTAAAATTATTCAACCATTTCTACTTAGCTAATGGAGATACTTTCTTTTTGCTTGCTTTGGAAACTTTAGTATTTACAAAGAATCTAGCAGAAAAAAAACAAAACAAACTATAAACATGTATCGAATCTAAAACAGATTTTAAGACAGTCTAAGACAAATTTTGGCTCATCATGTTAGTTGAAGATTATAGAAATCATCAATGAACCTTCTAGATTTTTCTCTGACTAGCACTTCTGCATATACATATAAAGGACTCTTTTTTTATTTGATTATCACCATTCTGTCCGATGGTTTCCAACTTGACCATTTCTGCCACATCATTACTCTAAAAATGTGCAAGTAATAAAATATATTCTCACTGATACTGATAGCTCAACTTCCTTACTCTCACTATTTTTCCAATCTTTCATTACCTGGGTCAGTACTTTGCAAGGGCATTTAACATTCTCTGAACTCTATTGTCAAGAACATTACATTTCTAAATCGAGAGACTGTTTTTTACTTTTAGTCATATTTGGATGCTTAACTTCAGAGTTGGTATGTGTCCTTCTTGTTCTCAAAATGATTTCTCTGAGTTTATCAAATATTAAATTGTTCTTTTTCTACTTCAATCCTGCATCCATTTTGCTAAATCTAATGTATGGATCTCTTCATTGCTTTGCACTTATGATTTCTGCCCATTTTTATTTTCTGTTCTTGAGCAATCTTACCTGTTTTCATAGCTTAGTATATCTATGTGTAGGTAAACATAAACATAATCTAAGACATTTCCCCACAACCGTAGGAAATAAATCTACCTAGATCCATGTCACTGCTAATTGGAAATTGTGACCAAAGAGCAAAAATTTTAAATGACTATTCTGTTGACACACTAAATCTGTTTGGTGTTCAGTAAAAACCATAAAAGATGGCATCAGACACTTGGAAGATTGTTGTCATACTGTCTTCTTAAAAGTTATTGCAGTTAACTCCAAGTAAGTTTGAGACTTAGCCATACATCACCAAAGAAATCAAACAAACATCCATTTAAGTTATCTAAAATTTTACTGAACATTATCTTTCAAAATGGTAAAACTTTGGGGCAATTTGACAAATCTAAGTTACTAAAAACAATTTATCATGGCATGTGAATTATGAAATTTAAAATGATTAAAGAAAGCAGAAATCACAAATATCTATAAGGATCTAGACCTAAGACAAAGTTGCTAAGATTCTTTAGTATTTGTTACTATTTGAAAGTACAAGGTATAGCGCTAATATCATGGAATTTTTCTTACACATATGCTTTCTGCAGGAGAGAAAATTAACAATTCCACATTGAGCTTCCCCTTTGAATTTTTATATGTGTGCCTATATCTGAAATAAAATATACTTTATGTAATATAATCTAATTTTGTGAGGTGAATTTAATAAATAGAAACGAAAGGTTTTGCATTTACACATAATTTGAAGCTTCCCCTTTTAAAAATCTTCCCAAAATTATACAACCTTAAAGTAACATTTTGTAATTTTGTTTAGCGCCTTGTGTGGTAAACTCTCACCATTTAGTTCTCTTGAGTGAGAAGGCAAAATTACTTTGGAAGGCATTTGCAAGAACTTTCCCCAATACAACTCTCTGCTGTTGATAATAAAATGCCTGTAAAATTCAGATTTATCATGGCAGATAGAAATCCTTTGCTGGAATCTTACCACACATCAGAGCTGTACCATCCTTTGTTCGTGGACGGACAGAAGAAAATCAGACAGGTAGATGAGAGATAGAGAAATGTTCAGCCAAAAATACCATTAGGAAATGTTTTTAGATATCCATTAGCTTTACCTTATTTTATGTTTTCTCAGAATTAGACAGCGAAGGTGGATTTTAGAAGCAAAAATTTGAGGCAGAGTAGCATCCACATCACATATAACAACTGAACAAGCTCTTACCTCGCCTTACCACTGATGGTGGCTGGCTTTATCCCCAGTCTAGAATTATAGTGTTTCTCAAGTTTTCCCATGCTGTACTTAGTCTTGTTTTACTATTTTAACTGAAGTTCTATTTTGTGTGTGTGTGTGTGTGTGTGTGTGTGTAAAGAAGTCATTGAACACAGCCTACCTTTAAGACACAAACACAGAGAGGCAATCAAAAAATACAGCTAATTTATTTACTAACAATTAGTTACTCTATATATGAGGTCAAAAGATAAATCATAGACCAGTGAGATGACTCAGTGAATAATGGAGTTTGCCTCTAAGTCTTAATGACACAAGTTCAATCCTCAGAAAACCACTATCACATAAAAAGAGGACTGACTCCCACAGATTATTTTCTGATGTATATACACACACAAGGCACCATGCATAGAAACAAAGGTGCACATGTGCCAGCCATGAGTGTGGGCATTCGCACACCCATGCACATGCACACACAATAAATAAAAGTAAAATAAAAATGCAAATAACTAGAGAGTTAAAGAAATTATTACCCATAACCAAATGGGCTAGTTCATTCCATCTCCCAATTGCTCTCCATGTCTTTTTCACAAGAGTATTAGCATTTAGAAAATCACTATTTTTGTTCCTTTATATCTTAACATTCAAGCATGCATAAAGAAGCACTGCACTTCATATTCAATTGATTTTTTCTCAATTTTATATAAATAGTATCATGAATACCACATTATAGCATGCTTTCATTATAAAGTATTCTTAGTTTACAGGAAAAAAAATAGAAAGTTATTATATACCCTTTCCAATGTATGATGCTATTTAAATCTTATATTGTATGAAATAAATTATCATGTTAACACATCAATATTATAAAATAACCTATTTACAAAACTTCACACTTCACGCTTTTTATAATCATGGTATCAGATACATAGAGCAGACTGGCTTCTGACATACTTTGTAACTCAGCTAGACCTAAACTGGGTTCAATCATCTTTTCTCTGCCTCTCAGGTACTTTGATTACACATGTGAGCTGGCATGACTTGCTCTTGTGTGAAATTTAATAAAATCAAGATGAAATAATTTATGCCAGACCCAAATAAAATTTACTAGGAAGTTAAGATAGACAGGGCTCATGTGTACCTGAGACAGGACTTTGTTAATGACTTACTAATGTCCTTAAAAAACACTTTCTATCCTGGATGCCAGGAGATGATTTCTAATGATATTCTTTTCTACTCACAGATCCAGTATCTAGTCCAGTCTCCATCAGAGAGGCTTCTGCCAGCAGTTGATGGGAACAGATGCAGAGGCCCAGAGCCAAACATCATGCATAGCTCTGGAAAACTCACAGAAGAGGGGATGGAGGACTTCTGGGCACCAGGAGCTCAGGGACATTAGGAGAGCAGGCCCTATGGAGTCAACTGACCAGTGTTCTTGGGGTCCCTCAGAGCCTGAAGCAGAAGACAGGGAACCTGAAGGGTCCCTTAGATATGTTATGTGGTTGTCTGGCTTGGGCTTCTTGCAGAGAGCCTATAGGCTAGAGTGTATATGAGAGTTCTCTGATGCTTTTTGTCTGCCCTAGGGACCCATTTTCTCCAGCTGGGTTCCCTGACTCACCCTCTATGTGGGAACTAGTGCGTGGCCTTGTCCCATTTGTTGTGTCTTGTTTGAGCGGGGACCCTGGGGGGACAGCCTTCTTCTATAGCGAAAAGTGGGGGAAAGGTGTGAGAGAGTCAGTGGAGATGGGATGGGGAGGATCTATGATGAGAGGAGAGGGAGGACAGAGGGAGCTGAGAGGAATTAAAGTAATGTAGGAGAGATGTTGATATGTATTATACGACAGAAGAAAAATACATTTAAAAGTAAAAAAATAGAAATAAAAAAAAGACTTTATCTCATGCACCCATGCCTCATGGTTTGCTCCCCTCTTATGTATGCATAGGTTTCTCTATTTCCTTTTAAGAGAGTAGCAGTTCAGAGAAGCATCAATGGAGAGAACACTTGCCTAACAATGCCATGGCCACCAATGTGCAAAATCAATGCCTAAGTGATGTGATCACTAATATTGAGTGTTGTATCTGAGAAGTTTTTGTCATTTATTCTACCTTCACCTTGGTCTGCAAGAATACAACCAAAGTTTGATAAAAACAAATGCGCTACAATTTCAGTTACTTGTTATTCCTGAAACATATTATTAAACATTATAGGATAGTCTCTCTGAGTATTATAAAATGAGATTGGATTTCATCCACAATACCACATCACATGTAGTCACTGTGCCCCCTTAGGAGCCCTATCTTCTCAGACTCTCCTTATTTGTGATTATATTGAGACATATAACAGCAGCAGGTATTATATACAATGCCCCTCATTTCATTTTGCCAGATGGCTTTCTCATGATTATATAGGATAATGGTTTTAGAAAGAAAGTCCACAGAGGCATAAACACCATCACATCACATCCTGTCAAGGGTGCACACTGTCAGTATGACTTACCTTGATGATGTCTAGCTTGGTCACATGGCCAAAGCAGGGTTGTCAGATTCTAATCTGAGAAGTTATTCAGTTTTAACCACTCGATTTCCATATTGATCTCCTTGGAAAGGTGCTTCAGAATTGTTTCTAAAATTTAAGTAGTTGCTAGCAATGCTGCAAGTCTGGAAGGCAGAGTGTATTATTTGGTACATTTAAGAACAAGAGATTGGGCTATTACCACACTTTGTATTAATTCATATATATACTTTATTTCAAAATGGACTCATGGATATTTATTTATACATTGTGTTATAATATTATATTGTGCTATTTATTATTGCTGAAACTAGCCCAACATTGGTCACTGGAAGCATCTTCACTTAGCTTCTATGTCATTTTGACATCCTCCCACATGATTTTGCCTTGTTTTTAAACTCTAAGATGAGCCAGTCTTATAGTGAATATTAAATAAAACTGTTTAATAAGCTGTTAAAGAAAGTATATGAGAACTGATGAAATAACTCATCAGGTAAAAAAACTTTCCATCAAGCCTTTGATTTCCTAACCAACATTGTATTAGTTTGTTTTCTGTTGCTGTGATTTAACCTTAATAGCACAAAAATTAAAAATTGATTTACAATGAGAAAACTGCTGTTAAAAATAAATTGTGACATCTATTTCATGTCATACTCAACTAAGTGTATTAAATGGTTTCAATCATATTCAAGCTCTTCTTTAGACTAAAACAAAAGATAACCAAAAAATATTTCATGTTAAAATTTTATTGCAATATTAATATACAACCTAAGTAAAATAAGTAAATAAGTACAGTCAAAGTTCATTTACTACGTTAATTCCACAAACCAAAATTTTGGATTCCATTGTGCTTCAGCTACATGAATGATACCTACAAGTTTTCTATTACATCCAGACAAATCTTGGTTACCTTGGAGAATTCAAGAGTATCTTCTTATTTGAAAATATAAGATGTGCCTAAGGCTTAAGAAACATTGAATAATATGATGCAAGAAAAATATAAGAACCAGAGCATCAGAAAGTCTGATATGATTGTATATCAGAAGTTACAACCCTATAGTCTAACCAACATAATTGCTCAAAATGTGAGCCGAAAAAGGACACCACTAGACATTCCAAAACAGTTGAGGAAAAGCCCGTGAGGTCTATACCCTACACAAAGAACTCAGGAACTGAGGAAAGGGGAGCAGAAGACAAAGGCATTATAGTACTATGTAGCCAATTATAATTCTGTAAATACTCACAAATACATTAGGTTAATTTAAATAAATAAAACAAACTGCAAATGTTTTTACATTTACCTTGAAAATCCTTAATCCCACCTAATTTCAAATCTGCCAATAGTGTTTGAATATTTTATGAAAATCTTCTTCAAAGTCCCACCCATCTGCAATAATTTATTATGTCCCTTGTTTTTTCAGATGCAAAGAGGATGTTCATTATGTCTATTCAATTGAAATAATATTTGAGATATCTTTTAAAGTACCTCCTATCATCTAAGGTACAGTATGTACTGGAATTTGTACTTATTTTACTGACAATAGAAAATTGTCTTCAAAACTCAAGTTATAACTAAGTTATAACTAAGACAATTTCACATTTCACTAGTTATTGTGTTCTGGAGCTCTGGCCAAGACTCTTCATCAACAAGAATGTGGTTCAGAGGGTCAGTGACCTGCCCATTTGTTTTCATTCCTGGATCAGATGTTTGCTGAAGTGAGACATGTTATTCTGCATGAAGGAGTAGAAGTAGCCTAAGACTGAATAATTTTGCACAATTCAAAACATACTTATCCTTTCCATGGGATTTGGCTTTCTGCACCTTATGTAACCTTGAAAAAATGTGTATTTTGGTTTTCGAGATTTGAACTCTTTGGATTAAAAGATTAAGTTCTCAAGATTGCAACTTTTGATACCCTGATTTTCAGAAATTTTATCCTTTAGAGATTTTGTTCTCAGACAACCTCAATGTTAGTTTTTATGGTATTGAGAACTGCATCTTGATGGTTATGAAAAACACTGCTCAGTTCTGGGTAGCACATGCCAAACCATTTAAAGAGATCTTCCCCACTCTGAATCCCGAATCTGGGTGGGTTGCTTTGGTCATGCAGTTCAGTGAGCAGTTATCTGGAGAGTGAAGTGCTAGTATATCTTTTGATAAATATACAGTCAGAAGTTTGACACATACCTTCAATCCCAGGATTCAGAAGGCAGTTGGATAAGAGACGGAGAGAGGATGAGACACAGAGACAATGAAGTAGATTGACTGAGGATAAGGCAGGGAGGCAGAAAGGCTGACTGAGGCAGTATGGAGCAGTGAGAACTCAGGGAGGGACAAGACACAGAGGGAAAGAAGGGTCTGGGGCAGAGATACAGAGACAGATCAGCAGAAGAAGTCAATATCAGATGGGAAGTGTGAGGAAGTTTGAAGCCAAGCAGAGAAGATCAGTCAGAGAAGTTGCAGGAATCAGCCAGAATATGTCAAAGTCAGAAGAGTTTGGTCAGAAATAGTCAGCTGGCTCAGAAGGTCAGGACAGTGAGTGAGTTGAATAGAACCAGAAAAGCCAGTCGAGTTTAGTATACCTGAATCCAGAAGGAGTAGTCAGATTGGCTCAGTCAGCAGTAAGCCAAGGGGGCTGAAAATTTTCAGATCATATGGAGGCTGAGGCTGAAGCCTTCCCGTTCTAGGCTTAAGAGTATATTTATGGAGACCAAAACACTCCAGGGCTCCAGAACAAAGACTAGGGACTGAATTAGCAAAAGAATAAAGAGCTTTGAACCTGAATCTAAATCTACAGGCAAGTTTGCCAGTAGGAAAGAAAATATTATAATTAACTCCAACATATAGGCATTTTATAGTGTAAATTATGTCTTTTTTTTTTTACAATTAATCCTTATTATGGAAAGAAATAAATAGAGGGACTTACCATAGTTAGCCTTTTCTAAGATCTAAGCAGGGTGTTTAGAAGCCTTTCATATTGTCAAGGGAATGTAAAGGTATTTTTTTTTTAATTATGTTCTGGTTATTGGACCAAATTCCTCATGTTATATAAATTACCTAAGTAAAATACTATTACATAACTAATAATGTATGATAAATTAATTTTTACTTTTACAATGTCAAACTATTCCTTTGTCCATATTGATTACAAATGTGCTTTATGATTCTGAAAGTAAATTATTCGATTTTCCTTGTATTTTTCACTCTTTTGATTCATATGCCTCTTACTTTTCTTAAATTGATATATAATGCTAATGTTGGATCATTTATCTAGGCCAAAACATATTTTCTTGATTTAAGGATTTTTTTTCCAAATTACATATAAAGTATAGATTTATACACATCTGTTTCTGTTGGCTCTACCATCAAATAGTCTTATAGTCTTTGTACATTTTTCTATGTTCTTCAGCAACATATATTCAAGACCTACTATTTCCTGTCTTAGTTAAGGTTTCTATCCCTGCAACAAAGCACCATGATCAAAAAGCAAGTTGGGGAGGCGTCTATTCAGCTTTTAGTTCCACATCGCTGTTATCACCAAATTAAGTCAGAAGAACTCAAGCAGGGCAGCCACCTGGAGACAGGAGCTGATGTAGAGGACAGGGAGGAGAGCTGTTTACTGGCTTGCTTCACAAGGTTTTATCAGCCTGCTTTCTTATAGAACCCAGGATGTCCAGCCTAGGGATGGTACCAGGCACAATGGGTTGAGCCCTCCTCCATTAATCATAATCAAGAAAAAGTTTTATAACTGGATTTTATGGAGGCCCTTTCTCAATTGAGGCTCCTTCCTATCTGATGACTCTAGCTTGTGACAAGCTGACACAAAAATAGTCAGTATATTTCCATTCTGCATATTTTAAAGGACCTTTAATTGCATGACTAGATTTAACTTCTATAAACCGTCATGTATTTTCTCATAGTGGCAGAATGGATAGCACACTACATAGTTAATAATGCCTATTTTACTTAAAACTATTTACTTGCTTCTTATTTCTTTTGGATTAATCCTAAGTGTTTAATCTTAGCTTATAAATCCATGCATTATTTAGTATCCACCTAGCTTTTAATTCTATTACCTGCTTCTCCAAAGTATTTATTATAGTTGTATTTGTTGCTAAGGGAAGCTAAGTTTTGTTGCTACTATGCATTGTGCTGTGCTTGAGCATTGTAAGTTACATACTCTCATCTCATAAAGCATACATCTATAAGATCCCTCTTAGAAATTTGTTTATAGCATTATATTTATACACATAGATGTTTATATATGTAAATACATATATTCACAAATATATATGTGTGTGTGTATGTGCCAGTGTGTGTGTAATTAACAACTCTTACCACCACTGGAGCAAAGATTGCATACCATTACCTAAAATTATCATACCTTCTTAATTTATTTGCTACAAATTTATATTACATAGTTTCAATGTTATCCGATGAAAAGCAAATTTAATCTTTCTTGTTTGGTTAAATAGTTGAGTTATTTGTTTCTTAATCTACAAATTTGATAGATAAGAGGTAAGATGCACCTCTCATTTTTATTGCAATGAGAAAAGAAGGATTTTCTTGAATAAACATTTAGCTATTAATTAACATGAGGAAAAGCTTAGTAAATAGCCCTTTTTCATTATAGCCATATGAGAAGAGTCTGGTTATTTTTCTTAAGAGTAAAAAAAAAATCCTTAATTAATATGAAAGCAGATTACATATTTTTTTTGTCCTAAATCTTAAATATTCATTACATGACTGATAAGTAAGCATTAGCTGAGGAGGTTATTATAGACTATAAATATTTCCTTAAAATTCTCATGTTGAAACTTACATCTCAATCTGATGACAGATGGATGTGGAGGTAGGTATTTAGGCCATGGTATCTGAGATATCCTGAACAAAATTAGTAATTTTGTGTCACTAACTCTTCAACTATTTCATGATAAAAAGGAGGCCTTTTTCAAGTAGCAAACTGACCTTGGTCAAGGTTCTTGTGCAGAAATGATGACAAATAACTTTTTGTTGTGTACAGGCTATTTAGCTAGTGGTAGTTTGCTATAGCAGCCCTAACAAATGAATACACACAGAAAAGTTCTACTATTCTCCTCTCTCAATCCATCTGGTGACTGTACTATTATACAGACTTAGGGAAACTCAGTTAATACTACAAAATAAAACTAACACATGTTTGATGTCATTTAAGTTTAATGATGTGTTTCCAAGTAAAGGTGTTCAACATTTCATGTTCTTGGATGATCAGACCAGTGACTGAGTCCTTTAAACACTTCTGACTAATGATGCTTCAAGGGGCTAGAGAGCTGGCTCAGTGGGTAAGAGTATACATTGCAATTACAGTGGACCTGAGTTCAGCTCCCCTGTGTTTACAAAGAGGGCTCACAACTGTGTATAACTATAGCTCGAGGGTATTCAATGTTCTCTTCTGGCCTTCCCAGACATCTTTACTCAAATGTACATATCTTCACACAGACACATGGACAGACAGACACACACACACACACAAATTTAAAATTAAAATTAATCTTTAGAAATTATGTTGTAATAAATTCAACATTCATCAAAATGCATTAACAGCGTTAATCAACTCATTAATTTCAATTGATACAGGATGGTAACAGATTTTCATCTACATTGAACACCTCTATATTTCATACACACTCATGTTACGTATTATATATTGCCATGACATTTTATACTAGCCAAAATAATATAAAATGTCTCCTTATAAATTATTTACATACATTAATTAATAATAGCTATATTTATTCTCTAAATATCATAATATATGTGATGTTAAGATAAAACTCAAAAATTTTCAGTTTAAATAAGTTATGTGATTTGATAAATCACTGACCATGTAAAATGTAATTTTGGTGCATTTTTAAAATGTGTAACCTCCAAAGACAGAAACCTGCATAAATCTATTTCCTAAATTAATATTCTGGCATTATTTTAGCATGTTTGACTTTGAAACCAGATGTATAAATAATAGCTGACATTTAGCCATAGGAGATTTGTCAAACATAGTTTATAATATAAGGAATAATTAATTCCCTTAATATTTTTCTAAAATCAATGAAGTAAATATTACTGTGGTTAAGTTTTATAAATAAAGAAATTAGTATTAGATTACAAATTTACCTCAGAAGTTTTGGCTTCAGACTGCATAGATTTAACAACTGCTTAGTAACTCTTATTACTCAAAAGCTGATTATTTTATGTATGTGCATTTTTATATGTATCAGCATGTGATTCATGGGTACAATGAATAATTTGATGTTTTTATGTTTTTACTTGCATAGCATTCCAAACTACATTATTTTGGTATTATTGCTTTTTATTTGTCAAACTTTCAATAAAAGATAATCTTTAAATTAATTTTAAAAAAAAACTGGAATGAATTTGGGGTACCTTACTTTGATGGTTACCTACATTGATCTATCTGGGTTTTAATCTGAAGACTAAGACTAATCTGAAAAAATATTTAGTCATACAATATGCTTAAAATATTTTTACCTGCATAAGAGAAATGGTATGTAATTTAAATATGCCATTTAATATGTAAATATAAAGGTTAATTTCTCTTTTAAAAAAACAAAAATTTTCATGTGCTTAGGATTACATTCTAATTTATAGAATCTAATAGATAATAAAATATATTTGTTCCCAATATGTGGAATAAATCCAATGTTAAAGAAATATTAGTAACTTTAAACTAATAAGATAAACTGGAATTATTCTTTCTTTTACAAGAAATAAATGAAAAAGCAGTCAACTCAAATTGCATGAACAAAATAGTAATATTTTCACTATATATTTTTATTTTTTTGAAATAAGAGGTATAAAACAAAGAATAAATGACAACTAGAGTAAAAATCAGAAACTAAGGGTAAAATTATCAAAACAAAATAGTATAAAATTTGACTTCAGTGTTTGTTACAAAGCAAACTTCATTATCTGGCATAGATTAGAGCTTATTGATAAATGCTGAATTAAATATGAGAATACACATTTTCTTATTCTAATTACAACTTTAAAATAATTGTAACACTGAATTAAATAATATACTAAAATATTACAGACTATAATAGTGTAACGAAAATTTTATTTAATTTTATTCTGTATTACTTTCTAGTTCCGATGAAGTGATTAAGAACTAGAATAACATATCTATTAGATGCCATAAAATCTGATACTAGGAAAATATGTTGCTTTAGACTCAATGAGCTTTGCTTTGCTTTGTTGCAAAAAATTAATTCTTAACAAAACCCAGAATATTTTGAATTACACACAAAAGAAAGGAAGTTGTGACTGTGTTTAGTTACCTCTGTCGCAGCTATTTATTGCTATGTTTTTTCATTTAATGAGAGAGAATAAAAATAGATAATAGAGATCACAGAAATTTTAACTAAGGATCAAAGTAGTTTTTGCATGCACAGTGTCTGAACTTGTTTGAAACTATTAGCTACTAAGAAGAAACAAAGTTAAAGGAAAACGGCTAGTGAGAAAATTTTGACATTTATACATTTAGATATTTCTCTGCAAAGTTTTATAAAATATTTGTCCAAATATGTAATAGACTATCTGCTATAACAATCAAATAAACAGTGAAACATATACAGCAATGTGTTCAGTAAAGAAGAAAGAACAGTAAGTAATTTTGAATAATTTAAATGTAGTACATGTAGGAATTGCAAGTCATATCATTAATTGCCTGTGGTGTTTGAATAAGGATGTCCCTGAGAAACTTGATGTTTGAAAGCTTATTCTCCAGTAAATGGAACTTGTTCAGTAGGATTTGGAGATGTGTCCTAACTGGAAGAAGTGTGTCACTAGGGGCAGGTTTGAGGTTTAACAAGCCTCAGGCCATGTTCAGTGAGCTACTGTGTCTTGTTTTGGGTTTGAGATGTAAGCACTCAGCTTTTGTTCCAGATGACATGACTGTCTACTGCCATGCTTCCCAAACATCATGATGAAGAACTCTTACCCTTCTGGAACGGTAAGTATCAAGTGAACCCTTTCCTCTATAAACTGTCTTGGTCATGATATTTTGTCTCAGTAACAGAAAAATAATTGATACACAACTATTTGTTTTTTACCATAAAATAGTGATTGATTTTGTGTGGTGTGTGAGTTCAGGACCCATTGTTAAATTTGACCACAATGCTATAGGCTTCACATTGGGATCACAAAATAAAATAATACTTTGCTTAAATAAAAAAAAATCTTCAAAATAGTCTTAATTAAGCATCTATATCATTAGCTTAATTTTATTTATAATTTTAAGAGAATAATTTCAATTACAGTCACAATTACAAAAGAAATTATCAGTTACAAGAAAAAAATGGAAAATCATTTATTGTACACCCCCTGATAGCTTCATAGAATTGTGAATCAATGTATTCAGAAAGGACTTCATAACAAAATAAACTATTTTTGTCTCTGGCTATATTTCATGTGTATATATATGCTTATTGTGTTCATTATGTTTGATTAGTTTAAAAACATGGAAAAAGCATATTTATATATTTAAGCAGGATTAAAATAATAATAATGTGATCTAGCCAAATATGGTTGCTCATGCCTTCAATGCCAGCATGTGGAAAGAAGAGGCAGGCAGATCTCTATGAGCCCAAGGCCAGGAAGATCTACATAAGTGAGACTATATATATACTATAATCTATATAATTAGTCTTTGCCTCAAATATGTATTTAACAGCTGTAATAAAAACACGTAAGTGGTTAATGCAGGAAGATAAGCAGTTCAAGCTCAGTCAATACTTTGTCCATAGCAGCTTGGGAAACCTGTCTGGGTCTATGACACTTTCTTAAGGTAACAAAAGCAGGGCTGGAGACATGGATCGTCCATGCCACTGCTCTTGAACAGGTCCTGAATTCAGTTTCCAGCAGCCATGTCAACTTACTCAAAACTGGCTCTAACTCCACTCCAGGGAATTCACTGCCTGTGGCCTCCCTGTGAGCCACCACTCACATGAACATACACCTCACATTCATACATTTGAACATACACCATGCATCCATACATAAGTAAAAATAAAATAAAGATTTTTTAAAAGATATCAAGAAACAAAAACTACACACACAAATTTTTAAAAAATATTTTTAGATCTTAGATAAAATTAGAGTGAATGTTTCAAATAACAGAAAGCTATTAGTTTTCATATAAGAACACAGGTCCAGAGAGATAAAGCTATGTCTCCAGAATAAAATAAATAAGATTAGTGTCAGATTTATAAGATAAGCATTTTTTTTTTGCTAACTGGATAATGTGAAAAGATATTCCCCCTGAAATATGTATAATTAAAACATATTTAGAATAAAGGAGAAGAGACATTTATAAAAACAAGAGCACCAATTATAGAATATGTCTTATTTCTTGATGACATAATACAGTTTACAATAGCACATTTGTCATACGTACTGTCTTGTTCAATCAACGTTCTATATAGTATTAACATAAGAGCCTGTGAAATGGCTTAGCAATAAATGTTCATTCTATATAAAGTTAATGATGACCTGAGTTTGATCCCTGAAAAGCTGAGGTTGAAAGAGAAAACCAACTCCCAAAAATTGTGCTCTGTCTGACACGTGTGTGCAAACACACAACACACACACATACACATCACGCAGAGACAGAGCATGTGTGTGTGTGAGAGAGAGGCGGGGGGAATAGAGAGTGAGAAATTGTAAGAGAAAGAATACTTCATCCTAAGACAGAGATACTTCTTCAGTCAGGTTCATTATTACTTTATTTATAATAGTCAGGATTCAGAAATAATCAAGATGCTCTTCAACAGAAGAATGGAAAAATAAAATAAGGAATCATGGAACATAAGGCATTAAAAATGAGATCCTGAAGTTTGCAGGTAAATGGATAGATTGGGAAAAAAAATTATCCTGAATGACATATCCCAAATCAAGAGAGACAAATTTGGTTTATATTTGCCTATATGTGCACATTAGCTGTTAAGTCAATGATAATCACACTACAATCTACAGATTCACAGGGACTGGGAGGGGTAAATTTCTTTAGGAAAGAGAAATAGAATAGATACTTAAGGGCCAATTTAAAGTTCATATGGAAACTTAATACAGTGGACACTTCCTAAAATATATACATATATGAATCTGATCTTAATGAAATTGCCAAAATGGGGAACACAAAGCTGCAACTGGACTTTTTTTTTTCACCAATGAAGTTTCAAGTACCTGGATTGGGTTACATGTA
Organism: Cricetomys ansorgei; assembly: GCA_026225945.1. Taxonomy (NCBI): domain Eukaryota; kingdom Metazoa; phylum Chordata; class Mammalia; order Rodentia; family Nesomyidae; genus Cricetomys; species Cricetomys ansorgei. The sequence goes on along the minus strand of JAMJFZ010000882.1, from coordinate 577,776 downwards.
TTAGAGCTGTGGACCAAAGGAATCTTATGGGAATCTTATGGGAATTGCTAATACTATTGACTGCTTTCCATCGACTTACTGCAAGCCCCTATTGTTGAAGAAAACACCTACACAACTCACTGAACATATAGATACAGAGCTGATGCCTATATAGAACCTTCACCACTATGTGTGAACATCTTTGATACAGAAGGTGACTCTGCATAGTAACAAAGGAGAAATGTAACACCAATCAAGTTGCAAACCTTTTGATTACAATGATGTTCAACCTCCAAGATATGCTAGTGCAATGATGGCACAAATCTTGTGGGAGTAACTGACCAATACATGATTCAATTTAAGACCCATTTCATGAGATGAAACCCACACCTAACACTGTTTGCTGACTAAGAACCTGAGACTAGATATCCCAGAGACCTAGGGTAAGATAAACTTATACTTATACTCATAGAACAGTGCCTTGCTCAGCAATTATCAGAGAAGCTTCCTCCTGTGGCAGATGGGAAAAACAGAGACCTAAAGCCAAGCAGTATGTAAAGGTTGAGAGATTTTGGAACACTGAGCCTTAATCAGGGTGACTCCATCAAATCCTACCTCTCAGGACTGATGGAACCCTACAAAAGAGGAGTCAGAAAGTGTGTAATTGCCAGCAGTGATGGAAGACACTCAGGAAACAAACCCCTCTAAATCAACAGGATCACTTCACATATGAACTGACAGAGACTGAGGCAGCATGCACAGGGACTGCATGGTTCTTCACCAGATCGGGTACTACAGCAGTAAGGAGAAATGGATGTATGCCCCCTTCCCTAAACTAGAAGCTATCTCCAATTGAAAACCATTTGCAGATGAAAATTATTTTTCTCCAAGAGAATCTCAAGGAGAAAAAAAACTAATCTTAAGGGTAGACAGTGCCCAGCAGTAGATGTCTAACAGAAAAGGAACTCAATAGCATCTTCAGAGGTTCCTTGTCTCATAATGTTGTGTCAGGCTTTTGGGAAAAAAAAATCACATTTTCAACTTCATTTATGCTTTATTTTACTTAATTTATTACAGGTCCTTTGTGTATATATTACAGTTTCCAGTTTAATATTTTTATGTCATTCCTGAGTGTTAAGACAAATAGATCTCTGCATCTCTGTTTCTTGTGCCTTTACTTTGGCCCTTTTCTTTCTGATTGTTTTGTCCTATTCAAATGTCTTAGGTTTTGTTCTATCTAATTTTATACTGCTCTCTCTTAGAAATCCGTTTGTTTTTTACTGAGAGACAGAAAGTGGGTGGACCCTGATGGGAGAAAAGGTGGGGAGGAACTAGGAGAAGTAGAGGAAAGGAAAACTATAACCAGTGTACATTAATGAGAAAAAAATCTATTTTCAATAAAAGGGAAAAAGAATGTTCACTAGGAAAAATAAAACCTTCAATATATAAGTGGCAGAAATGTGAAGAGTTGTCAGGTGAGCTAGAAGTATGGTTGGAGAATTAAGGTCTACTACATGACACATCTTGTATAAAAAATGGTACAGAGCTATCATCCAGCTCCCAGGATCAAAAGGCATCACCACTTCTAGAGGTAGTGGGACCTCGGAGAATGCATCTGAATAAAAAGAACAGACTTAAGTCTAGGGCAATAACCCACATTATTCAGAGCATCAGTCAATTTACATTCTGAGGGCTAAAAATGTTACATGAGAAAAGTTCTCCTGATTCAAACTGTATACAATACAAGAACAAGCCACACATGGCAAAAACATGTTTTTCTGTAGTTTTAATGGAATGTTGTTATTCATTTAATTGAATGATTAACAGGAGCAAGCAATAATGAGTAATCTGAAGTAAACTTGATCTTATCGCATACATCTGAGAGAATCACAGAAACATATACCAAGAACAATGAAGTGCTTTCAAGAAACTGCAGTCACAAGACTTATTGCCTTGTTTTCTTGGAGTGTCCTTATAAGCACTGAGAATTCTCTTCACACAACTCCATTCCTGAACCATGTTCTGACCAAAGATAGTTTAAATTTAAATTATATCTATAGAAACAATTAAGAGAGCAAACTCTTGCTTCTGGATATGGCAGACTAGGTTGTCTGTCCTAGCCCTATTACTGAAAATATAAAAAACAAAATATAAAAACTGACATCAAATATAAAATATAAAACTGATATTAAAATATAAAAATCAATCAATCAATCAATCAATAACAATTAAAAAATAATAATACTCCCTTAAGGTGACTTGGAGACAACAGGGGCAGTAAGACACTAAAACAATAGAGAGATTTCCAAGAAGTATGCCAGGAATTTTGATTTTAACATTTCTCCTATTTTTTTTTCTAATGACATTACACTGCTCAGGAAGTGTATTGGAAGACTATTACCATGTTGGATAATTTTTAAATTTGTTAAAATTAAATACATGTCCAAAAATTTAATTTATGGAAAGCACTCATTTGATTTCTAGTGCTTCTAAATCTCATAAGACTGGTGGCCGCGATATTGAAAAATGGAGACTGCCATGGTATGGTTTCCATTGGATGGCGCTGGAAAGAAAAGTACTTATAGGGAGGATTAGCTTAAAATAGCTGAGTGTCTGCAGACCTTCACAATCTCAGAAAACAAGGGGAAGAAAATGTTAAGCTAAGGCTACTTGGGAGAAAAGAGCTGACTTTAACAAAATCAACTTTGCTTTTTTTTCTGTAGTAGGATTCAACAAGGAATAAGGATCAGCTATAAATAACCCAATTCTCACAGGAACTGAGCTGGCTTTATGTCATTCCAATACAGATAATTGTGTCAAAATAAACAGGTAGTAGATGTGCTTATGATAAACTATTCCAGTTGGGAAACAATAGCATAAAATGAAAATGATGAAGACTTATGATACATAGGAAATACAATAACAATAAAAGTTAAAAGTCTAAAAGAAATTCTGAAGTGGAAAAGAAATGGAATGGATGCTGACCAATATTTGAAGAAATAATAATGAGAAATTATCTCATGACTCATTAAAAAATCAGTGAATCCATCAATTGATCAATGAAGAAAAAAGAAGAAATGAAGCATTCAAATTTCTAGCATTAAGGAAATCAGTACAATAAATATAAACAGTCTGGTTTATCTACTATTTTTAGCTCTAAGTAATTAAGTTAGCAAATTGGATGTTCTGTATGGCAATGGTATTTATTTCATGAGAAAATTTTATACTTTTCTTAATATAATATACAGAGAGTTTTTATGCTTACAAACATTGAAAATAATAGGCAATGTTGATAGGAATTATAGAAATGGAAATAATTACTAACTAGATGACAGAGACTCAATAAATAATAATTTGTCTAGAAAAGTTGTAGTTCTTAATAATGAAAGCTATCTTGATAGTCAATAAAAAACTAAGAAAGTATGTGTAAGGTTTCTTTGTTTTTCTTTTCTTTTCTTTTTTTAAAGTAAGCTAACTAGAATTTACCATGCAGACTTAGGAAAATACCATCATTGCATGGAGTCCTACTTACCCCTTTGGTATTGAAAACTTATGAGTATTAACAATGGTGTTCCTAAACTGGGCATAGTAGCACACTGTGCCCTCAATCCTAGCACTTGGGAGGCAAAGGCAGACAGATCTCTGTTAGTTCAAGGCCAGCCTAATCTACATAGAGAGCTACAGGACAGCTAGGACTGTGTAGAGCGACCCTGTCTCAAAACAAACAAGCAAAACGAAAATAAATAACTGTTTTCTGATGTTCCTATAGAAAGAATGGAGCAGGTTTAACTTAGAAACATAGTATATTAAGAAGGCATTGGAGATACGGAATTATGCACTTATAGTAGCAGAGTAGGATGAGTTTACAAGAGAGAGAAGTGAGAAATGCTTGACCAAACAAAATAATACCACAATATGACCAAATATGTCAGAATGTATGTCCCGTTGCAGTAAGACTTTGGTTTTTGGAAGATTATGTATCTACTTGAACCCTTCAAATATAGATTAAATCTCCCTGTGATATTAAAGTGCCCATGAGTCTAGAAAGAGTTACAAGAAACTATTGTTGGGCCCCAAAGGGGGGCTAAACCAGAACGCCGCACCCCCACAGAGACTAACAGTCGGGAGATCAATGCAACAGCAAGAGGATTTTATTACAGTATACTGGGACCGCTCTAACACACAGGATAGAGGAGGCCACAAGGAGCAAATGGTGAAGCTTTTTATACAGTTGAAATGGTTGCTAGGTACAAACCGTGTTGGGACAAGTTGATTGGTCCCCAAATTGTTTTCCTATTTTGAAAGGTAGGGGCAAGTTAACCTTTAAACTGATTGGTGCTGGCAAATAGCAAGGTTGTGGGCTCCTAGAAAATGTAAACTTTAGGGTCTTACTCAATGTGGGTGGGGGGAAGACTCTTAGCCCGAGGCCATGGGCTGTCTACATGGGGAAACTCTTTTAGCCCAAGGCTCTCTTGTTTGTCTTAGAAAGTGTTTTTCTTTAACTCTGGGTACTGTTTTGGGTCACGGTGCTCCTCTCTTGGGCCTACACAATTTTGGTGCTCTTAGAAGCCTGACTAAAGTTGGTTGCTTTGGTCTTTTTCTATACTAGGGACCTGAATCTTAAGGTGGGACCCCCACACTATCATTGAATTAATGATAGGGTTCCAGAGAGGTTTCTGCCTTTGGGTAGTGAGGTAGATTTTTATTTTGGAGCATGTGACCAATTTGCAGATTGTTCATAACAGACCACAGTAAATTTAATGAATGAATAATGGTTAAAATAGAAAACTACGTTAACATAGTTTGCTGTGAACATTGTGCAGTTAAAACAAAAGCTACAGCCTGGCGGTGGTAGCACACACCTTTAATCCCAGCACTCTGGAGGCAGATGCAGGCTAGATCTCTGTGAGTTTGAGGCCAGCCTGATCTACAGAGTGAATTCCTGGACAGCCAGAGTTACAACAGAGAAACCTTGTCTAAAAACAAAAAAAAAAGAAAGAAAGAGAGAAAGAAACAAAGAAAGATAGGAAGAGAGAGAGGAAGAGAGAAAGAAAGAAGAAAAGCAAACAAACAAAACCCAAAAGCTACAATGCAACCTTGCAACTTTTGCAGGTCCTCTCTAGTTCATCTATCTAGATAAAGACACATCTTTGCTAATAAAAATGTCTTTATCACCAGAGAAATAACTCACACGCTTTGTATAGGTCTGGTCAGTTCTACCAAGGAAAATGTTAGGGAAATCTTTTAGGATTTTTCTGAACAACACTCACTCTCAATCCCAGATGACAATAGAATAGAGACAGAGATATTTCCCTGCACACTCTGCCATTTCCTACTGCTATGGAATTGTAATAAGCATTACTCTAGCCTCTTTACCCATGAGCAGAAGACCAACCAACTCTCATTGGTGGTCATTTCAATTTGGCTCATCTTCTAAATAAGAGTCCTTTCTGAAATCACATACTTCACTTCAGGAGACCTCAGTGTGATCTTCCTCAGGGCAGCCTACTCTCCTCACATTTCTCTCTGCAATTTCTCTTCTCTAGAAAATGAAAACATCTCGCCCTTAAAGAATTCCTTACTTTTTGCACCAGATAGAGGCTACCACACAGCTTCTTCCTTCTTTTACTTTTGTTGTTCACTAATGTTTAGCTACACTGGAACACTGTTGTCTAAAATAGCTAGTTTTCTACAGTGCCCCATCTACATTCCCTGACTAGAGAGATTAGATGTGAGTTGATAATCTTTCTGTGTCAGCTGGCATTTCTAAGTTGTCTGCTTCTTCAAATCTGATTCTCTGAGTTTTAAAAGACAGAAAAGTCAGTGATGTCATTACTATGATATTCTGTGAGTCTTGAGTATTTCACACCCTTATTCTTCTCTGGAACTTTCAGTGTTCCTGTATATGTTTAATGTTCAATATCTATAGCTTTATTAGTTCTCAGTACCTACCAGTTAGACAGAAGTCCCTGTGAAGACTGTAGTCCTAAATTTTGCCAAGGAGTATCTGATTTCTAATCACTGTGTGACAGATAAGAGAAAGGTTGGGGTGTGATTCTAAATCTCTGCATATCAAGATAAAATATAGGTAGAAGAGAGGGAAAAGGAAAAATAAAGATGACAAGACAAAGTTTGTAATGATATCTGTACTTACAGTTTACTAACTTGATTTATAACTACCAAATATATACAAATAGAGGTTGTATACCTTCATAATTACACGTGTGTGATTGTGTGTGTGTGTAAAAGAGAGTATACATACACACGAACACTTTCAATTTCCTTTTCTATGTGTATATACTTCTTACTTGTCTTCAAGTTTTTAATTATTTTAAAATTATTAGATCATTGCATGTCAAAATTCTGGGTAAACATCTTATTAATATTTCAGTTATTTGCCTTTCAGTTCCTATTGTTGCATGACTATAGTAAATGACATTAAAGGAAATGTGAAAAAGGAACAATACGACCCATAAGGAGAAGAAGCAGCCTTTCTACTGAGCACCACATTTTACTGGGTAGTTCTACAATTAGGCTCAGGATGCCTCAGAAAGTTAAAGGTATAAAGTTATTTTTTCACTATCTTGGATGTGAACAAATCCATCACCTATAAACCCTCATGAAATATTATTCCTCTCATAAATAATATTTAACACAAGATACATCATAATGCAGCTCAACGTGCAAATGCAGCTTGCTAAAAAATACTACAGCCTAATTATTTTCTAAGCCCAATCAAGAAATTAAGTTCGTTGAGAGCTGACAGTTTTAGAATATGAAAGATTTATATTTACATATTTTACTAATTAAACATGTAATTATTCAATACTTTCCTTCTTAAAGCACTTCACTTTCACTGTTGAAGTCAATTTTTTATGGAATGGAGCAGTTAAGTGCAAACAGCCATATCCTCTAAGAGAAACTATGGGGTTATTTGCTTTCTTGATACTTTCCTTGCAATCTGTATTTTAAATGGATTTTTGTAGCTGCCATTGGAAAATGAGTATGCATTAAGGTGTTACCCTTAACTTACAAGTATTTGAAAATGGGTGTTGCATTTTGTTTTAAATGAAACCATTGCAGATCCATAAATTACTCTGGAGTAAATGTGCAGTTTCTTGTCAATATCAACAGTGATAACCTTGTGGATCACAATGATGTTTATGACAACTGCTAATGGTTCGTTAATTTGTGCTTCATTGTGTTTCATTGACTATAGAAGTTTGCAAGAAATTTGATAAGTACAATTTTGCATGTTTTATCATCTTTGACCTAAAGGACAAAATTGCTTTGAGATGTCAACCATAAAATAATTCCCATTGTTGGCAAGGAAAGAGAGGTAGCTTGATTGTTTACTAATACATTTGTAATTTTGATGTTTTTATTTTTTTATATTATTTCTGTAGAGGGAGACACAGATGTGATTTTAAGCTATTTAATAATTGTATATGTTTGTTATATTTAAATATGATTCTTTTCCTATTCTTCTCACCAATTTTATCTATGAAATATTTCTATATGTATAAACTATTTCACTTTCAATGTTGGCCAAATAAAAGCAGTTACCACAGTAGGTATTGAGCCCTATATTCTATCCACAGAGCCTGTAAATCTCTCACACAAAGAGAATTGTCATAAGCAACATTACTAAGTCTTGTTGTCAACAGAAAACAGAGAAGATAGAAGTATTTCTTACCTGCTGAGTTGCTTTCATAGTGTCAGGCACATCTGTAGGTCAATTGCAAGTGTATTTCAAATGGTATTTTGCCACTGACTTAATAACTTTCTTCCTCTTGTTCCATTACAATTGTTCAAAGCTCGATTTCCTAGTTGGGCCTCAAAAGAAAGAGAACAAATACAAAAAGTTACCAAAAGCAAAAGGGACTACATTGAAAGTTGGATTGTATTAACCAATAGCTTTTCTAACTTTGATTTTCTGTTGTCAGAGATGTTTACTTTTAATGGTATTGATTGAGAAATTAAAGAAAAATATAAGTACACAAATTGTTTAAAGAAGGTACCTGAAACCTCTTATATTTTTACAGATAATTTGTGTATTGCATTTAAAAAGTAGAACTCTGTTTAAAGTTTATACCTCAAGATAAAAACTTTTTCTTACTAATTAGTGCATCTATAGTCCTTACAATATTACAACATGGAGAGAGTTTTTAAAAATTAAATCCTATTGAATGGTGAATAAGCAAATCTACTATTATATATTCCTAATAAGAATAATCACTACTTATTCTTTGGGATTTTATTATATTAGTATTTGTTGCTCATTAAATGAAGTCTTTTTTTTTTTGTCCTACATTAAATAAAGGAAACCTGTTCTGGAACTGCACAAAGACTTTCCATTGGTCAGTTTGTATTATTATTTAGTATTACTTTTGAATATCTGCAAAGCCCATACTTAAGTGATATTCATGTACAGTTATTGAATTTAGCTTCAAGAATAATAAATCTCATTTACATGCCGAATTAGAGACATCATGTATGGGTAAAAGCTTTTTTTCTAGTATAGAAAAATCCATCTTTCCTTCCCTCTCCATTACTAAACTGTCTTAATATTTCTACTCTACCTGCCTCCTTCACTCTCCTCCTACTCCTTGGAATTCTTCCTTCATTAATGTTTAGTTGCCAGTATAAATAATTAAAAGTTGACTTTATTACCCCATTTCTGTAAAAACATACCATTTAATGAGAACTATCCTAAAAAAAAAAATCAAGGTAAAGCATTAGAAATTTTCTTACTAAAAAATCACATACCAAAAATACAAATAAAAAGTTAAAGTAGTTTTACTTTATTGGCACAAAAATTTTATTCAACAAATATTTACCAACACAGAAAGAACCAGTACTGTATTATAGATAACCTAGAGGTTTAGGCAGAATTAGGAAAGACATCCTTTAGTTCAAAGAGCTTTGTTTCAAATTGGAACCAAGGAGAGTAAAGATTAAGAATAAAAATTAGGCTAGGTGGTGGTGATGTACACCTTTAATCTCAGCTCTTGGGAGACAGAGGTAGGCAGACCTCTGTGAGTTCCAGGCCAGCCTGGTCTACAGAATTAGTTACAACAGAGAAATTCTGTCTTGAAAAAAAAGAAAAATATTATAAATAACTTGTGAAAATATAGACAAATTTGATAAACTTCTCATAACACAAAATCAGAAAATCCTAAACTCAAAATTTTCATGTCACAAGTTCAGTGTAATGACATACATACTTGTGTGGTGTGCTTGTGTGTCTGTATGTTCATTCCATGTGCTTGCTTGTGTGTTCACGTAGAGATGGAAAACAATGCTGGATGTCTTTCTTGATCGACATTCTCCACTTTATTTACTGAGACAGGGTCAGTGGTCCTGCAGTTTAATGATTTTTGGTATTCTGGTTAATCGGCTTTCCAGATGATTGTTGTGTCAGCTCTGGAGTGCAGTCAGCAGCTACACCTAGTTGGCTTCTACAGGGCTTCTAGGATCTAAATTGAGGTCTTCATGCTCGCGGGACAATCTCTTTATAGTCTGAACCAGCTCCTCTGCCCTTAAATATGTTTCGGCTAAATTGTCTGTGAATATTGGCATTTCTTGAATATCTATCTCCTCTGTTGCACTGATTACACTAATTAGCATTAGCATCCTGTGTCTTGCACATATCACAGAGTGAATGCAAGCTGATAAAAGTTAGTTTTCTTAGCTAATTCAGCTCATAAATATGTTCGTATTTGAACTGCACAGCATTCCAAACGAGTTTAACAGAAACAAAAACAAAAGCAATACAGCTCACATATTCACTGGAGAGTCAAAAGTAAAAATGAAGACATTCAAAAATGAAATGCAAAGTGAGGAGAAAGGAGAAGACAGGTGCACAGAGTTGAATAGATTTTGTCTGGCTCAGTCAGAATGTGTTTACACAATTGTCATTGTATAGACAGCAGAACCATTGAAGTCCAGAAGATTGCCCTTCAATCAGCAGTCAGGGAAAAGCTTGTTTGTGGTATACACCAAATCTTAAAGAAATAATGGCCACCTGGGGATATCGTGTATTAACAAGACTCATATGAGATTTTAAGTTCTGTTTAAAATATTAACTCACAAGGGGAAAATTATGTGAAACACCATTAAAGAAATAATAAATATTCATATGAAATTGGTAAAATTAAAAAAAATAACTATTGGCAAGAAAGAATACTTATTTACATTACAGCTTTAGCTATGTACTTTAATAGTGGAAGAAGAAGCAAATTTTCTGGGGCTGGAGAGATATCTCATTGTTAAGAACACTAGTTCCTCTTACAGGGGTCCTGGGTTCACTTTCCAAACTAACACTAGCTTCAGTGGATCTGATACTCACTTCTGGCTCCCATGAGTACACATCACAAGTGATATACATTCATACAGACACATGCACAAACACACACACACACACACACACACACACAGAGAGAGAGAGAGAGAGAGGGAGGGAGGGAGGGAGACAGAGAGATGTAAATAAAATTAAACTTTAACATTTTCTGATTATTCTGTCTAAATGAACATTTTTCTAATTACAATTTTAGTCTTTGCAAATTGAGCAAAGGATTGTAGAAATCAACCTGGCTTTTTTATTTTTGTAAATACAGATGATTCTATATAAAAACACAGGAAAATGAGAAGAAAAATATTACCTAATACTTATTGAAAGTTGCAGTGATGTTTATGGTTTTAGTTTTTAAAAATTCAGTCCAAAACATGGCAATATTGTCTGAGATCACAGATGCAAGAGATAATGAAGTTTTAGGAAACAATCTTAAAGATTCTGTGGAAGGTGTGCCCATGATACTTTCAAAACAGACATCTGCCTGAAGGAATCTAGGGCAGCAGACAACAGAGCTGAGCATCCATGTTTGTTATGGCACTAGTCACATGAGCAAGCTCAGGAAATCATCCTTGATGTCCACCAAGAGATGAATGAACAAGGAAATGTGACATTTATGCAGAGTGGAGTACTATTCATCCATAAGTAAAAATGAAATTATTATATAAACAGATATTGAAGGAACATGAAATCTTTATGTGGAGCAAAATGTGCTCAACTCACAATAAAAAAGTCACGTTTTCTGTCATAGATTTTACACACTAACATGTACACGCACAAAGGACAATGAAATTAAATCAGAAGTGAGACTACTTGAGCAAGGAAAGGAATCAGTGAAGGGGGAAATGGATGCAAGGATAATATGTTTCAATATGAACACTGATGGTCAGTTAGAAATGTCAGCATCACAGAAGGATCACCTGAGAAGAAGAGTCTCCTGTTGGGACTGCATAGATTAGGGGGCCTGTAGGCATGTCTGTGGAAGATTGACTTGATTGTCTTAGTTGATGTGATTGTCTTGACTAGTCTGAGAGTGTGGGTTTGGATCCTAAATGTCAGAGCTCAGACAGACAGAATTCTAAACACACGTGCACGCAATCCTCTGCATTCCTGACTGCTGAGAAGAGATGACTGTTTTAAGTTCTTGTCACCTTGGTTGGCTTCCTGGAATATAACCTGGAATTCTGAGAGCAAATAAAGTCTTTCTTGCCTAAGTTGCTTTTGTCAGGGCATTTTATCATAGTTACAGAAATGAAATCAGAACAAAAAGAGTGAAAATGTCACAATGAAACTTGTCATTTTCATAATGCAGATTCACTAATTACTATTTTAAAAAGTCTCCATCAGAAGACAACCAGGAGAAAGAAATATTGTTATAAAATGAAACTGTTTGAAATATTGATATGGCACTTAATAAAGGAAAGCTAATAGTGAATGTACATTAATAAAATGTATATATTCAATATATCAAAGATGTAATCCATAGACAATTAATTCCATCATTTACTTGACAAAAGTGCAAACCATACAGAAAAATAAAGAGACTTATAACACATTGATTTCTGACAATATCATCACCATGTGCTGAAAACTGATGGCCTCTATTTTTACAAATAAGTTCTGATCAGTCAGTAGTTGACCACTAATCAATACTGACAGAGAAAGGATACCTGGAAACCTAAAGAAAAACCCACATGGAACAGACTCATCAGTGGGAGCAAACTGCCAATAGTACACTACAAAATTAATTGTATCATAATAAAGAATAAATAATGAAATTCTGAATTATCTTATAGGAAGGCTAGAATCCAGAATCACCATCTAAAAATTTAGTTGCAAAGCTAAAATATTAACTAAGTCAAAAAAAGAACTTAGGATCATCTAATAGAAAACTAACAACCAGAGAGACTTAGAGAATTCCATGAGGAGGATAAAGATCCACAAAGCAAGTGTTCCAGAATTTTAGTAGAAAAAGAAGCAAAAGAAGAAAAAATACTACTCCTGATGAAAAAATCTCAGGCAAAATTTCAAAAAGTACTCAGTACCCAGAAGACCAATATAAATTTTTTAAAGATCTACGTACTGACACATTTTAATGAAAACATTGACTGCTAAGAGAAACTTTGGAAGCCACAAGAGGAAAGCTAGGGAACTTCACCAAGATCAAATATTAGCTTCTCTTTATAAAGATTTGGAAAATGGTAGAATGAACTGGAATAAAATGTATATAATGAAAAATGATCAGTAACAAATGCTGTATCAACTAAAAATGAATACCACAGGGTACAATACAACCATATATACACATGGGCCTGGGGCCAAGGCCTGGAACGAGGTAGGGGGATGGAACTGACCCCCACAGGCACATGTGGCCCCACAGTATCAAAAGGGCCAGTGTTAAGACAAAGTCCCCCTTTCCTCCTCATAGAACAGGATGTGCTCCAGGAGCCTGAGACAATTGGTTTTTATCAGGTATGTCTTACAAATGATGCTACAGGGGGAACTTCAAGGTGAAAGCATCCCACCATAGATGGTGAGGAGAATCGAAAAGACAAGTGACACAAGCAGGTAATCTCATGAAAAATGGAAAAAGATAGTGTAAATATGGACTTTAAAATATTTTTTTCCATTCACTATCAAATACTGCTTATAAATATCAGTAAAACATGTATATTTTATAATAGGAATTTTACTAAAGTTAAGTTATGCATGAAAATAGTGCAATGAAGGAAAAGCAAAAATATATGATATTGATGCAGTTTATTGGACATCATAGATCTATCCCAAATTAACATTCAGGGAACAGAGATGCACATGCAAATTTTTATTTATTTAACAAAAGTTGAAAATTGCTATTACAGAGTATCTGCTAATGAAATGATATCACCTAAGTGAGAATGGACTGGATGGTCTTAGTATTTGATACACACAAAAATCAAAGATACATAGAGTACATTAATCATTATAAATGTAATGGTTTAAGAACTACACCAGCTGACAGGATTATTACAATGAAAGCAATAAAAAAATCAAACATATGCAAATTTCAACAGACCATTTCTTTAGAGAGCAGAGGTCTTTCTCCATTGAATCCCAAATTCTTAAAATCGCAATGCTCATTAATTTCAAATGTTTACATTGTATTCAAGAGAGTTTTGTCAAGTGAAATTGAAGAATCATATTCATACTTGGTATGAAGATTGCAGAAGTACTTTTTTACAATAACACGATATTTTATTGCACTTATTGGATTCAAAGACAGACTTTATATCTAAAAGACTTTCAAAATTTATAATATTCAATCAAATTCTAATCAGCTGTCGCTGCTATTCTTTCCAGAGGGAATGTTATATCATATATTCCTGAAGAAGTTCATGGAATGTCATCTTGTCTTACTACCAATATTCTCTATCCAGTGTTTTCCTAGCAGTTATATGCTATTGATCATTATTCAAATAGACAAAGAGGAAGCAAAATATATTTTTCATGGTCCTCATGGTTCATATCTAGTGTCTTTAAATGCATACTGTACTTTCTTAATAAAACTGGGAGCATCCATCCTTAGCATTTATATTTTGTTAGTGATATCAGGAAGGTATTATGCTGCTTAACCAGGTGAAACATAAATCTGTATACCTGTGATAACCAAGAAGAAAGAAGCATATTTTTGACCCTTAAATCTTCTCAGTGCTCAACAGCACAGACTAAAACATTAATATGCAACTTTCTTAACTTCGAGAGACTCCCTTTATCAGCAATCACTGATTTTGAAAACATTATTTCCCTGTGGAAATTCTGCTTGTGCATCATTGCTGTGATGATGTACACCTAAAACTTTCAGGATATTGCTTTATGCCTGTAAATTCTCAAGAGAAGAGATACCATTTCCTCAAATAAATTTTGTAATTTTGGAAACAGCTACATTTTGCCAATCTACTGAGTGTTTCTCTATGTTTGATTGCTCTACACCTGTGTGAAATGATCACTAAAGCAGTATGCATTCTGAGAGAATTACAGAGTATGTTGGCCTTATATTGATATTACCTTCATTTATTTATATACCAAACTCACTTAGAACACTGTCCTTGTAATGAGGAGCACAGGACACAAATTCCTATATCCCCCTTGTGACTCATAGTCTAAGACTTAAGAGTGCTTGATATCTCATATATTAGGAACTCCCCTATTTCTTCTGTGACAGCTAATAAAATGTAACTGACATAACCACCTCATTTATCACAAACCAAATAGCATGTATTAACACATTACTGCATGATCTTGAAAAAAATCCACAAATAATTAAGTGTATATACACATGTAAACTTTACATGAATAGAGTACTAGAATAATAAATTTTGACATTTACTTATATTATTGTAGTTTTTATATACTGTACTCTCCTGCATTTTAAAAAGACAATGAAATAGAAAATAAAAAATGGCAAATTTTCTGTTTATTTTTTATATTTCAGTCACTCGTAGGGTTCAATAGAATTTTATGAAGACAGTTACTAAATGTAACAATTTTGTGTTACAGGAGCCATCTTAACCTTGGGCATGTGACTTAGACCCAGGACAGTGAGGATACTTTTGTGGTCCATGTGCATCTGAGGTGGGAACTGAGATCATTTCATCTTTTGATTTTCAGATGTAATTTTTCCTTGACACTGTTCTCTGTGGATGGATGAACACCCCTCTCAATGTTTCAAGTAATTCTATAAAATTTGAGGAACAAGAAAGGATGGCTCAAAGATTGAATGTTTACTGACTATTCATTTATGCACTTACTGTACTATTGAAGTTCTCTTATCATTCTACATTTTATTCATTTCCTGTTGCTTCATCTTCTCATTCCCTTTACTGTTAGCCATGTTTCCCACTGTTATGTAAAGAGGTTCCCAAAACTAGATATTGAAATTATTATCAAACTGGAGGTGTGTTGAAGAAAACTGAGTGTTGGTTGTGCCTCAACTGTATAATTGATATGGAATAAATTGACCATGATAAATGTAGGTGATAAACACTGATGGACAGTGCATGGTTATTTTTAGGGTTTATTTAGTTATTTATTTTGACTGGAGAGGATGACTGTGTCAGCTCAATACAGCAGAAGACAGATTTATCCTATAGAGCAGTGGAACTAAACATTTGGTTCACAAACTAATGTTAATCACGGAAGTATTTTTCACTGGTATAGCTTAGCATAGTACAGTAAATAAGCAACTGCAAACATGGTCATTCGATTACAAAATAATTCTATATCTCTTAAAAATGCTTCAATCGGCTCTTCTGATTGTGAAAGATTATATTCATAAATGGAGTGCTGAAGCATCCACTCCTTGGCATCTCCACAGCAAGATCAGTTTCAGCTACTCTCTGCTGTGGACACTGGAGCTTATCCAAGCCTTGTGTATGTTCTCTTTTTACTGTTGAGAGATCAAGGCTGACTGATGTGTGGCCAACTCAAATTACTGCAGTGAGTTTTAGTAAGCTCACTCATTTCTAGGTCCTTTGAAATCAAAATTTCTGGGAATATAGTTTATGAAGCAAATAAGAATATCTCTCTAAAGTGGAAAAGCTCTCTGAGAATCAAAATGACTATATTTGTATGCATAGACAGAAGAGAAAGGGTTGTTACAAAAAGTGGCTAAATGTAGTGAAAGTTTTTATGAATCATAGAGGCATAGAAGCTCTGGTTCAAAATGTTTTTATCTTTAAGTCCAAGCTTTTTTAAAAAGCATAATTTTCTTTAAAATTGTTGGAATTTATTGCTAGAACCTCAGGTAGTCTATCAATTACTTAATAGTTTTTATTTTCCCTAATTGAAATATAGAAACTCTGAGACAAGAAAGTTGGTATATTTATGTGTAACAAATCATTCAGTGGTCAATATATGTAAAATTTTGCTCATTGCTTCATCTTCTTGTATGGGATTGCCTTTGGAGGAACCTAATATTTTGCTACCTATAATTATGGGGTATAATTCTTGGGGAAATGAATGTATGAGAATATTACCCTAATGATACTGCCACCAAAAAGAGATATACACAGAAGCAATTGATTCATGAACCAAAAGCCAACCATGGCATGAGACTAATCCTGAAACATTCAAGGTTTGATTAAAAAATTCAGTGACCAACAGGAGGCCTGTGTCTATGGATTGTATAGATACTACCTGTGATATTCACAGACTTAGATTGAAGCCTGTATTGTCATTTATTAATTGTATAACCTCGGTATATTTCAGATGTGTTGACTATTTGTTAGAGATAGTAAGAGTCTTTTTTTTTTTTTTTTTTGGTTTTTTGAGACAGGGTTTCTGTGTTGTAACTCTGGCTGTCCCGGAACTCACAGAGATCCACCTGCCTCTGCCTTCCAAGTGCTGGGATTAAAGGCTTGTTCCACCACTGCCTGGCCCTATGAATCATGTTTTTAATGTGTGTTCATTGATTACAAGTGAGTTGCTATATCATAGAATCTATAAAAGTACTAATTATCTTTCTTTATGGAAGTGAGACAAGCAAGAGTCAGTAATAAGCAATATATAGACACAGAGTGTGTATTTAACCTTTATGCAGGGAGGTACACATTATAAATAGCCAAGAGTTGAAAAGGGTAGCAAATAAATTAAGATTTACAACATGTTTTTTCTTTACTTTGGAATCTATTTTTGCCTCATATTTTGGGCCATGACAAAATCCACAATGGTGTAATGCACTGTGGGTTTCATTATCTGTGAGGTTTTCATAATCATTTTGCTAAGAATCACCTGGTGAAGCAAAGCATTGCTTCCTTCTCCTTGTGTGTGCTAGAATCACTCAGAAGAGGCCTTACTTGGCTGAAGCCCGGGACCCACTTAGAGAGCTCAGTACTGGCAAGATGGTATTTCATTCAGTAGATTCATCTTCCAGATGTTCAAGACAGTGTCAGGCATTGTGTTGTATACTGGAGTTGCAAATATGAAAGATGCAAGGATATCCTTCTCTAAAGTAATATTCCAGAAGCAACGGAGACTTTCATAATAACCATGAAGTGCAGCAAATGAAATAAGAGATTCTTCACTAGGTACCACAGCAGCATAAAATAGATGAACAGTTAAGAAATGATGATTGATGTCGGAAATACACCTTAATTTGTGACTGGCAATTAACCAAGCTGAAAGTCATTTGCGTGATTCCAGATATGATTAAATTAAAGATGAACTGTTGTAGGCTGGAATTAGTATGATGTGTTGCAAACACAATAGATGTATTTAAAGTTGCTTCACATAATTTTATAAACATTCTTAATATCTTTACATAATTTGCCTAGTCAGATTATTTAAGGACTGCATGATAATCTGCCAAATTTTTATTTGGAACATTTTGTGTGTGTGTAGTAATTTGCTTGTTTCAAAAGTCATCTTTAGTTTTAAATATAAAAGGTTATTGGGGGCTAGTGAAACACCTCTGTGGGTAAAGAGGTTGATATGGCAAGACTGAGAACTAGAGCTCTGAATACTGAGTAAAGAGTCCTGTAAATGTAGTGTGTACATGACATCCTACCTGTAATTCTGACACTCAGGAAGTAGAAACTGAGTATCCATTGTAATGTCTGACTTGATAGACATTAACCTCAATTCTCCACAAGCATCTGCTCACACATGTACATGCACCCATACACAGGCAAAAGCCCATACACACGTGAACAGGCATACACATATGCATGCACACACCATGCACATACAACATGCAGAAATAAATTATAATTAAAAATAAAACGCTATTACACAATGTCTATAACAGTAAGATGAATTTAGGGCTGTGCTTGCTATTTCTTCTTTCTATGTAAAGCTAGATATTATTCTTTGCATATAAGTCATAGTTGATATATCCTTCACAGCATACTAGTGAAAACTTGATGCTTTGACTAAATACATCCTGTATAAATACACCTGTTTAAATCTGTTCAGTGGTAAAGAGAGAACAAACTTAAGATAAAATATTTTCTATGAAATTTCATCTTGAAACCTAAATTCTGGGTGTTTAAAAAATGATGTATTTGCATATGAACATGATTTTTATCAATGTAGATTTGAGTGTAATAAACACTTCCACATTCATCTATGACTCTCCTCCATCCTGCTACGTTTACTATGTACGAAATTTACTACCAATCCATGTCTCTATTTATGCATTTGAACTGAGGTCACTGATCTACCTGACTCTCAACTGAAGTTGAACCAATGACCTTTTCCTAACCATATATAACAATTAGAGGCAAAACTGAGAAAAACATACAGGGATATTTATCTATTCCAGTATATCCACAATTTTGCATTAATTGATCAAATAAATTCATAAAGTGTTAGTTTAAATTGAATGTCATTTATCTATTCTAAAATTAGTTCTCTGTAAAACCAGGAGCTATATTTCATTTGGCTTACCTGTAATTGATGTACTGCAGAATAGACCATTCTTAGATACCTACTGTGTCTGTTTGAGGGCCATTTATTGTTAAGTAATTGCATTCCTCACTCTGATGTAATTTGTTTTCTCTGGGCTCTATGACACCTACACTAAATTAGATTGTGCTTTCTCATTTTGAAGGAGATAGTTGAGATTACTGTTTTCTATCTATCATTATAAGTAAATCAGACAAATTAATGATCAAAATTTGTTTAGACTACACAACAAAATTAACACAAACAGGAATATAGAATTCTATAATTCAGGACTTAGGATGTTGGTAATCACACTTAGTAGGAAACAATGAAGAGTTATTATAAATGTTATCTCTTCATGTTATATAGAATAAAATTTAGGCAAGGGGCAAAAATCATATGCTACCTAATTTTAGTTGTGAAATAATCAAATATTTCCCTTTTCTTGATGATTAATGTAAAATATTAAATGCCATGAAGATAATATTTGCTTTGTATTATGTAATCAAACTTAATTATATCTTATGATTATTTCTGTGCCTTTCATTTTAGTGTCATAACCTTCATATTAATCATTACTTTGAAATATTGAGGAAGACCTAAACTCCTATGTGCCTACACAGAGTAATATGTAAACTTCAGCATTTTGAATTGACATTTGGAACATATTCCAAAGTTATGAGAAACTTTGACTTACTGTTTCTCTAATGTTGTTAAGTAAGGCTGTAACACTGTCAGCATAGAGACAAATGAGGACTAAGTAACAGCTAAAACTGGCATTACCAGATAAGTCCCCTTCAGTATATTTAATACTTCAATCAGTATTGAGGAGTTTAACAAGCCACCCTGAGTTTGAAAGAATTACAGGTGATAGTTCCAGGATGAGAATTCCCAGAAATATTTAAGTAAATGCAGACCATTAATTAATTTGAGTAGACAGAGTGACTCGGTTTACTCTAGTTTCCATTGTCTTAGAGCACACAGTGTGCTGATTCGCAAGCTGTGTGCAGTTGTTAGAGATGTCCTGCCAACATCAACTCTGTCTGATCATTCTTTGGCATGTTCTCAGCTCTCCTTAAAACTTTCTTTAGGAGTGGGATCTAACTGACACAATAGGTCCTCCACAAGGTCTAACTAAGCAAGGAACAAGAGGAGCCTTCAGAAAAGATACAACACTATCCTCCTCAATATTTAGGGCTGAATAAAAAAAGAGGTTTTAAATAGAACATTAATAATTTTTAAAAGTGTTGGTATTTAAAGTACAATATATTATTGTATGTCTTTGAGTTTGATTAATGGTATTTTACCAACAAGTAAAGAAATAAGACATTTCTAAAAACTCAGCTTTTCTGATATCCATTTTGGTAGAACTCTTTTATCAGCAAGCTAATAAAAAGAGCAGACATGAAGCTTTTGCTTAGCCTTATACATTTTGTGTGCTTGCAAGTAGAGTAAAACATTGGATACACTAATAAGATCCATAATACTTTAAAATAGCCATGACTATTCATCTTTTTAAAACCTGTAAGCATGACTATTTCACCACATACCAACACTATCCTAATTTTTCTTATTTACATCGTTTCTTCTTACTCATAGTTTTTTTTAAATGCTAAATTTGCATATATTTTCTGTTTTCATTTTACTTAAAATTCTGAATCATACCTATCTGCTAAATAAAAATACATAAGCCAGGTGCTAACTCACATGTATAATTCTAGCACATGAGAAACTGAAGCTTGAGGATTCCCATGAGTTTGAGGCTACCCTGATGTACACAGTTATTTCTAGGCCAGCCTGGGCTACAAAGCAAGCCTATTTTCTAAAACCAAACAGAATAATTAGCATTAACTTATAGTATATGCTTGCTTTTTTCACATAGTATCACAACTTTTATATCAGATGATAGATACAACTATACATTGGTACGGTTACATATTTTCTTGATGGTGATGATATAATAATAATTATAAAAAGTCTCAGTCAGATGGTGGTGGCACATGCCTCTAATCCCAGCATGCAGGAGACAAAGGTAGGTGGATCTCTATGAGTTCAAGGCCTCTGGTCTACAGAGTGAATTCCAGGACAGCCAGTGTTACAACAGAGAAACCCTGTATCACAAAAAAAATCTTAAAAGTATAAATGTATTATTGGATATAGTCTAAAATTTGTATCTATACAATTGGACAGGTAGTACATGAGATGAGTAATAGTTGTTTCTCTGAAAAAGTGAATCATGCCAAAACTGAAAGATACAAGAAGGGGAGGTATGTTCACTTTCAAAGCTGTCTAGATGCTTTATTTCCTCAGTGGTAAATTTAACAGCCATATAATGACCAATTTTACATACATGTGTGAGCTTTCTACTAAAGGGAGACTGGCATTTCATATATCTTGCCTTTTCTTGTCATTTGTTTTGTTTTGTTTTGACTTAAGTATTTTTCTCAATTATACAATCAACGGGAACAAACAGTTCCTTACTGACTCACAGAATGACCAAAATAGAGGAGAAATGTTTTCTTTGCAACAGTCACAAAAAATATGTCACTGTACTAGGACTTCATAATTATATTAACTGGTAAGAAATCTAGAGATTGGAAACAAGATATAAGATAATTCCTCCAAAATAATACTAATAATCACAATAAAACTAATCACACCAAAAACAAATAATAGAATATAATGAAATAATAAATCCAGGAGACAGGAGAAATGTCTCAGTGTGTAAGAGCACTTGCTACCTCTCCCAGAGGACCAGAATTGTGTTTCTAGCAACCATGTCTGGTGGCTCACAATCACCTAAACTCCAGTTCCAGGGGATTGGATGCTCTCTTCTGGCCCCTGTGGCTCCTTGCTTATCCATGTAGATAGATGGATAGATACAGGGTCTCATATTTATGCCTAAAAATAATAAATAAATAGAATCCACAATATATGTTTTAGAGAAAAGTAGGGCATTTATCGCTCATTTCTCCAATAATAACACAGGAGCTATTATAGTGAACTATATCTCATTTTTTAAAGAGTTCTGTATATATTTAATCTTTTATTTTTTTGGCAAACTGCTTGCTGATAATTCTGGTACAGCTAAACGGGACTACATTATAGAGGAGTAGCAAATTTCTCAAAGTAAAACTAGAATCTGGGTTAATTTTTAAAAGGCAAAAACAAAAAATCAGTGTTTAATAGCATTGGAAAGCCACGGCAACCAGGATGTGAGGAACACAGGAAACCATAAAAAGGGAAGCTCATTAAAGAGAGTTAAACAGCTGTGTGCTTCCCACCTTGAGCCAATTGGTAACACTGATGTTGTGCTTGGCAAGCTGCCAATCTACTCAGCAAAAGCAGCTAAACTGCAGAAGAGTTAGGTGAGGATACTCTGAAGACCCCATGACACAAAGACATCAGGGGCTGAGAGCCCAGTCATAGGGAGCCATAATGTGCTGAGCCCCACACTTGGCCCTGGTGTGTGAAAGGTCAAATCAAAATACATGTTAAAGAGGGGATGTAGCTCATGAAGTAGAGTACTTCCCTAACACACAAAACTTCCTGGTTTGATGCCCAGTACCATATAAAACCAGGTCTGCTGGTCCATGCCTGTAACCTCTGCTCTCTTTAGGTGGACACAGCAGGATCAGAGGTTCAAGGTCACCTTCTAATATACAATAAGTTTGAAGTGAGTCTGGGCTACAAAAATCTCTATCTCAAAAAAAAAAAAAAGAATAAATACTAAAGAAATTAGAGAAATCACATAAATCACATGTTTACTAAACACTTATATTCAGAGTATACATGTCTTCTAGAATTTTTTAAATCATAAATCTGAGTGGCAAGGTTTGTAATTCAACATTACAAAAAGTAAGAGGAAAATATCTCAACTGTCAAAAAATATTAAAAGAGCTCAAGCAGTTTGTTAGTCATTTGGCATATGAAAGTTAGAGTTGTCACAAGATTTCATTAGACACCTATTTCAGGAAATGCTGAGAAAGTAACTGAGCATACAGAGCAGTTCGTACTTTTAGGGTGTGTAATTGGTGTGCCTACACTACAAACCTGCTTGGCCTTCGCTCCTGAAAATAGATATATCCATCTCTTATAACCTAGCTATTTGATCCTAGATTACAATATACTCAATAAAGTGTGTGAGTGTGTGTGTGTGTGTGTGTGTGTGTGTGTGTGTGTGTGTGTTACAGAAAGAGAAAGGGGGAGGGAGAGGACAAGAGAGAAAGTGTGTGTGTGTGTGTGTGTGTGTGTGTGTGTGTGTGTCAGAGAGTGGGGGGTGAGAAACTACAAGAATTTTGTATCACAATATTTAGGAAATCCATGAACTATGAATAATCTAGAAATCTATCAAGGGTTGATCTTAACAATACTTTGGCATCTATGGATGGTTCTTAAAAGGAACTGATCTGGTTATGAGTAGATTTTTGATCTGGGAAATGCTTTTAATTTTTATTGCTATGAGTAGAGAGAAGAGAATGTTATTACATATTGGAGAGCACCCAGGATATCATTAAGGTACAATGTGCATATAACTACGTTCTTACCAACTGTATAGTAAAAAAATTCAATCATGTTACAAATAAGAAATTATTTAAAAAAACAGCATTGCACAGCAAACCAGATCAATAACTGTCTCTTCTAGATAAGGCATCAATTTATTCCATAATATGACTTAGCAACTAACCCAGTCACACTGAATATGTATTTTATAAGTCCACTTATATTTGCAAACCAAACCCAACAAAAGCTATTCCTTTTTTATTTCTGACAGGAAGCTAATTTTTTGTGATAAGAGTCTTGATTGACAGTTTACAGATGTTTTTGTGTTTCTTGATCTGAGCACAGATTCTATGGGAACATTTGAATTATGACATCTCTTGGACCAGATTACTGTGCTATGTATTATTATATTTCATTATAAAAATTATTTAACATTTTCTTTAATCACTAACATCTTAAACATAATATTATATTTAATAACAAGAACATGTTTACTTGTATATGTGTCTATGTGTAAGTATATATGTGTATGTGTGAGAGAGATTTGGATTTTCAAGAAGCAACTTCAATTTCCAAAAAACAATATAAATGACTTCTTGAAGTAAGATGAAATAATTTAACACATGGCATTTTTATTTCCTGGATAATTGTGCATATGTCCTCGTGTTGTGTGTTTGTGTGTGTGTGAGAGAGAGAGAGAGAGAGAGAGAGACAGAGACAGAGACAGAGACAGAGAGAGGGTGTTTGTGACTGTGTATGAGAATTTGTGTGTGATTGCATGTGAACAAGATATTGTTAAGGAGATCTTCACAGCACAATATTTTTTAAAAATAATCTAGTGCTTATAATTTTTTTATTTTCTTCCAAAGGCAAGGTCCTTGCAAAACTTTTTTTTTCACTTTTTGAAAAGTAACTTAGCTTCCACAAGAATAATAGAATAGACAGCTTATCAAGATACCTTACCGTGAAATACCATGGCAACAGATACTTTGACCGTGGGCAAATCTGTCCAAGCTTGTCAAATTCAGTGTCTACAAATTGACATCAGAAATATTAACACTGCAAGAGGAGTAATATTCCATCTTGTCGTATATTTAGATAAGACATATAACTACTTATATTAAATCAGAAATAAATTACTCAGGTAAGAGGTAAATATATACTAAAGTAAATATTGAATATAAACCATATTTATTATTTCACCAAGCCACTTTATTATAAGAGCTCATGTAAACTGTGTTTTATGTAGCTTAGCACATGTAGACTAATAAAAGAGGTTTCTTTGCACACATGTGTTCACTACCACACTGGACAAAGCAAAGATGAAAGAAACTGAACTCAGACTGGTAGCTTAGTCTGTAAGTCATCTGCTAAGAAAAGGGTATGTATTGTGATTAACTTGAATGTTCATCTCTTAAAGCTCCATATAATTAGATGTGTCTAATGGTTATTTTGTAGCTCCTTATGCAAGCAAGAAATATAAGGACAGCTTAGACAGATGTTAGCGATTTCATGGACAAAAAAAAAAAAGAAACATAGAAGACAGGGAATTTAAAGAGATTAGAAGGACAAAAACAAAGAAAGATCTACTGTAAGGAAGAAGAGAAAAGACACATAAGGCAACAGTCATTGGGGAATAATAGAAAACACCAAAAAAATGAATGCATGCTTCCAATATCTCTTGCAAATAGGAAAACCTTTGGGATACATCCTGACATGTAGAGTTTTACTTTAAATAATTTCTGATGCTCAATATTTTCCTTTGATGGAATGACTTGATGAATTGGACTCACATGAATCAGAATAATAAGATAGAGACAAAGAATATGGCAAGAGTCATATTCTGTATTCTCAGTTAGAAATGCATCTTTTTTGTTTATGACTCAATTTTCAGAACTGCATTTCTAATATCTAACCATTAGTGATTAAAAGGATGCCCGTTTTACTGACTCTATGCTATGTTTGTTGCTGGATGCAATGCAAAGGTAACCTTGGAAGAGGCCAGTGTACTCAAGAACTATATAGTCTGAATTCTGAAGAGTAAATATGAACCGAGTACAGTACAGATTTGCATGTTGAAATATTGACTATAGATGTGGTTCTCTGTAACTGTACAGTCTTCCATGACTTATATTCTGTGCACTGATTTCTCAGAGGGTGGAAATATTTTGAGGAAACTGTGGAAGTTTCAGAAGATGTGACCTAGTTTGTGGGAAGAGTTCCCCAAAGGCATGCATAGCCCCTGATTTAAGTCTTGCCAACATATGCAGAGCTTCTGCCACATCGTATACAATATAAGCAATGCACCACATAGTCCTGCATGTGCACTGATGGCCTCTAAAACCATGAGCCAAAAATGTCTGCACTTATTAACATTATATCTGTCAAGTATTTTGTCACTGTGATGAGAAAGGTATCCAGTATCTACAGTACAGAAGTTCTGAGGTGAGCTTCATTGAAACTAGTTATTTACCAGTTAATATTCAATGCACAAGAAATCATTCAATTCAAATGGAACCTCACCCAGGAGTAGCAGGAACAAATTCATTGAATATCTAACAACTACAAATGTTACCAATTCATATGCCAATATATGGAGATCCAAGTATGAGTGAAATATAAAACAACAACCCATCTATCTGCTAAGGGAAGGCAAATTTCAGAAACTTTCAGGTTTCAGTAAAGAGAATTTAACTCCGTTATATAAGCAGCAATATAATTTTTGAAGAGTTTTTACTGTAGACAATGAATTGATAATATATTTGTCATATAAATGACCATTGGTAGATTAAATATAATAATGAATCATAGAGACCCCAATTATCTTTGAGTTAATGTAAAGTAGGTAGAAAAAAGAGAATAGACCCTAAAGATGGTAGGGCTAAAATAAGAAGTACCTACCAATTCGTGTCACTGTTGGAATATTCTTCCTGAAGATTTTATATGATGTGAGTGTAGCTAGTCTCTGACATCTTGTCTTTTTCGAAAGCTTCATCTAGAATCCTGAAATGAATTCAATCTGCCCTATTTCTAAGTGGCTTAGTCCTGTGCTTTTTCACATTCCTTTCCCTTCCAAGTAGCTTCTGTTTCTTCAGGGTGACATCTGTCATCTAGACACTACAACACTGGAAGACTGTGAGCACATGGGCATTTGTAACAGAAATACCAATAGAAATGATTTAAGGTAGAGATTTAATATTTGGCCAAAACCAAGACAAAAGAATACTTTAACAGGACATAGATAGGAAGCTACCATTACATTAAAAATTCAGACATCACAGATTTACAGTTGAGTTCACCAGTAAGGACCAACCAGAGTAACAGAATCCCTGATGACTACCACGACACTACACGTTACTTCTTGACACAGAGTTTCTAATCACGCCTGAGCCTTGAGCTCACTACACTGCAGGAGAGCAGGACCTTATCCTTTTTCTTGTCCCATCTGTGAGCACTCTAATCTCAGGTGTACACTGATAGACACAGCTTGAAGTGTGTGCTGCTGTTGATCCAAACTCAGGTCATCATGAATGAGAGCAAGTACTTTATCCAGTGAAGCACCTCCACAGCCCTGAGACATGAGCTGTAAGAGTATATCTCATACCAATTATACAATTTAATATTTAACTTTAGGGAATTAGCATAATTGCCCTTTCCTCAACCTTGCTTAAAATTTTATTCTCTTTATTTTCAACATTCATTAATTGAAACTGAAGCCTATCACACAGGACCATAATTAATATAATTTTGATTTGATGTCAACAAAATTTTCCATACTAACATGTAAAAACACTCAAAGCTTGACCTATCTTTAATTTCTTTATGAAATATTATCATTTTCTTTGGTTCTTTGAAACTAATTCTTTCAAATATCAGTTAACAAAGTGAAAGATTATAGATTTTATTCACAAAATCTATTAAAAGTAGAATTACTATGTTGCTATTCAGTTTTTTTCCTGCACCAATTCCATATCCAAATAATTTTATACTGTGAAATATAGCAGATTAGCTGCATAGCTGGTTAGATAGAGCCCAAAATTCTGAGGATATAACAATGTTTTTCAATAACAAATATACTCTTCACCAATACAGTTGATCACTCAGAGCACTATATGATTTTATAACATTGAAAAACAGAATTACTAAGCAAGTATTGTGATACTACGTGATTATAGTGAATGTGGTTATTTTTAGATATGATTACTATTATTGTAATATTATCTATTATTACTAGTGTGCTATGTGCATGTGTATGTGTGTACATGTGTGTGTGTGTGCATACCACATATTTAGGTACCTTTCGAAGGCAGCATTGCATCCTTGGATAGAGTTATAGGGGATTCTAAGCCACCCATTGTGGGTGATGGAAATTAAACTCAGGTCCTCTGGAAGAGCAGTAAATAATTCTAAGTGCTGACCCATCTCTCAACTCCCCAGTGTGGCTCTTTAGTCCTAACACCAGTTTAATTTCTACTTAATATTTTAAGATGTTCAAAAAGTACATAGGATACAAGAATATATTTGACAAAATGTATTATGTATTCAATTTATTAAATAATTCCCTAAACTTATTTTTGTTGTGTTTTTCATGTTTGAGGGGGGCATGAGGTTGGGTGAGTAGGAATAGAGACGATCTTTGAAGAATTGGGAGAGAAAAACAGATATGACCAATATATGTTGTATGAAAAAATTAAATACATTTTAAAATGAATATGTAAACAAACAGTAAACAAAAGTAGGGCTAGAAAAATTGCTCAGTAGGTAAGAGATCCTGCTTGTCAAGCATGAGTGTCTGAGTTTGAATCCCTGAACCCACTTAAATATCTGGGTCCAATCATGCAGGCCTATAATACCACTTATGTAGGAGACAGAGACAGGAGAGTTGTTGGGACTTCCTGGCTTCCAGCTTAGCTCTGGGTTCAATGTGAGTCCCTATCTCAAGAGAATAAGGCAGAAAGTGAATTGTATACCCAAGGTTCAATGTTTTCCTCTCTCTTACATACACAGCTATATATAACTAATGCATACACCACCACATTTATAGTCATACACACAAACACAAGAAAGAAATAAATTTCTTTATATATAACTTTGATCATTCAGGATAGAACAATAATATAAAGTCATCATTCTAAAAGGGGGTAAAAATGCAGCTTGTATTTTTTAAAATTAACTCCATGAATCCAGGGGTGTGTTTCTAAATTTTATGAAACATCAATGGCATGAAATTTAAGACTGATTCTTAGCTTCTGAGTGATATTTAGCTGCCAGTGATATGTTGTCCTCAATAATTAATTGGTTTGTCACATATTGTCTTCCTCAAATCCCTGCTGAATGTTTTAATGATAAAAAGGCAATCTGCACATGAAAAATTAAATGAACTGAGGGAATAAATTTTGAGAAGACCTGATGTAAGTCTCTTATCTTGAATAATTGATGCAATAATCTTTTATCAGGGTAGACTAAATTATGATGCAGAAAAATAACTGGAATCTTCGTGCCTCAATCAATAAAGCTTCCTGGTATTTCTACTTTCCTGATGCCTGTTGAGGGGTGAATTTTGCAGTAATTCACTCAAGAGCAATGGTTGAAGATACAAGGGCAGAACCAGGGCTTCCTCCACCTCAGCACATATGTTTGCAGTGTCAGAAGTAAAGGAAGCACTGGAAAACTTGGTCTTGTTTTGAAGTTTCTAAAAAGAAGTGGTTACTTTGGCTCATTGTACCTTGATCCAAATCATAAGCAATATTGCAAAAAGCTTCAAATAAGCAGAAAATATATTTTTGGCACTTTTGTGAAAGTGTGTGAACTCTAAATATAAACCAGTCTGTGTTTTCTATTCATTTAGCTACTAGGACTCTCTCTCTTCCTCAGAAGCATTACTTATAGCTTCCCAAATAAAGTAAGCTTCAAATTCTGTACTATCATAAAACAGAAACAAAGTACATTGATCCTACAATGATTCATGGATTCCCCAATTTAATCAATGAAAATAAGCAAAATGCATCAACATTTTAATGAGCTAAAACAAACCCAATAGTCTTCTAGTCTGTTAAAAATTAACCCAGTTAGTAAATAAATGGATAAATAACGTATTCTACTAAACTCTTATAAACTATTTCCTCCATTAAAAAAAAAGACTGACAAGAAATCACTGGCATGTACCAACTTTTAATCCTGCTCAGAAGACTTTTTTTTGGGGGGGAGAGGTTCTAGACAGTGCCATGGGAGATTTTAGTTATGGATAATGTTCCAGTAAGCTGACCTTGAAGCTGTAAAGGATTCACTTCCTACCAGTAAACAAAGGAGTGACCATCCAGCTCTCCACATGAATAGGACATTCCTTAGCCTTAAGGCAGATGAAGGTTAGGCTCCATTGATTTGTATATTGGAGGGTTGGGTGGAGACAGAAAGGATTTGGAATAAAAAAAAACTAGGGCAAAGGCAGGGAGAGACAGACAGGAGAGAGAGAAGAAGAAGCTAGTGAGCAGGAGGAGAACAAAGAGGAGAGGAAGGGGTGAGGAAGCCTTGGAGTGAGCTCTCTGCCTAGCTGCCCAGGTATAGAATTCCCTGAGATTTGACATGGTTTGTGATTAATAAAGAGCATTGGAAAATTCATCGCTGGACTCTCTTTAAGCGATCGAAAGTAAATTTAACAAGACAGGGTTTCTCTGTTGTAACTCTGGCTGTTCTGGAAACTCATTCTGTAGATGTGACTTGCCTCAAAATCATGAAGATCCACCTGCCTCTGCATCCCGAGTGCTGGGATCAAAGCCATGTGCCATCACCTCCCAGCCTACGTCCTGATTTTGAAAAATGTACCTTGACTATGGTCTTAATTTTCTTCTTAGAAGAGATTAACTTTTAACTTTTTTTTTTTCGTGAAGACTTAATTTTAATCACAAGAATACTATCTGAACCTACATCTAAAGTGAGTCCTGAAGAGTAAGTATTTGTAGGGGAATTGAGCTACTTTTGAAACTTGTTTCTGGGTATGAGGTTCAGTCCTTGGAGTCTTCTTTCAGAGACTCAAAAGAATCAAGACTCAAAGGCTCAAAGGGTTTGTTTACTCCACTGACATAAATTTCCCTCCCCCTCTCTCTCTCTCTCTCTGTCTCTCTCTCTCTCTCTCTCTCTTTCTCTTTCATTATGATTCAAACTAGGGCCTCATGCATGCAAAACAGAAATTTACCATTGAGCTGTATCCCCAGCCTTTTTTTATTTTATTATTATTTGTAGAGGAATATTTTATCATTTAATCCAGCAACATGGCTGCTCTGGGAAAGGATCACATTCAGGGATCTATATGAAGGGATCAAATCCAAGGGTCTGTATGAAGGGATCACATTCAGAGACCTTTGTGGTCTTGATTGAATGTAGAAAGAATGTTTGTACACACCTTTAATCCCAGATTTCGAAGGCAGTGGTGGCACAAGCCTTTAATCCCAGCACTTGGGAGACAGAAAGCAGAGTTCAGGAGTCAGTATCAGCCAGGAAGTGACATCTGAGATGAATCAGACCAAAGGGCAGGCAAAGTGACAATCAGAGGAAGAATTGGCAGAGTAAATCAGACTGAAGTTACACTCAACTCGAGATAGGAAGGCAGACTCTCAGTTCAGAGAGTCAAGCAGTAGGAGATAAGAGACAGAGGCATCAGAAGCAGACTAACTGGGGAAGATAGTGGCAGACACTGAGGGTAAGACACATGTCTGTGGAGTCTGAGGAGTCAGAGAACAAGACACAGAAAATGAAGGAGTCTGACTGAGGATAAGGCAGAGAAGCAGAAAGGCTGACTTAAGCAATACGGAATCACAGAAGCAGTCTGTGCCACCAAGCACATTTCCTAAGAATCCCCTTCAGTGCCTCCAGAAAAGTTAAAAAAAAATTACTTTTTTTTTTTTTTTTGCCTCTGTGACTAACTGTCTTAAACCAATCATCATTAGTTGGAAGAGTGAAATGTAGACTACCTTCCCAGATCTATGAATTCAAAGAAAAGGATTATTGACAGGAATTTTAGCCAACTAAAGGTCTTGTAGTAACACTGATATTAAAATCATTATTCTTTATGACACTTTATTCTGTAGATTGTTCAAGCAGTTATTAATTTTACTATAATTTTGTACAATTGTGTATCTTTGCATTTTTCTTCATAACTCCTAGTAAACTAGCCAGTCTTTTTCTCAATTTATCTCAATTTTTAATACTTTGCATGGAGCACTGAACACCAATAAATTCTCACTAACAACTTACTCCCCAATCTTTATATTGAGTAATTCAAATTTATTACACACAAGAACAGTTTTCCAAGGGTTCACAGTTTCACCAAATGTTTGAATATTGCAGAATATTGATCATAATTTTTTCAAATTTTGCAACATATAGGTCGACAAAATCACTTGGCAAATAAGCCAAAACAATCACGTATTTCAGGTTTCTTTCTGGCATAACTACGGATGTATAACTCAGTTGTGCTACTAATTGAAATCAATCAAAGAAGACAACATGAAATGATAGTGACTTAACAAAATAATCTCCGTTTCTCATTCCTGCAGCAGGAATGGTCGGGTTATCCAATCATCGTGTCCATTTCTCAAATTTGATCAATTGAAATAGTCATAAAAGTAGTAATATGAATACACTGAAAAACTACTGATTTAAAAATGTAGAGGTCATACGTAGCATTACTTTCATTCGTAATTCATTCCAAGAATGCGTAAGTTTTTCACAATGTAAGATTACATTATCGTCTATGAAAATTTTGGGCCAATATCATTGGTTTCCTAGGACACATTAATCCACAGAATGGATTGCCTAACTGGTCAAGGTCCACGCCAAATTGAAAAAAAAGAAAAGGTTATAAGTATGCAACATCACAAACAGAGAAAAAAAAATAGTGTGCTTGGTGATTTTCTGGTTGTTGTTTTTGTTTTTGTTTTGTTTTGTCTGGTTAAAGTATTTATGTATCTATATGTAGAGTTATTCCATTTGCATTTGTTTACATATAGTCCAGGATGGTTTCAAACCTGAAGCAGTCTTCCTGCCTTAAACTCAAAATCGCTGGAATTTTAGGCAAGACCTCCATGCCCAACTTACATATGTTTTTCCTGATTGTAGTTTAGCAAAGTGAAAGAAGAAGAAGAAGAAAAAGAAGAGGAGGAGGAGGAGGAGGAAGAGGAGGAGAGTGGGGGAGAGAAAAGAGAGGGAGGGAAGAGAGGAAGGAAGGAAGGAAGGAAGGAAGGAAGGAAGGAAGGAAGGAAGGAAGGAAGGAAGGAAGGAAGGAGGGAGGGAGGGAGGGAGGGAGGGAGGGAGGGAGGGAGGGAGGGAAGGAAACAGAAAAGATTTTGTACATTTTTTGGACTTAGTTAAAACATTAACTGAAAGGTGGGGAATTATATTTATCTGTGAGTGTAAAGACAAGTATTGAAACATTTTGTAGAGATTCTGCTGGTTTAGTAAACTGGTGATTGTGGGTTCTCATCCAAGATTCATGCTAGTACCAAGAATGTTTTCAGTCTGGTTGAGTTGGTTTTAAGTGCACTTAGAGAGCATTTGGTTACAACCAAGGTATGCATGCATCTACAGCAGTTAGGTTTATCCTTCCATGCAAGTCATTGTTGTAGCTCATAGATGTTCTAGGTGGGTAGGGCTGTTGTTTGCTTCCTACATGCAAGTTTGTGTGGCAACTTCTGGTATGACACCAATAGATATACCAAAGAGGGTAAGGAAGAGCCCATGAAGCCTCAACCCTATACAAAGAACTAAGAGAACTAAGGAGTGCTGAGAGTGGAAGAATGAGACTTATTCCAGGGAAGAGCAACTAATAGGATATTCAACAACAAATGGTCAGCCCTGAACACATAAATACGTGTAATGTTACACAGACCTAGAAGGTTATATTTAGGAATATATGTTTATACGTATACATATATGCATGTAATAAAAATTAATGAAAAAAGAAGCTACAAATATGAAAGACATAAAATAATAAAAAAGAGAATAGTAGAAAAATATTAATAACTATATTTTGGAATTCTAGCATCTAGCAACCCTTCCATAAAATAAGTTTGTGGTCCAAGGATGAATAGAAAAATGATTTGCACACATTTATTTAACCCATTATTTTTCTTGATTAATACCTCTTAATTTAGCGTGATTCATTATACTTTATGACCTAAAAATGATGTGTTGTTATGAAATAAATCTGAGAGACTATCATTCGGGTTCATTCCCTATATTACACTCCTAATGGCTTTGACAAATATATGATTATGTATGTGTGTGTGTGTGTGTGTGTGTGTGTGTGTGTATGTGTGTGTGTGTAGGATCTGAAGTAGTTTATTTTTCTGGAATTATCCTGTGCTGAAACTATGCTTCATTCTCTCTAGGGTAAATAAGTTCTCCATCCACAGGTAGTTAACTGTAACTTGCATGAATTACCTGGTATTTAGAAGAATTTAAATCCAATTAAAAGCAGATTAATAATCAAAATTGAATGATTTAAATAAATCAGAGATTCACCATTATTAATAAAAAGTAAGAAATGGATTCATAGAGTTTTTTATGTGTACATGGCTTAGAGTACAGCAAATACTCAGGAAATGTGTATTGAATCAATGTGTCTTCATATGGAATTGTAGGTCTAGGAAGCGATTAGATATTAATCTATTCTAGGTATTTTTCCACTTAAATCACCACATATGTTATCACTTACTAATCTTGAAAAGGATTGACTTACACATTGCATATTCAATGGGTTATGAAACAAAACACTCATGTCTTTTATTTCAAATAAAAATAGTAATGAATATTATTTTTGTCAATGGTAAACAAATAGCCATCAGTTTCTTTATAAGATATATTATATCTACATAAATATATAATATAATATATAAAGTATAATGTATCTTTTGCCTTATATGTAACATACTATGTAGAGGAATAGCCCTGTATGAAAGATAAGGGACTATATTTAGAGGCCTCTGTGGTCTGGATGGAATGTAGACATATCTTTAATCCTAGTATTCAAAAAGCAGTGGTAATCCATGCTTGTAATCCCTAGAAAAAACAGTGGAAGCAGACACAGGAAGCAGAATTCAGAAGGAGTCAATGTCACACAGGATGTGACATCTGGGATGAGTCAGAGTGAATGGCAGACAAAGTGACTAATCAGAGGAAGAGTTAGTAGAGTGAGGGCCTGCTCACGTCTCACAAGAAAAGATGGGCTCTCAGCTCAATAAAAGATAGTTACACAGGAGTTAGAGTCATTCAGTTAACAGAACCAGTTACAGTTCAGTTGAAGGGTCAGTTAACAGAAGCAAGCTGAAGCATCAGTTGAAAAGCAGACAGACAGTGAGTTGAGAAGGAGGCTGAAGAGTGAGTTGAAGTAGTCAGTAAGAGAAGTCAGCTGTGGAGCAGTTACAGAATAAGTTTAAGAGTCACTTATGAGTGATGGTGGCACAAACTGTTAATCTCAGCACTAAAGAGGCAGAGGTAGGCAGATCTCTGTGAGTTCAAGGCCAGCCTAGTCTATGAAGTGAGTTCTAGGACAGCCAGCATTACAACAGAGAAAACCTGTCTCGAAAAAAATAATAAAATAAAATAAAATATCTCGGACTTTGATCCTAGCACAAGAGAGACAGAGGCATGTGGAACTCTGTGAGATCGAGGCCAGTTTGATCTACAGAGTGACTTCCAGGACAACCAGAGTTACAACAGAGTAACCCTGCCTCAAAACAAAACAAAACAAAACAACAAACAGCCAAAATAACAGTCAGTTACAGAGGATTTACTGAAGCTGAGGCTGGAGTGAGTTACAAAGCAGGCAGTTGCAGCAAAGTCAATTAGAGAGGGAGGATGTATCCCTGAGAGCTCAGCAAGAGACTCAGAGACAAAGCAGAGCGAGGCAGAAGAAGCCCAGAACAGATAATGAGTTGAACTGGAAGAGTAAGAGTTCACAAGGAGCTATTCACACTAGCTCAGTCAGCAGTGGGTCTCAGAAGGCTAAAGGTGAAGCCTTCTAGGTCTGGCTGGCAGTTTAAATGCTCTAGACTGTGTGAAGGCTGAAGCCTCCTGGTTCAAGGATTAAAAGTAGATTGCAAAGAGGACAAAACACTCTAGGGCTTCAGGGCTCCAAAGCTCCAAGCTAGAACCATTGACTTAATTAGTAAAAGATAAACTGTCCTTCACCCTGAAGGATATATATATATATTTGTTATATATAATAGACTATAATAATATATTATATGTATGTATTTATATATATCCATATTTATATAGAGAGATGCAAGATGACTAAACAGGTGAAGGCATCTGATGCCAAGCTAAGGACATAAATACAATCCCTGAAACCCACATGTTAGAATCAGAGAACTGATTACCCAAAGTTTTGGCCTTTACACAAGAACACAAGGACCTTGGAAAAAGCATGTCAGCACTGACACACACAGACATACACGTGTGTGTATATATATCATCTATTATTTATCTGTCTATAGAGTTGCACATGTAAAATTTAAAGGCAAATACAAATCAAAGAATTTAAGTGAACTGCAATCCCAGTAATATGATGTTGCGGGTAAGACACTATTGCACACTAAAATGATATTTTTGGAATTATTGATTATGTTGACAACACTGACAGTGAAGACGGAAGTTGCGGTGGTGTCTTCCTGTTTTTTGGAGAGAGTTTGCTGCTGCCATTGATTAATTTTGCTAATGCAACTAAGCTTAAATAAAAATCAATATACATACTATCCTCTGTTTATTGAACACTCTTATGACCATGGAATATACCATAACATTCAGGAAGAGAGGGTATTTTCTTATTGACCTGTCTTGAGGTTCTCACAACTACTTGAATGTTAACAGTTTAAAGATGATGCTTTTGAAACACATTCTGTCTTTGTTCAGCTCTATGAGGCAACAAATGTAATTGTTTCTTGATTCCCTGATATTCTGAGATCAGTGGCCTTCCAAAACAAAGCTGATGTAACATCTTTTTCTTATGTTGTACAATGTATGATAATCATCTTTTAAGAATATATACTAACACAGATAAATTTTAATTGAACATGGAAAATGTAAGTTTCAATTACTTCTATTAAACTGTCTAATGGAATAAAAGACTAAATAGATTAGTCTCCATAAAATGTAAGTATTCTTTTCAAAGCCCTTAGTAAAAACTCATTTGCTGACACCCAGCAAATAATAATCTGCTTTTAATGCAAAAATTAAATTAGTTATCTCTACTCTTTCATATAATTTAATTCCACATTTCATACAGTTAATAAAATGGTTCAAAATTCCACCCTTCCCTTTTTGTTAACACATATAGATTCTCAATGTATCCCTGAGGCTATCTATAATATTGAATCCTGTATATTGTTTTTTCTTGAATGTTATGATTCTATGAGGAAGCTTATCTTTTAAGTTACACACAGTAAGTTATTAACCACAGTAAGTAATAAAAAATAGAATGTAATAAAAGTTATACAAATACTGTTTACTTCTTTATGCAAATAATTTACTTTTGTAATTTATATATAACGTGTGGACTTCAACTTTTTATTTAAGTGAAATTCATCATGCCTTCCCTTGTGCATATTTGAATTACCTGCATCAGTATTGTAGAATTTAGGGTTATTAAATCACATAATTGTCGGATTGATAACTTAGACAGCCACATGACTATGCTAGATAATGGACAGATATGTTATGAGATTTCATCATTCCACTCAGAATGGCATACAGTTTAAAACTGTGAATTTATTATTTCCAGAATGTTTTCATTTAATGTTTACGGAGTGAAGTTGACTTGGTTAGCTGAAACTATGGGAAGATAAATGTTAAATAAGAGAATCTGCTATGTGTATTTTCCTGCCCCCTTCAAGTCAGCAATAGTATTTTTGATAATTATCAAGGTTTTACAAGTACCATTAGTTCATTTATTCTGAATGCTGAATACTACTCTATTATAATGATATACTGTATTTGTTTATTCTCCAATTGAAGAACTAATGGAGTTTTTCTACTATGTATTTTAAATTGTATTTCTTTTAATGTTTATGTGAATAGCTGTATTGATGTATATTTAATTTTTTTACATCTAGTGTTATTAATGCTAAGTGATGTGGACACTACATACACGGACCTCAAAATACACTCCATGTATGCTTATTGTTCAATACAATTATGACAGGAAAGAACATAAATACATAGTCTTAGAAAGACATAAGAAAGGAATTCGAATGAGTAAAGGGAGTAGGTGCACTAAGAAAAATTCACAGTGAATAGTTTAGCAGAGATTTTGGCGAATGCCAATAAGTTGGTTTAAGTCATTATTATTTGAATTGCCTTTAATAAAGAGAAAAGTTCATGATGTCCCTTCCATGTCTAAAGGAAACAGATAACAAGCAAAATACAGTCCCATAGAGATGTTTCTGAAAAGAATGACATTTCCTCAACAGCCTCAGGCAAGTCCTTCAGAGGAATCCAGGAAAGGCCTTATCAGAGATGACAGCTCTCTGTGTCATTGTTTCTGGAGAACTGCCAGAGCAACAAGTTTGTAGACATCAATGACGATGATACTAGCAATCATGACCCTGTGTTCTTGCGGAGTTTTAAAAGAAAATTAATGAAAATTAAAAGAAAAATAAACAAGCTCAAAAGAGAGAAATTTATAGAATAAGAGCATAAAGGGAAAAACTGTGACACCTGCGTAATCGGTCCATACATTAAACACTGTTGTTACAGGAGTCAAAAAGTTAGAAAAATAAATAATTTAAATCATTAAAATTGTGTAGTAGTGTATGAAATCCTAGATTATTAAGGGATTTTTATAAATTCAGGGTTGCTGAAATGTGCTTTTACTGTTATTTCTACAGCAGTGTTTAGAATTCTCAGGCCTATTCAACCACTCACACTTCATTTAGTGATTTACAATAAGTTCTACTCATACGTGTCCTAGACAGCTACATCATGTAGTATCTTTTCTATTGTATTTCTTCTACACCTCTTCTGTGATAAGATATGATAATACTCGTTGTAATTTATGATGGATTACAACTTCCTGCAGAGGATTCAAAACAAGAAATAACTAGAGGCACAATATTGCTTAAGTGTAGAGTGAGCTATAACATCTAAGGTTGAGTAGGGATACTCTGATTTTCCCACCTTGACAGAATAACAAGAATGTATTTCTCAGAATATATCTTCTAGTTAATGGATCCCTAGTTATAAATGTTTCGTGTTATCAAAATTTGCCAATCACTTCGCAGTAGCAATTTCTTTCTAGAACTTTAAAATATTTTATATAATAATATATTTATTGTTTGAGAATTGTTTATAATGTATTTTAATCACAGTGACCATCAAGCCCTCCCCTAACTCAAGCAAGATCTACATTTTACTCCTTACCCCTTTACAACTTCATGTCCATTTTTTTTGCTATTTTTCAGTAACCCACCTATTTTAATCTGTACTGTGCATATACTAAAAGCTGAGAGGCCATCCACTCAAGCATGAATGACTTGTCAGGTACCACATTCTAAAAGAAAACGGACTTTCTTTCTGATAGAAGCTATTATCTTTCAATATCTCCTCAGATTTGTGAGTTCCACCCCCTTCCATGTAAGGATGTTGAGTGGCTTGATCTTATACAGGTAATAACAGGTGTTGTGAGTTCATGTGTGTGACGGTCTTGTCATGTCCAGAAGACTGATTCTGGTTCCTCACTTCATCTTGTTTTT
Organism: Cricetomys ansorgei; assembly: GCA_026225945.1. Lineage (NCBI taxonomy): Eukaryota > Metazoa > Chordata > Mammalia > Rodentia > Nesomyidae > Cricetomys > Cricetomys ansorgei. Next base: position 538,773 of record JAMJFZ010000882.1, on the reverse strand, counting down.
AGAATCTTTCTCCTCTTCTTCCATCATGATGGTCAATGAGCATTGATGATGAGATGGTGTGTGAGTGTGTGTGTGTGTGTATCTTCATATATAATAAAGTATATATATATATATACTTTAAATTTGTATAGATCTTAGACATCACAGAAATGTTTCATTTTGTGATGGACATTAGTTAATAAAGCTACTTTATTTTTTATTTATTTTTTGTTGACTTTCTCCTCTTTTGTGGTAAAGGCTTTCTTCTTGTTTCTTTTACTGTACTGCATATTCCAGAATAGCTGACCTACAAGTTTTTGGAGATCCTTCTGTCTCCACCTCCATTGTAACTTTAAGAATGTTGGGATGAAGATATGTGCCACCACACCCATCTTTTTAACATAGGTTCCTGGGTCAGGCTTGTTAATCAAATGATTTAACACATGGAATCACATCTTCATTTCTTAAGTATTTACCACTTATATTTAATGTATGATCCATTTCAAATGCATTTAAATATAGTCCATAATTTTACTTTAGTGTATTAGCTAGTGTTTTAGAGAGGAACATAACTTACAGAATGAATGTATGTATAAAGTGAATATACACATGGTATTTATTAGAATGGCTTATGGGTAGTGGTCCAGCTAGTACAATAATAGCTATCTATAAAAGTAGGTCCAGAAATCCAGGAGTTGTTCGGTATAGGAATCCGGATGTCTCAGCTAGTCTTTGGTATGTATCAGAATTCTAAAAATGTAGGCTCTAATGTGTGAAGGAATGGACTTGGCATCGAGAGCTAAAGCAAGCAAAGAGAAAAGAACTTTTTTCTTCCATGTCCTTTATATAGGTGGCCACTAGAAAGTGTGTCCCACCTTGAAAATGGATCTTCCCACCTCAGAAGATCTGAATTAAAAGTAGGTCTTTCCATCTCAAATGATGTAATTTAGGGGAAAAAAAAGCACTCCCATATGTACTCAGCTGAATGGGTTTTAAGTTAATTCCAGATGTAGTCAGGTTGACAATGAGAATAACCATCACATTCAGAGTTTATAAATTCATTCATTTTTCATTTTCAAGTGCAGCTATCCTATTAATTTACTTGATAGAATACTATTTTTCTTCCTTTGAAATACTTAAATACCTTTATCAAAATCAATCGACCACATCTGTCAATGAATTTCCTTACAAAGTTCCACTGTATATTACAAAATTTAACAAAATGTTTTATTTTTTACTGAACTTTACAATGTTGCAGGTTGTGATGTCATTAATATGATTTATTTTCCCTTTTTTCTAAATTATCAATTGGGCTGATTATTAATTGAATTCTAATTATTTTTCTTTAATTTGCTGATTCTCCCTAAATTCTGAACATAATCAATGATCTGCATTATTTTAACTTGCAACCACATTATTATAATTATTTCTGTATTTTTGAATACTTCACACAATTAGAAGTTGCAAAGTCACAATGTCAAATTATCATATACCTTTCTATTTGTTTTTTTCTGTTGTTGACATCATGCTAGAGATATCAAATTACATAATCTTTGTAGGTGTAGTATAATTATTTGATCAATAAATTGTATGTATATTTAACAGATTTCAGGAATTCCTCCTGCTATTACATATTCCAGTGCAAGTCTCCATTTTCCATTTAGTGTCTCTAGTCCTTGATTGGTCTCAGCAAATGATGACATCTCAGTCTGTCTCTGTTTTTCATAACCATTTTGGTGTTAAAGGAGACTAGTAATATATTTTATAAATTTCTTTCTGTCTGGGTTGTGACACTATTATATGCTATATCAGGATAACACTGTGGGTTTCAGCGTTTAGAGAGAGAAACAGAGTATGCGACCTCATCATAATATATCAAGAGTCATATGAAATCCACATAGCATGACTGATGATGTTCACCTCTCGTTACCTTGTTAAAGTCATGTGTTCTTACTATAAAGTTACTTTTGGTTTTTTCTTTTTTCTGTGTTCTTTGTAAGTCACAAATTTTAGCACTCCAGTTCATACTCCTATTGGGGTTAGATTAAGTAAGGCTTCCAGGAGGTCAATTGAAGTACATTATTTGAGAATATAGGAGATTTCTCCTTTGTTTTCACAGTTGCTTTTTTTTTTTTTTTTTTTTTACTCAATACGTAAGTACAGGCATATTTACTTTTACATTACCCATTGGGCTATAGTCTCTGTTCTTAAATGCCTATTGGCTTTCAGCACTAGGAGATTTCTATGTTGCTCCTTCTGTCCGTTCCCCCAGCTCTACATATCAGAGCATTACTCTACTTTCTGTTATTGCAACACACTCAAAGATCATTTTGCAATTTCCTTGCTCTAAACACAAAGTTCTCATTTTATCTCAGAGAGCTATATATCATGTTATTGAAGAAAATAAATGAGAAGGCACGGTCTTGAGTAATAGGATCATTGTTGTTGGCGTCCCTTCGCTTCTATCTTTCTCAGTGTCAGAATATATATATGCATAATAGGTCATGTGTATTTACATATTTATAACTGTTTTAGTGCTTGACCATTTCTGGCTGAAACATTATACATTAGCAAACTGTGATTAGCTGTTTTCGGAACTTCCTCTTTCACTCTGAGCTGTACTGTGAATTCTGAACTATAAATTATAAACCATCTTCTAGATCTCTGCTTCCTCCCTGCTTATTCTGGACTGGCTGTAGTTTTCTTGGATTCTCCTTCCGTCTGAGAGGTGACTACACTCAAACTACCTGTCTGAACTAACTCTCTTGTTTCTCTCTCTGAGCTCTGCTTCTTGTTTTCTTCCAGTCTGCTTCTCCTCTCTTCTTCTGAGCTCTCTGCTTATTGTCTAAGGGTATAGATGCTTTAAATTTGTATTAACTATACACCTTATAAACTTAATTGGTGTTATAGAACATTAGCTCCAGTGGAAAAGGACATATAAGAAACAACATTAAGAGGAGAATAGACATTTTGAGTTCTAAGAAACAAATACAGAAAATTTTGTTTACAATAATATGATTGTAAATCTCTTTCTTGTGGGCTCCTCAAGGAAGGCATGTGTGAAAGAAATGAAACAATGATGGTAGAGGCTGTGAAGAGTCTGCTTGAGAAGTTTCACACATAAAGTAAATAGTATGAACATTTCAGATGAAAAGACTAAAATGTTGACCAAATTACAGATGTGTTCCAGAAAGAAAAAGAAAAAGGAAAGACACCAGGATATATGAAGCAGGCTAAACTACAAGTAAAGTAAACTGAGATGTGAAGTCAGAGAATCAGAAGGACAATTAGGCTTTATAAGGATTAGTAGATTATTACACAGACATTGGACCTCGCTCCTCCAAGCTCTCTCTTTCTCTCTGTGTCTCTCTCTTTCACACACACACACACACACACACAACTTCAGGAGGATACCTGTTTCCAACAGTTTGGTGTAAGGGGAGCATGAAGGGTGTACTTCAAAGAGAAGTAAGGGATACTGTTCAGTGATGCTATTAGAACCTATGGTTCTAACACACACAGTGTGTGCTGGGACAGATAATGTGAATGTTAAATCTGTGATAGGGGGTGTTGTTTTATGAAGTGGGTTCAAAAGATGCTGTAAGTAACATGAGTGGAATTAAAAAACATGCAACTATTAAAAATTGTTCTGATGTGGAACAGAGGCATTTATGGCTCACTTGAGAAATATCTGAAAATAAGGATTTTACATTAAGAGGAAAAGAGATCTTTTACTTGATTTCTATAGTGATAGAACTGATTCAGTACACAGGAAGAACATGGCATGAGAAGGGACAGAACAAAGAGTCTGTATGTGACTGCTCATCAGTATTAATTATTTGCTTAACCATTGTGTGTAAAGGGATGGGGGACCTTCATCACTTCAAAGAGGAATGAGCAGCAAAGAAATGCCTGGGAATAAAATGAGTATTAGCTGATATGATAAAATATTGATGTACAAATTCTCTCCCAAATGCTCTTTCAGCCAATTGATGAGGACTGATTATTAGTTATAATGAATGGTTATTAGTTACTATGTACAAGAGATGTTGAGAGGTTTAAGGGGAAGGGGGATGGTTAGTAGTTTAACAAAAGGCCTATATGTGACCGTTCATCAGCATTATTTGCTTAAAGATTGTAGTCATGAGTTAATGTAGGACTAATTAGCATTGAATTTAAAATGTTCTCTATATTCCACTCTATACTCTCCTTCAGCAGCCATCAACTTCCAGTAGCCAGAGGAGCAACTTTGAGTCTAAAAACTTGATAGTGACTAGGAAGATAAACCTGTTCCTAAAAAAATTTATGTGAGGGAAGATGAACCAGATGTTAAATAGTCTGCAATTAGAAAGTGTTGAAACTGATGCCCTACTGTGTATAAGCACATCTTAGTTCAGCAGATAGCAAGAACTGTGATGTCTTTATGAAGGCCAGCTTACTGAGAAGGAAAGGAGGTTCATGAAAAATTCAGTATCAACCATTGATCTCGCTTTGTCCAGTCCCTGAAATTTACTTAGCCTATGAGAGTCATCATTCTACTCTCAGTCTCTATCATCGGACCCAGTCACATGTTTAAGGAAGATCATATACTAAGCAAAATAATTTTAACAGATGTTTTTATATAGGTTAGTGTTTGATCTGTGGTTTTACAGTGATGTTAACAATGTTATATCAGCCATGTTAAACGAACAGTCAATGCTGTTTACACAGGAATAAGTCAAATAAGTGGTTACTGCATGTCTCTTGAGAGTTTAAAAAATGTCAGGTAAAACCATAAACACTTGGAAATTTTCATTTAAAGAAAACATTGGTGGTATTTAAGTTTACCAATTACAGTTCATCTGATGACAGATGCTCTTTGCAGGTAATTGTGCAGCAGAGAGTTAATGAGACTGTAGGCTGGACAGCAATCTATTTCCGCCCTCACATTAGGAATCGCCTAACTGCTTTATAGATGAGGTATGTTGCTGGAAGATACTATAATTTATTTCTGTATTATTCTAAAATATACTTCTAAAAGATATCTGTTACTTACGTTTAAAATATAGAGAAATCTGTAGACAGTTTGGGATCAAAGACACTTGTTTCCCATTGTAAAATTTTAGGAATATGTGTGTAAAATATGCTATACAAATTCAACAGTAAATTCACACACATGGTTGTATGTATACATATTCTTTTGAGGACTTTGAAAAATAGTTTTATGCTATTTTATCATGATAATATATATATATATATATATATATATATACACACACACACACACACACACATATGAGATGTGTATATATGGGTCCAAATCACCATGATGCTTAAGGTCAGATGACATCTGTTGTTGTTGCATTGTTTTGTTATGTTTTGAGGCAGGGCTCTTTATTTTAACTCTGGCTGTCCTGGAACTCACTCTGTAGACCAGGATGGCCTTGAACTCACAGAGATCTGCTTGCTTTGTAACCCCCCACACACAAGTGCTGGGATTAAAGGCATGCTACTACCACCACTCAATCTTTTTTTTTTTTAGATTTATTTACTTTATTTATGAGTGCTCTATCTGCATGTACACCTACATACCAGAAGAGGACATCTGATCCCATTATAGATGGTTTGAGCCACCATGTGGTTGCTGGGAATTGAACTCATAACCTCTGGAAGGGCAGTCAATGCTCTTAACTGCTGAGACATCTCTCCAGCCAGATGATATCTTTTTTATGGACAATTATTTCCTGCAATCGTTATGTGCAGTCAAAATATCAATCTCACCTCCTCAGGCTTGTGAGAGAGAGCTTTCCCTCCTGAGACTCTCACTGACCCTCCTTTGAGGGATTTTTAAAACAAAGACTCATTTTAAAATATCACAAGAAAACCTTGAAACTTTTTGAGTTCAACTTTATTTAAGATTATATGAGCAGTTAAGTGTAATTATAAAGTATTCATTTCTTTAGCTCAAGGGAAATGTGTATTTACTGTTGTTCAATTAGTATAAGCAATTAACACCTGACTATGATAAGATACATTATTTAAATTATTTTTAGATTTTCAAAGTAGAGCATGCCTGTGAGGATTTCCACTTGCTGAGAAACAGATTTTGAGTAGTCTGTTAAGAATTGATTCAAATTATTACTCCATGTAAAGAACTTAATTTTTCTACAAACAAACCTAAGAAAGGCAGTATAGGTTTCCTTGTTTTCAAGCCTAAAACTTAAGCTTCTATTATTCAGTCATTACCCATGTGACTATCGTGTGTTAGCATTTTTAATACCTAAGATCAGATTCAGTAGCAAAGATCGTTATATAATGGAAAAAAAGACAAAAAAAATAACATTAGTTTTATTGATACACTTATATAATCCCACTTGCACCTGGATTCTAGAGTATAAATTATGTGTACATATTTATAATTCGGTCAATTCCAAACATCAAAAGTATTCATTCTCTAATTTAAAAAATATATCAAAAAAACCTAAAATGTCATAAAGCTAAGTATGAAAAACAAATAACTGATTATTTTGCATAGCCTCATTTGACATTAAAAAGATAAAATAAACAATTACAGTTTTAAGATGCTATTATATACGTGCATTCATTCACTCACTCACTGAATACTCACAGATCTAGTAATATTTTATGGGCCAAGTATTGTGCCAGTTGAATTGTACATAAAAAAAAATGGTATTGCCAATGAGGGCTAGAGAGATGCCTTGCTGGTTAAGGGTACTAGCTGCTTTCGAGATGATTCAGATTTGATTTCCAGCACCCACATGGTACCTCAAAACCATCTGTAACTCCAGGTCCATGTAATCTGGTATCTCTACTGCCTTCTTGTGAACCAAGCACACACAGAAATACACAGGCATACAAGCAGAAAAAAATGTCCATACACATAAAATTAAGTAAGGAAAAAATAAAAAATAATAGTACTGTCAACACGAGTATAGCATTAGAAGAATCTAAAAATTAAAGTTAACAAACTCCCTAAATAAATATGTAGCTATATGTTTAATAATTGGCATGGAACTGAAACCTATTATATTTAAATGTCACAGAGATGTCAACTTAACATTTAGGAAAACCATGGGTGTTTTCATAATGATTTAAATCATTACTCTATATTTCGTATATATTACATATTTTGTGTCAGAACTTTTACTTAGCATGAACTCCCCATGATAGTTTCACAATCCTACGTGAACTATGGATTGTCACTCAATATCCCTTGAAAAATTGAGTCCAAAGAAATTAAATAAATTCTAAAGAACTTCTAAAGAACACAGACTTATAAGGTAATATACCAAGGAGTGAATTCTCTCTATTTTGGTGCTAGAGCATGCAATCATAACGTTATAATATAAGATCCCCACTGTTGTAAGCTCCCATCAAGATTCTAAACTGTAATATCAGTCAAGAGGAAGAATTCACTGGAAAAACCACATTCCATTTATTAAGCAATTGACCCAAGTAACACAAAGACAGTTAAACTTAGAAAAAACCACCTTAATAACTGTAAGTAAAATAAGCAGTGACCTCATGAATTGACAAAGATAGTTGGGGAAAAGAAAAATATATACAGATAAAAACTTTGAGTGTGTTGGTGAACAGTTTGAAATCTGCACTTAGCTCTTAGCATAACACCTACATTTTCAGTTCACAGAATAAATGTAAATCCCATAGGAAAAACAGCCCTTGTCTATGTAAGATCACTGGATATTTCTGTATAATCTCATTAAATGAATGTAAATTTTTCAAGTTCCACTTTCTTAATAGTGTTCAAGATAAATGAAATCTGGAATCAAGGACACACAATTTCTTCACATTATTCTTAAACTGAAGTTGCACTGAAGTTACCATGTGAACTTTAATTAGATTTGAGTTGTAAAATCTATTATTAAATCAATAGAATTCTTTAAAAGTCATGTTTTCCTTCATTGATCTAGCAAATAATCTTAATGTCCTATTAACAATACTGGAAATATGTACAGTAATAAAGTTAGAATTTTGGAACTTGAATGCTATGAAAGAAGACTGAAGTTAGAAAACTCATCTAAATAAGACTTAAGAAATCTAGAACTGAAAACATATGAGCTATTACAAATAGGCAAATCTAGTATGGGGAAAGAAATTTCTTTTCCTTTTTAAATAAATAATAGGGTTTTTTGTACAACATATTTGATTGTTGTTTTCTCTCCCCCAACTTCTCCCAGATACTACCTGCTTCCTTACCAATGAACTCAAATCCATACCCTTGGCAAAAAACCTGAGACTAGAATAGGCCAAGGACCTGGGGGAAACCAGACTCTATGTTATGCTTAAGTAACAGCAATAAAATGACTCCTAATGACATTCTGTTAAACTCACAGATCAGGGTCTCACTCAGCCACAACCAAAGAATCTCTTTCCTGCAGAATATGGGAGTACAGAGACTTAGAGCTCAACTATGTGCAAAGAGTGAGAGATTTTGGAATGCTCAGTCCTAAATGGGATCTCTTCACCAAACCACTCCTCTCAGTAATCAGGGGGTACTTCAGAAGAGGAGACATAAAGATTGTAAGAACCAGAGGAGATGGTGAACACAAGGAAACAAGGCCATTTAAATATAGCCAGAGTTACACACCTATGAATTCACAGAGATCTGGCAGCATGCACAGGGCCTGCACAGGTCTAGGCCTGATGGAGTCCCAGTGCTGAGAGGGGAAGTGAACGCAAGCACACATCCTAATCCAGATATTACCTTCAGTTGACAACTACTCAAAAATGAAAACTTAGGGTTTTTATTTTTTCAACATAGTCTCACTGGGTATACAAATCACTCTAAAGGCCAGCCTGTATGCTCAACAATAAACGGCCAACACAAAGCAAACTCAGTTACATTGTTGGATGGGGTTTGTCTCATAATTCTTTGAAACCAGGATTTCTTTTTCTAATCAATCAAAAGAGTAGATATTGATGGAAGACTATATAAATAAGTTGTATGATAAATAGTACTTGCTTAAGTGCTTTATATTTAAAATCCAATGCCTTAAAGTATAATGCATTTTAATGCTATTATTTTATATTATGGTTTACCTAGTATTTTAATATTTATAGAAATACATATATGCATAAAACATTTCTAGTGCCACAGAAAGTTGTAGGTGGAAGTCTACTTGACACTGGACATTATAAAGTTCTCTTTTTTCTTTTAGAAAAAAAAGGTACTGAATTCCTTTGTATAAGCACATTTTCTATAATCATCACATACTGCCAAGTAGTCACATCTACTATATGTGTTGTTTTCTTTATAGTGAGGTTATCATCTCATTCTACTGAAAGGTTTAAAATTTATTTTCATATACATACCCTGGCTCTCAATGATCTCTGACATGCTCCACATTTCAGCAGTTATATAGCAGCTCTAATGTCTATTCTTTACGCAAAATAAGCTTCATACTTCCTCTTTGCTATTTAAATTTTTCTTTATTCATTTTTAGATGGTCCTGTGTCAGCCATGTTCATATGTCAGCTATAGTCATTATTTAAGAGGTCTTTCCAGATAAACTAATTTAAATATAAATCAATTCAGTCTCCCTCCTGCACAGTACCCTAATGCTTTTCTTCATCTGTTACGTTTCATACGTGAGTCATACGTGAGTCCTCAACTCCTTAGCATTCACTTTCTTTACCAGTGTGGAGGCTTGTGATCTCAGTGAAAAGGCAGTTTGTTCACAACTCTCTACTAAGTCTAAATTAGTATGCTGTACAGTTGGGAAAGAGCTTTTTCATGAATACATGAGCATCCTGTACTACAGTCCATGCCAGTGGGGAAAAATGGACTATTTTTGTTTCTTTCTCTGACATTGGAGCTACTTTACAATTGCTTGTCATTTGTCTGTGCACTGTTATGTGTCTTGCAAAACCGTAGGTGTAGTCTTAAATTGGAAAAGATAAGGACCCTAAGATTGATGCATCCATTAATCCATTAATCCATTATGATTCTGAACTTCAAACCATCTAATGGTTCACACTGAAAGTATAGTGGGGGGGGGGTTCAACTTGTATCTGTCTAATCTACAGTGTGCTTGTTTTTATGAACTGATTTTAGAGTTCCAAACTTGGTTATAGATGGCTTTTATTTTGTTACATTGACCTGTTAGAAACGAATTTTTTTTATTCTATAATTTCTGGAGGATGTAATTCTGTATTGTACTTTATTAATTTTAGTCCTTAAGTTTCTCATATTTTTCACTTTTCCTAAGTTGGACATAGGAAAGAAACTTTAGAAGCATTCTATTTTCCCTCCTTTAATCCTGTGCTGCAATATGTACAAGGGTTTACAGTGGATGCTAGACTAAATTACTTAAAAGTATAAGGATTAGCCTTGGCCAGTCCTTAGCCCTTCAAAACTTCGGGATTATTTTTGAGATTTTTTGTTTTTTACTTTATGCATACAGGTGTTTTGTCTGCATGTGTGTCTGTGTAGCTCATGGAAGCCAGAAGAGAATGTCTTATACCCTGGGATTGGAATTACAGACAACTGTGACCCTCCACAGGTGCAGGCTGTTAAAATCGGGTCCTTGGGAAGGAAAGCCGCTGCTAAGCCATCTCTCCAGCCCCTAAAACTTCAGTTTTATAAGACAAAAATAATTAACCACTGGTGGTAGGCACTGAAAAACAATTGTGGCTACATGGAATGGATATCCTCAGAAAGAATATTATTAGTATTAGTTATTTTTCCACCATGATGACAAAAATTCCTGTGAATAACAACTCAGGGAGAAAATACTTTGTCTCACGACTTCCAAAATGTAATCATAGGCAGGGAAGTCATGGCAATTATATGATGGGGGCTGCTCATAAGGCAGCAGTTTAAGAAGCAGAAATAGCAGTAGACCCAATGCTGGTCCTCAGTACCTGCTTCTCACAACTAGTTCTATCTCCTAAGGTTAGACAGCCTCTTAAAATAATAAGATCGTGTGTCGTATTACTGTATATATGATGACCATGCATATTGTGACATGATTATATCGCTAGCCTGGAACAAGCATTGAAACTGTGGTATTTAAACAACAGCTCTATCTGAAAGGCTGGTAAAATGATAATAGAGTTGTTTGTGAACATTATTTTATCAATTACTGATGTTGCTTGTTTAAGTTTTAGCACATATATTGTTATTTAAAGGAATGTTAAAGAAACTCGATGTTGGTTATATGGAAAGTATCATTCCAAGATTTTCCTAAATTAAAATACGTGTAAAATGTCAGACATAAGATATGTTTCTTTGCAGCATATTCTCATCCTTGTACCCATGTATGGTTTTTATATTCATTTACTAATTGTACTGTTTATACACGTTTATACATTTACATACTAATTGCTTAATCTTATTGATGTGTATTATTAATAAATTTTCTATCAATAAGTAATTTGCATAAAGCAATTGAAATTTTAGAAAGATAAAAGTTAAAATGTTGAATTTTTAAATGGCATGGTTAGAATCCACTATGTACCTTATTTCAAAAGGAGCCACCATTTCACCAAAAGGAAAACTGAGAGTTTGCCCACAGATAAGTTCTGATTTTGTCCTATTTGTCTTCCATTATTTGTCCTGAGATGCACAGGAGTTCCTGAAGACAATGCCTACTGTGCATGGGTTTCATCAGGCAGCATCTTCTGAGCTGACCCCACAGCATCGTCCTGTGCCACACATCCTACTGTAAAGCTCATAGAACCACATTATATAATACTGTAATTACATCCCTGCTGCTGTGGAGGAAATTGAAGGTATAGATCTAGAATTTGAAGTAAACAATTCTCAGTCCACTTCCTAAACAACATTTCTCACCAATGAAATGGCTCTGCGAATCATGCCAAAGTGAAGAAAATCACTACTTCTTACAAACTACTAACAAAAAGTATATCATTCATCTAGTTAAGTTTTTTCAGAGATGGAAGATACACACACACACACACACACACACACACAGACACACACACATATATATATATTTAGTATTTCACCTGATACATTACACCAAATGATTCAGCTGGCATCTTTAGTGGCTATCTGTGTATATTAATGTAAGCTATGGTTAAAAGACTTGATTGTAAAGGGTTTCTTGAAGAAAGGTCCTCTTAATGTCTTGGATTCAAACAAGGTCCTGGCTTCAAATGCTCTCCAACACAGAATGATGTTCACATTGCTCTATAGAATGCAAGATTTCAGTTCTGTCTCCTTCCTTCTAATCCTAGAGTTCAGAAGACCAGGACCTTAGCATTGCTACTGCTTAAGGCTTTTCCTGAATTTAATGTCCATTCTTCTTCTTGTGTTTGAGTAATATCATTTTCTTAACATTTTATAATTTAGACATTTTTTTATTTGTTTCATGGGTTTAATGAGACAAAGATTTAATATATACGAGTCCCTCAAGTTGAAATGAACAGGGATTTCCATAAAAATTATCATATTGGTACTATTCAATAATAAACTCTTAATGTTTCGAAAGCTTTAATGCAGTAAGCTAAATTTAGCTTCAGATGTCAGTGAACATAACTCTGAAGTAGAAGAGCAAAAGTTTCAGCTTCTGGAGAGATGCTCAGTGGTTAAGAACCCTTGTCCAGGCAGAGGACCGAATTTCTATTCCCAGCACCCACATGGTGGGATGGTTGCATTTCATAACCATCCGTAACTCCAGTTCCAGGGGATGCAATGTCATCTTCTGACATCTGAAATCACTAGGAGCACTAGTGCTGCAGACATAATGCAGGCAAAACACATAAAATAAATATTTTTTTTAAATTTAAATAAAAAGAACAAAGGTTCAAATCACAGTTTTTCCACTAGCTTATAGGATGTTTTGCAGATTCTGCTCTCTACTTTTAATTATGGTAATTTCTTTTGGGGTCTTCGGTATCCTGTTTGTGAAATAAAGATAAAAATGACCTTACAGACCATGCTAGTTTTTCATATATATTGATACAATTTAAAGATCCCAATATTTATTGTTCCTGTAATAATGTATAAGTTGAGTTTCTGAAAAAAAAATTCACTAGAAGGGCAGAAGAAGTTGATTTGGGAAATATTGTAAACAATAGACTCTTTTTCAAGTAAACCAACAATGAAATTTGTAATGTTGCTGCATAGTATATATAAAATTAAATGCATTAAAGAATAGTCTCACTTGATGCTGTGTATTAAACATAAGATAGTCTGTGAAACTAGATAATAGTAAAATATATTTTTATGATCATTATATAAAAATTTAATTATAGTGATGGACTGGTAGCACCACAGGTGAAAGGCATGATTTGCAAGTACAAGGAGCTATGTTCAGTTGCCTGAAACCCATCTTAAAAAAAAAAATCCATGTATGATTCCACGTCCTTCTATTATCTTAACGCCAGTGTTAAGGAGCTGGAGATGGGTGGAATGCTGGTTCTCTCTAACTGGACAGCCTAAGAAACATGGCAAGTCCAAAAACAACGAGAGACAGTTTCAAAACACAAGGTCGTTGGGCTCAAGAGATGATGACGCAGCACTTAAAATCCTCCTAGTGGAAGCCTGATGACCTGAACTAAGGATAGGCACTGTCCTTATCTCTGGAAACAAAAGTGGAAGGAAACAACTAGTGCTGTAAAGTTTTCCTCTAACTTCCACATACATATCATATCCCATGTGTCTACACATCACCTCTGTCTCTCTCTCTCTCTCTCTCTCTCTCTCTCACACACACACACACATACACACCTTTCAAGAACTAGTACAAAAGACGAAACACTGAAGATTACATATATTTTAGACTCAGAACTAGGAGGAATTGAGCTGGAATTCCCTGGAAGCCTTCTCCCTGAAGACTAGTACTTATCAAGATATGCAAGGAGGAAGGAAGGAAGAAGAGCAGTCAGTAGTCATACTCAACTGTAAAGCTTTCAAACCCCAGTAATTATCAGCATGACAAAGAAAACACAAGGGTGCAATAGCAGCATTTATATAGTAAGCTCACAGTAGGCAGGCATCTAATCTGATTTATGATTCTGAATAGGAGGGAATTGAGTCAGGGTTTTATAAGCATATCCAACTGTTTGCAGCTTGTGAGTTCACAGACCCTAGAAGAGAACCTACTACAGTCACTTTCTGAAAACAGTGTAATTCCTAATTGTATTCTAAATATTCATATTTATTCACAGTTACATAAACCTTTAAGCCCTCATCAAAGTAGCTTCCTATTGCAATAGACAGAGATCAGTGAAAATCTACAAGTGGCCAAAGTGCACAGAACAACTGATCAAATGGTGGCCAACTTCATTTGATACATCTTCAATACATTCCCCAGAGTTAGTCCTCAGAGAACACCTTGGAAATGGCAGAAAGACTGTAAGAGCCAGAGGACCAGGTTTTCTGGTGTACTGTAGTGAATTCTGTATGTGACCTGGAGGCTGCATCCAGAAAATCTCAACATCACAGTCACCTAAACAAGACCAGCAGAATGAAATCACCAGCTGACATGCCAACAGGAACAGAAGAAATCATTCAAGGATCCACCCCAGATGAAGAGCAGGCTAGTAATGGCTCCCAAGAGAGGAAGCACTAGTCTTCCACAGGGATAAGTTCCCTGATAGGTATCCAAACCCAAGCCAAATGAACACATGAGCAACACTGAGTACATTCAGCAAGTTGTATTTATATTTGTGTGAGTGTGTGTGTGTGTGTGTTACAATAATAATTAGAGATCTTATGAATTGGAGACGGAATGGAGGGCACACAGTAGGGATTCAAATACGAGAAGGAGAAATATAAATGATATAAACACTGAGTCATGCATGTACTTACCAAAACATTTTAAATTAAAATACAATTTAACTATAAAATACATGAGGAAACTTTAAAAGTATATTAAAAAACATATTACATGCAAAATTAATAAGCACAAGATGATGACTATTTGAAAAATTAATGCTAATACATGAAAAAAGATACAAAAGGTCCTTGTACAATGGGATATATACAACCCTCTGTATTTATTTATTTGTAAATAGATATGTGGGCTCTAGACTCTGCAAGTCTTGTTTTTTAAAATGTAGAATTTTTTTGGAAATTAGGCTTTCAATGTTTGATACTGTTAATCAGTTAAAATTATTGATAGCTTATTTCATCAACATGCTTGAAAAAATAATCCAGAAAAATATTTGAAAAGGAAAAGGCTAAATATTTTTGTTTTACTATAAGCAAAGATTGGAGGGAGGAAGGCCCAAGTTATTTTGTTATTTTGTCTTTCTGTAATTTACACCTCTAACATTAGCCTGCAAAGCAGCACGACAAACACCTGCTTCATGGAGTCATTGTTTCCATGGTGCCACTTTCCATCACCTATTTTTAATAGTTTACACAACAAGATCAAGGGTGTCCCAGCTGTTACTGCCACTGTTGCTAAGCAACCTTTAAATCAGAGTTCAAGAAGACAAAGAATCATGCTTGAAATTTTCTCAAGTGTCTATTTACGCTTCCCCAGCCGTATTTTCTTCATTTTACACCATTTTCAGTATTTATTCTCCGATGCTGTTTCCAGCCTTTAATTTTATATATATGTGTGTATGTGTTATATATATATATATATATATATACATATATATATATATATAGTTTCAAATGCTGCTGGAATAAGCTTGTTTCAATAAGTAATATATATGTTCAACCACAAACAACTTCTAACACAAAGCAAACAAATGTAGTGAATTTATTTTCTTTTAATAATCAGAATGAGAGGTTGTTTTCTGTGTTTAGGATATGTTTCTCAGATATTGCACTGCTCTGCCTGGGGAGCTAGAAAAGTGACACTCAGATCAATGGCTGGAGATTCACTGCCTGCAGAGAATTACAATGCCCTCTGAGCATTCTGTAATCTAAATATCCTCTCCTGCAAGACAGGTCAAATCGCTTTAAGAAAACAGAGGAGAAGTTACAGGACATTGAACTTGAAATCCCAGATTGATTGATGCATGCAGCTATTCATTAGACACTCTGAAAATATGTTTCTAACATTTCTGTAAAAAATAAGGTCATTTTCTCTACAAAAGCAATTTTTCAGGATCCAATGGCAGTGTTCTTGAGGAAAATAACACAAAATCAAGATGTTGGTTTTACATGTAATATTTTGAATAGGGGATTGATTCTAGAATCTCTAAAGCCATAACTAAGAATTTGTGACTAATTCATAAGACTAAAGTGAATGAAAAAATCTTAAAGTGAATATATGAACAAACTGCATATCTGTATGCAACTGTGTGAAGTGGACAGTCAGGATGAATTTTCTGAACATATCAGAGTAGCCTAACCGTTACCTTAAATTTTATGTTCATCTATTTCTAATGAAATGCAATGATATATATATATATATATGTGTGTAATCTTCATGTATGGAAGGCAATAGCAACATTTACAAACTGTTGCATCTGTCATACTCTGGCTTTTAATAATTCTGCTAAATCCTTAAATATTACCTACTTTTATGGTCCTAATTCTTTAACAATTTTCTTACTTATAATGTTTTTTCATATCTGTCTAATCTTCAAATTACATGTAACTGTCAAAATGTTTATTCAGTAACTTTTATTTTCTACTCAAATCTGTGCATATAATGATGATGACTTAGTATAAACATGTGTGAAGTCTCCTAATATGTCCTCAGGACAAAAGTGATCCTGATGGTGTCACCCATGAAGCTGATAGAAAATTCGAAGTCTAAACATCCTCATGACTATTGCAGATGCGGAGTTTAGGAATTTGTTTGGGCAATTCAAGGTGTCTATATAGAACTTGGAGATGATGATGTGCATTGCTCTGATTGTAATTTTTCCAGAGTAAGATTACAAAAATATTCTCAAGTTTAACTTCGCCATCACACCATTTGATATACCCATCGTATATCATATTTTTGTGCTTACTTTAAAAATCATCTCCCTTGGACATCACACAGGTATCTGGACCTCCTGCAATTACCAGGGCATTCTGTGGGCCTTTGTGATACCTGGGTTTCTGCATGATGTCCAGGTACCTGTGCTTTTGGGCAGTGAAGTCCAAGGTTCAACAAGGTTGAACTCTGCCACACTTAATCTCAGGCTAAAATATTCCAAGAGAATCAGAGAGCATCCTACTGCTGCCTCCAAAAACCGTGCCCTTCCCTTCACTTCCCTTTCTTTCTCTTTTCTTTCTTTCTTTCCTTCCTTCCTTCCTTTCTTCCTTTCTTCCTTTGAGGGCACAGGGTTGGGGGGGTGGACCAAGGAGTAATGGGAAGAGAGTTTTATTGAAAGACATTGTATAAAACTCAAGTTCTTAATAAAATTATTAGTTTTTAAAGAGTGTCTCCCTTTGCATTGCATCATTCGTCTGAATTCTTCTCTGTTTTTCCTTTAGGTCAAAAATATAGCTGTATTATTTGTTTTAGGTTTCTATAACATATCAATATTTAGGTAAATTTAAACAGCAGAAATATATTTCTTCTCAATTCCAACAAACAATTTTAAGATCTGGATGTCAACATATTCCTCTTAGGGATCTCTTAACTTGTATCTATCTTTAATCCACATGAACTCTCACTTAGCATGTCTGCATAATCTTTATTTTTTTTTTAAAACAGACACAAATTGCATTAGGGGAAAGTCCATTCCACAGACCCTACATAACCTTATTAATAGTTTAAGACCCTGCCTGTAAATGCAATAGCATTCTACTGCACTGGAGATTAAGAATTCAACCTCTAATTCTAGAGGAATAGATTTGGAAACATACACAGCAAGATATCAATCTTAATCCAAATTATCTATTGAGTTTTCTTCCCCCTCTTTCTCAGGACAGAGACTGCACATTTCTCTTTTCTGGAGAGACTTAAATGAGAAAATTTTGCCTTCACTCAACCTGTTTATTTCTGAATTCATTGAGACTTACCTTTGACTGAGAAAAAGTATTTGAAACTGCATCAGCATTATTTTTTATATGTATAATTAGGCACTAATACTTTATTTCATTAGAGATCAAACATTTTTCTTTACCTTTTAATTATATAAAATGTTGTTTATTTTTGGTAAAGTTCTGCTTATTTTTCAAATCCTCACATCTTGCTTTTAAATGCCTTTTCCTCCTGAGAGAACAAATTATTACCTACTGTGATAAGTGGTATTTATCACATACACTGACACTATTTTCTTCAAAACCTTACAATTTAATGCCAGTCTCTCTAGCAGAATTTCTCTGAGATACCCTGGAAAGTGCATTTGCTTCCATACTAGTTTTAGAGTTAATTTTCCTCTATGTTATGTTGGTGTTTCCTTATTAGTTTGAATAGAGTTTTCAAGGTTTGCAAAGCCACAATTTCATCTAGGTCTTAGATTAAAAGAAAATTAGAGGATCAAAACAAAGCAGGGAAAGATGAAAGCATGGGTGGACATAATCCACAGCTGTTAATTAGGAAAGTTTTTTTTTTTTTGGTTTTGGTTGGTTTTTTTTTTGTTTTTTTTTTGCCAGGGACTACACAGAGTGCTGGGCATTGATGAACTGATGAGGGTTTTAATTATACAAGACACCAGTTACCATGTTGAAAGAAATTTCCTAAAGAGTGGAAGACACTAGGACAGTACAAATAAATATGTATTCTGGAAACTGAAGATAAGGGCTATTGGGAAAAATGAAACAGCATCAAAAGACTATAGATGGGTGTTGCAAACTTTATAAGAAAAGCCTTAATTTCATAATATTAATCCTATTGATCCATGAACATGTGAGATTTATCCATTTTCTAATATCTTCTTCAATGCCTTTCTATAATAACTTAAAGTTTTTTATTATATAAGTCTTTTACTTTTACCTTTACTTTGCTTGGTTAGTGTCATTGCTGGATAATTTTATTTCAACTTGGTACATACAGGCTAGAGTCATCTGACAGGAGGGAATCCCAATTGAAAAAATGCCTCCAGCTGGGTATGGTTTTGCTAGACTTTAATCCCATCACTGGAGAGGAGAGGCAGGTGAATCTCTGTGAGTTTGAGGCCAGCCTGGTCTACAGAGTGAGTTCCAGGACAGCCAGACTTACAACAGAGAAACCCTGTCTCAAAAAACCAAAAAGAAAGAAAAGAAAGAAAGAAAGAAAGTGAGGGAGGGAGGGAGGGAGGAAGGCAGGAGGGAGGAAGGAGGGACAAAGAAAGGAAAGGAAGGAGGGATGAATGAATGAAATGCCTCCATAAGATTGGGCTATAGAGCATTTTATTAATTAGTGATTGATGTAGAAGAGCCCAGCCCATTGAGAATGGGTTCATTTCTGGGCTGGTGGTTCTGAGTTCTATAGGTAAGCAGGTTGAGCAAGCCATAAACAGCAAATCAGTAGGTTCCACTCCTTCATGGTCTCTGCATCAGCTCTAGCTTCCAGGTTCCCACCCTCTTTGAGTTCTTGTCCTGGCTTTCTTTAGTGATCAACTACAGACATGGAAGTGCAAGCCAAATAAACCATTTCATCCCCAAATTGCTTTTGGTCATGGTGTTTCATCATAACAAGAGTAATATTAACTAAAAAACTGTTATTCCAAGATAAATGTTATGGTTATTGTGATGGTATTATTTACCTGATTTCTTTCTCAATTCATTTGTCATCTATATAGGAAGGCCACTGAATTTTGTGTACTAATTTTGTATCCTGTTACATTGCTGAATAAAAGTGTTTATCTGCTATTGAAATTTCCTGGTCAATTTTTAGAGCCATTTATGGATAAAATTGGTGTCAACTGCAATAGAGACTTCTTTTCTTATTGCATCCCCTATCTCTTTCAGTTGTTTTATATCTCTAGTTAAAACTTCAAATACTATTACTATATTAAATAGATATGGAGAGAGTAGACAACCCTGTTTTGTTCTCGATTTTAGTAGAAATGTTTTGAGTTTCTCTCCATTTAGATTGATGTTGGCTATGAGTTTCCTGTAAACTGCCTTTTTTATGTTTAAATATGTCTCTTGTATCTCTAATCTCACTAGGATTTTTATCATGATGTGATATTCGAGTTTGTCAAAAGCCTTTTCTGCATAAAAAGCCATATGGCTTTTGTTTTTCAGTGTGTTTTATGGTGAATTATATTTATTGATTTATATATGTCAAACTATTCATGCATCTCTGGGATGGAGACTAATTGATCATGATTGACTTCATCATGGTGAACAATTTATTCGATATGTTCTTTGATTTGGTTTGCAAGGGTTTTGTTTTGCTTTGTTTTGTTTGTTCATTTGTTTGTTTTTGTGTGTGCATAGTTTGGGTATTACAGTAATATTTGACTTCATTAAAGAATTAGGAAATGTGAGAAGCTGAGCTGGTGCCTAACTTGAAGATTCACCCCTACTGATGAGCATTCATAATACCGGAAGGTACTCTGCATACTACCAGAGGAGACATGTAGTCATCAATATCACTGAACTATAAATCCTGTGATCTACACTAGAGACCCACTCGAAATATACTGGTACAATAGTGACATAAATGTTATGGGAGTAACCAGTCCAATAGGACTTTACGCCCACTCTATGAGATAGAATCAAAACTTGACACTGCTTGGGTGGCCAAGAACTTGAAACTTGATATGTAATGAACCTAGGGGAAAACATACTACTATTATTGCGCTGACAAAACATAGCAGTAAAATGGCTCCTAATGACTTACTGATGTCCCATAAATCAGTGCCTCACTCAACCCACAGCAGGGATGCGTCTTCTTATATTAGTTTGGAATTAACACAGAGACTCACAGCTGCGAAATGTGAAAGGAGTAAGAGACATAGGAGCACTTGGTCCTAAATAGATTGTTTCCTTTAATCTCTCTCTTCCCAACAAATCTCAGGAAGTTATGTGGGAGAAGAGGGATAAAGATTGTAAAAGCCAGAATTGATGGATGATTCCAAGGAAACATGACCTTCCAAATAGAAAAGAACTGATTCATATATGAACTCTCAGAGTCTGAGGCAGCACTCACAGGACCTGCACAGTTCAAACCCAACAGGATCTGAACACTGAGGAGAAATAGATGCGGGGACCCACTCTTAACCGAAAAGTTATCTGAAACTGGTAACAGCTGGCACAGGAACAATTCGTTTTCTCCAATGGAGTCTCACTAAGAATATCAACCATATTTCAGGGCAGGTAGTCACCAAGCACTAGTTGGCAAAAGCAGGATGGACTCAATGATATATTTTGTCAACTTTTTGTTTCATTTTGCCTTGTTTTGACTTTTTGTTCTTATTTTTATTATGCTTCTTTATTTTGATTTTTGCTTTGTGTATTTTGGTGGAATTTGTGTGTGTGTGTGTGTGTGTGTCTCTTGTTTTTGTGTTTGTTTTTTGGGTTTTTTATATTTTGTTTTTATTGTTTTGTTTTGGGGAGTGTTGATTTGTTTTTGTTTTTGTTTTTGCTTTGTTTTGTTTTGTCACACAGACTTCATGAAGAAATTAAGCAGATAGTAATGCCCTGAAAGCATTATCCCTAAAAGTCATCTTTCCAAGTTTCAGAAGATTTTGTTTATGCTCCCAAAGTAGGAAAGTATCCAGTTATCTTGCAAATCTATGAATCCTATGAACTACTATAATATCTGGCCTAGTGACACACACATACACATACACACACATACACACACACACACACATACACACACACACACACACACACACACACACTGTATGCAGTAGTAGCAAACAATTCGTGGAAATAACTAGACACTTTATAATTGGAGTTAAGGCTCATCTATCTGGTACTGTTATTAAGCCCAAAACTTTGGAATAGATAAGTAATAAGGCCTACAAGTGAACCTCATAGTATGATTCTGCTAAATGGACATAGCAATAAACTATCCCTAAAATTATTATTTTTATGCTCATATGTTAGTGCATTTCTCAACTCTCATGGGGAAAATTTACTTTTGCAGTAGACAGAGATCAAAAAACTGGTCAATACACAGAGAATGAAAGACTGTGAAATGCTTAACATTAAATGGGACATCAGTATTACAGCTGCTCCTCCAGGTTAAGTTGTCATCAGGTAAGAGAGAGTGGAAAGATTGTAAAAGCCAGGCGACTCAGATGTCTGCAGTGAAACATTCTTTTATGGATATGACAGTGAGGTTTTTATGAACTCACAGCAGCTGAACATTGTTTCACAAAACCTGCACAAGGTCAAGTCCAGGCAAAATCCCAACATGGATCTTGGAGGCCCCTATGAAGTTCTGCCCCTAGCTGGGGAGCTATTGGCAATTTGTGGCTTCTGAGTAAAAGAGAGAAAGTTTTCTTCAGGGATGTTGTCCCTGAGAGACTACCCATGACCTAGTAGGTGGTCCTTGAACAAACAAGCAGAACAAAGTGGATTCCTTGGGTGGAATCCAAGCAAAATAAAATGAGTAAGTTAAACTAGAATCGAAGAGTGGTGGGAAAATCAGAGAGGAATTTGAAGGGAGGGAATGGGGAATATATATGACAAAAAAAAAAAAAAAAAAAAAAAAAAAGCATTACATTATCAAAGAAAGAGAAAAGGTATAAAGAAATAGTAAGAAAACAGGCCAAAATAGATGAAGCTCATCAAAGAATGAATGAAGCAGGGCTAGTCTATCAGCTCTGTAGTCAATTCACGCTGTACGCATCAGACTGTATTCTTGAGTTAATATGACTTCTATTTTAATTTAGACATTATATGACTCTTGTCAGCAATAGAAGTTTACAATAGAACATATTTTTAAGTCATTACTCCAACACATTTTTTCCTCCATGATTGAATGGCTTTCACAGGATTGATGATCTCAGAATATATGAGAAAAGTTTAGTGAAATTTAAAAACAAGACTAAATATATAAACGAACTGACAGGCATTACAGAATTGAATACGTATTTTTCAGAGACGAGACAGCAGCAGTAAAGGAGACACAACCTGGCATTCCACAGTTGTTTTTCATCTAACAAGAGTTGCCGATTTTAGGCAAATCTGTGACAGAGGGCCAGTGTCCAAGCCTTAAAGGCAGAATAGCTTCTGGACAATTTACATGTGGAAATAAGCAAAATTGAGAGTAAGAGTCGCCATTAAAGCCAGAATGTAAAAATAAGTCAAACGTCCAGAAAGGAAGAGACAACAAGAAGTGAACTGAGCCTTGAACTCTGAGAATTTCCCATTTGATTTCAAAGAAACTGAAAATAAATGACAGAATAAGCATTAACACAGGAAATGCAATATTAATACCAAGGACTGTTGTCTTAAGTGAGGAAGTAGTATTCAAGAACATTCCATCCTTGTTACAGGAGATCCATCACTATGACAGGCAGTTCCTCAGACCGTCTACCTAAGCTATGGCTCAGCAACGAGGGAAACAAACGGCTACTTTCCTTACGCTGTGACAAAAACCACTTAAGAAATAGTTTTTTTTTTTTTTCAGTTTGAGGGTACAGTTGATGGATAAGGCAGGATGACAGCTGAGATTCGTCACTTTCTTACTGGTTAGGGATACACAGATCAGAGAGCAAACACAATTTGGTGCTGGGTTATAGAACCTGAAGGCTTGCCTCAAGTGACCGACTTTTCCCAGTTTGGTTTTACACTCCTTAAAGTTCTATAACCTTCCAAAATAGTACTTGCAATTGGTGGAGGAAATGTTCAACCACAAGCCTATGGGAACATTTCACATCTAAACCTCAAGAGGCAATCTGGGAAGTTAGTTCAGGCCTCCCTATAGATAATAAAACATGTAGACCAAGTTGAGAGCTACAAAGATTGGCTTAAAATAATTTCTAAATTATAAAGCAAGACTAATCAAGAAAAAATGAAAATATAAATCCCAAATAAGTGACTTGAAAAGAATATAGCATTATAGATCCAGCCAACATGACAGTGATAAGAATATCTGAATATAGTTATGTAATACTATAAAATTTAGATAACTAGATCCCTAGAAAAATGCAATTTTCTATAATTTGCTAAAAAGATAGAAAATTTAAAGATATTATCTATTAAGGAAATTGTACCTTTCAAATCACTCCAAGTGTCACCCACAAAACCACTTAATGTTATTGCTTTCAGATTTTAAGAAGAAAATAGTACAGAACTCTTAAATGGTTAAGGTTAGGAAAGATGAAAAATTTTAAGAATTGTTATTTGAAGTTGGGCAGGTTTGTTGTTGAAATGTGGTAGAAAAATTACAGAGAAGAAATCACAGGTCAATCTTGTCGTTAATGCAAAGGATCTGGAATAAATATTCGCAAATCAAAGAGCAACTGTAAAAAATTTAAATAATAAGCTGTAATTCAGGAATGCCATACTCACAAAAATTAAAATTCAGTCACAG
The DNA here is from genome assembly GCA_026225945.1 of Cricetomys ansorgei. NCBI lineage: Eukaryota > Metazoa > Chordata > Mammalia > Rodentia > Nesomyidae > Cricetomys > Cricetomys ansorgei. The sequence goes on along the minus strand of JAMJFZ010000882.1, from coordinate 514,480 downwards.
TATCTCTTCCTTCAAAAGATTAAGCTTCAATTGCCCTCTCTGTAGCTGCACAAAAGAGTTTTATGTAAATCAACACGAACTAATTTTAAAACAGTAATTATGAAATAACAGGATTCACTGGTATGTTTGCTTTCATAATATAGGGAATAGAAATCTTCCATTAAACATTATTTTTCTGAAGAAAATTTTCATAATGATAATTTAAAGTTATTACTGTGGTTTGATATGTTATGGGATACTTCTAGTCACTATTGCCAGATAAAATTTGACTGAAAGTCTTTGTCAGCATACTAAGCTAATTAAATTAATAAATGGAATGTCTAAAAATTAGAAAGGGAACAAAATTAAATTTCACAAAGATATGCCCATAGTTATAGAAAGTCTGAGGAAACTTCCAATTATTTTAGTATGTGAATTTTAATGTGTTGTTAAAATAGAAAGACAGATTATGTAAAATTGTGTACCAGTAATAGTAAAAAATAAAATTTTAAAGCAAATCAGTTTATAAATGTTCTCCAATCGTAAAATAGTTGCCAATAAAATTAGTGCCAATATCTATATTGAAATTAAAAAGATAATACTGAACAAAATTACATACATAGCCTATAAAGGAAGAACAAACCCATGGATTTGAAGATTTAATAATAAGAGTATAACTATCCTAAATTGATATATAAAATCAGTGTAATCTCAGGTAGAATCTAGTAGTATAAAAATTATGATTTCAGGAGTAAGCAAAAATTGTTGGGTGTAGTGTAAATATCAGTATTTAAAAAAGGAAAATGTAAACTAATTCATTTTACCCATTAAAGGAATAAGATAAGATATACAATGAGAAAAAAATATTTGTGATCATACTTCTAATAAAAGACTCATGAGCAGAATACCCATTTTAAATTTATGAAATAATTGTCAGTCATATAGACAAAATATAACAGATGACTTGAGAGAGTACTTAGGGGTTATCATATATCCCCTATATATACACAAAGATGTATAATTACTATAGTGAGTTTAGTACACAAACAGCCACAACATTCTATAAAGATCCCAAAACAACAAATTAAAAAAACCAAATATTTGTCAGGACATGCCTCAATCAAGCATGCTCATGTGCATGTATTCATGCACTGGTAATCTGTATGCCATCTCAGGGATATTTGGCCCTCATTCACCAGAATTTACCTCAAGCATGGCCAGAAATTCTACTTCAAGTTGCATACCTAGGGTAACAACAAAAGTATGTAAAACATTTAATGTTTAATATGAATATGAGATTCAACCAGCAAAAATTAAATATCTACTAATAATGAAACAAATGTGTTATATTGACATATTGACATATTGTCAAGAGAAAAATAACCCTTGCTAAAGGATTTGGAGAAGATTTAGAAATAGAAATCCACTATTTTTTTCTTTTCAACAGTTGATTTTCCTGATTGTATTCCAATAGCTGCATGATGAAAATATTCCAGAAGAACCAAGCTGCAGCAATACATGAGCATGCATTAGAGAGGATTTATGCATTCAACATATCTGACAGAAGATGCTGACAGGGAAGGGAAGAAGAAGGAGATGAAGGAAATGAGCCAAACTATGACCCAAAGAAGGGTCAAAACCTAGCACAGTGCAAGCAGCACTGAAGCAGGATTACTGTGGCCTTGAGGACAGCCTGCCCTGTAATAGCCTAAACATGGCTATCATCCACTCACAATCTTATGTTTTTTATTCTCTTGGTAGAATCAGTAAGCCTTATTAAAAAAAAAAAGGAAATTCAACTTTTAAGACCAATTTGTTATATCTAACATTTGGTTTTTGTATGATAACATTACTACTTATACTGGACAACTAAGTGAATGTAAGTATGTGTTTGATAATAAAACAGTGAGATTCTAAAATCACGTGGTATAAAAGGCAGCAACCTAGATGCCATAGCTGTTTGTGTGTTATAAATTTTCACAAAATTTTCTGGAAATAAATTGATACAGAGAAGACAGACAAGGGACCAGCTTGGGACATTCCTAATTACACACTCATGATCTGGTTAAGAAGAAATGGGATCACAAGAAAGAATGGTGTCCTGAAGCAACATGAAAGATTTCCAGAAATGAGTGAGAATCACACACCCATGTGCTACTGGAGTAAGTGAGGAGTGAGTTTCAGATTTGGCAATCGTTGGTATGATTTTAACTAAAGGTGTTGCTATTGAGTGGTGGAAATAAATCTGAATAGGAGAAGCTACAAAGAAAACAGAAGGAAAGGACATGGAAAAACTTTATGACTCAATAGCAACTTAGCTAGAGATGGCTAAGAATCAAGGTTAAATTTCAGAACCAGAAGTTGTGGAGTCTCGATGAAGAATCAAGGAAGGATCCTTTCTGCACCTTGGCGTCAATGGATTCATTCACAGTGCACTCAAAGTACTGCAGATATTTCAGCATATGCATGCGATGTGAAGGGCAAGCATAAGGGAAAGAGGAAGGAATTGGATATACACCAAACAGAATACATGGAAGATAGAATTAATTAAATATCTTATTTCCCAAGGTCATTCATTATCTTCCTTTCTCTATATTCCCAGAGAATTTTGAATTTTTAAATATATAGCATAGTGTAGAGGACTCTTAATTAGAGTTTGTATTTAGCTCCACGGTTTCCCAAACAAATGCATATTTATTCATTGAGTAGATATACAGAACGAAAACAGAACTTCTTCTGAAATGTATTTACTCTCACTGGGCATGGTCTCATCTGGTTTTGGCTGACATTTATTACCAAATTCCTACAGCCACTTATGCATGTAACTCTTTTGCCAAGTTAATACTGTCTCTTATTTATTTTGATCTAGATAAAACTGTGTGTCATGAACTTAGCAAACACAAAATGGGCTTGTTGTCTTAGCTCGGGGCTTTTAAGAAATTTGGAGGACTTTTGTCTTCTTCTACCATAAATTGTACGTTCTGTTAACAAAGGTCAGAAATAAAAACATTCCCATTGGAGAACGGAGATTGACAGGAGAGGAACCACCCCCAATTGTCTGTCTATGCTGATGTCTGCAGTATAGGTGGCTTATTAGTGTTTGTAATCTATATCCTAAAACCAATAGACATGGTTAAATAATGTGCTGGATCAACCTCTATAACATCTCAGCAAAACTCAGTCAGGATTTTTCATTTTGGCGTTTGTTTTTTCTTACGTTTATTTCAAGAGAGAATCTGCCATTTGTCTTTGTAATCTAACTGAGAGTCTAACATATGTTGTTTATTAATGTAAGAATTTGAAATTTTGAATTGTTCATTCGTTGTGTTGAATAAGCCAATGTTTTTTCAGCAATTATTTCTCTCTATTGTTCTGTCATTGTGTATTACCCATAAAAAATTTTGTCTATACAAGCAGCTATATTTTCCATAGAGGTTATGCCAATGGAATAGAGTCTCAACGGATTAAATATTAAGAGTTGATATGTTACCCCTGTCAAATATGGCTATTATATTGCCAGTCAATGAGTTTTTTGCTTAATCATCCACATTGTCCTGCTAAATGATTTCTACTCAGGAACAATTGTGTGCAAGTCACACTCAGACACTAATTTTGTGCTGCTTCAGTTTATGTATTGCTTCAACATATTTGAAGACCATGATGCATTCCTATAAAATAACTAAAGGGGAACTGTGGGCAAAGAGGGCACTTCGGAAAAAGGTTTGAGTTCACTATGAAAATCAAAGAAACTGCAGATAACCAACTCTGAAAAGATCAAGAGAAAATGGAGGCCATGAAATCTCAGTAGCAGACACTGATCTCCACCTCTCACCTAGACTGTCATGAAGTGACTCACAGCTAAGAGCCCGAAGCTGTGGGTGGAGAGTTCACATGTAGGAAATTGTTTCAGAGTTAATAAAATTCTTACCCACATGGACAGAGAAATAAATATCATTTCCTCTTCTTCCTTTGCTTGACTACTGGGCCTTAAAATATGCTGTTATTATACTATTAAATTTTATTTAATTACAATGCCTCTTTGTGTAGTCATGTTTTCATTATTCTTCTACTGTTCGTTCTTCCTTTTAAATACTGGCTTCAGTACACATGATTTACAATGGTGCATATCATATCCTGGCAAAAACCAAAACAAACTAAAAGTCAAACAAAGAGTTTCAAGTTAACTGCAGTGGTTTTAAAAGTAAAATACTATAAATGGCATATTCTCTGAAGAGGGTGATAAAAGAGAAATAAGTAGGAAGGCATGAGTTTTATATGGGGAAATTTGCTTAACAAATTATTCATAGTCTACATAAAATGAGGAAATAAAAAGTAAATAGGTAAATGCACAATCGCACAGGATAACACCTCTAAATTTTTCTGACACCTAGCTACATTTCAAATCTTAAAAATTTGAAAGACAGATTTCAGTTTAAAATTTATAATGCCCATTACTCAGTAATATTTTCTTAACCCATTTTTATTCAATTTTTAATTTAAAATATAGTATGTTCAAAATTTTCATATTTTCATTCTCATGTCCTGTTACTTCAAACTTAGTGCCTTTCTCAAAGACCGAAATATAAACATTTAACAAATGTCATGACTAAATCAGGAACAGACACTCTGAAGAGAGAATAGCGGAGAACATCACACTAGGAGATATTTGTCATTCACAGATGCATATCAACCTGAGAAAGCTGCTTATCCTTTATTGGATGCCAGTAACTAGATGACACATTGGATCATTAAAGAATGTCTTCCTCTAAGAACTTTAAATTTCTGGGAATACATATACTGCAGTAGGGTACTTGTAATAACCATTACAAAAAGTCTCGTTTTCTATCATTATCATCTTTCCCATTAAGAAATTGATGTCAATTAAGATTAGAAGTGCCCCCAAACTACAAACCAAGCGAGTTTCAGTCTTTATTATTTATTTTATTTCTTTCAACTGCCTGTATGTTAACATTCAAATAATGTTCCAGAGCAATATAAATTCCACTAAAAACTGTTCTCTTTCTCTATTGAAATAAGAATAAGCATGTTATTCAATGACATCTTTTGCATGAAAAAAAAAACTCTCACTGGTGTATTCATTTTCCATCCTGTAAACTCCAAATATGCACAATAGAGTTTTACTTTTCTACACATCAGCTGTACCAACAGCTTCCTGTGCACATTAATGATAGGAAGATGTAAGGAGAAAGGGCTGTAGAATGGCTTCAGCCTTGTTTTGTTTTGTGAAAAGCATACACAACTGCTCATAGACCCCAGGTCAATAAATTCTGGCAAATGAGTCTTTTTGACACATAAAACCTTTTGGGGATGGATCAACGTTCAATTCCATGAACTAATGACGGTGTCTAATAGTTATTCTACTTATGGAAGCCTTCTTGTTAATTCATAAAAGCAAGGTCAACATTTCCTTGCTGGTCTACAAATTATCCTCACAAGTCTGTCTTGAATAAATGCAGCTGAGTTGCACAGCCTCCTCGGCAGTTGCTAGTGTTTCAGTATGGACAGGAGAGGCAGAGCCTGTGAAAAGTAGTCCTGAAGCAAGCAAATGACAGCTCCCACAAATGAAGGGAAAAATGTTAAAACAATAAACAAAAGAGAAACAATTACTTGCTCATTACAAACATGTCATATTGCATTCTTTATTTTGATTGTGGAAAATTAGCCATTGACTACCAGGGACAATTGATTTTCCTTCACAGCTGTTTTCTAATTACATCTGAACACAGAAAACTCTAGTGCAACCATTCAGCTGTTCAAAGGGAATTTTCTTTTATTATTGTTGCTGCTCTGTGAGCTTTGCCCAGCAGTATGACTAACCATAGTTTGAGGCGCAACTGCACATCGATAATATTTGGATTAAGAGCCATGCTTTTCAAGGATGCTATAAGAACTGAAATATTTTAAATTACAGAGGGTTGGGCTAGATGTGCAAGCTGTTTGGCCAGATGCTATTGCGTAGCTTTCTCTTCATTTTTTTAAATCATGCCATAAAAACAAGAAAAAAATAATAAAGATATCTTAACTCATACATCCGTTTCTTAGTCACCGTACAGTCTTCAATAGGATCTATTTTTGTCAATGCGGTTTGTGATGAGAGTTTTGGCACACTCTGGCTGGGAGGGTGGAGGGTGATGGGCAGTTTCCTGTCAGTTGATTCTGTGGGTAAATTCTAAGCAAAGAGCATGGAGATTATTAACAGGCAGGATTCCAAGGTTTCAGAGAAGCAATTGAAATTTTGGATGCCTCTCCTAAACTCTTCAGAATTTCCTCCAAAATGATTTCAGTTTTAAAATGAGGCCAGAAATGTGAAACATGCCCTTGGGAGTTCTCTAGGACTTGTGGTTAGTGAAAGAGTTCTCAAAACATAGCTCAGCTCTGTCCTTCAGAGTTTAGAATCTCAGATTAATCTTCCCTGTAATGTATATGTAATCAGGAATGTTAAAAAATTCCACTTAAATTTACAGAGAAGTCTTAAAATAACTATATATTTTCCCAATGCCACAGGGTAAAAATAACCATTTAACATTGAAAGTCTAGGCTGAACCCTCAAGGGCTGAGCCCTTTGTTGTTATTTATTGAATCTTTGCTGATCTTCCTTCCTTCCTTTCTTCCTTTCTTCCTTTCTTCCTTTCTTCCTTCCTTTCTTTCTTTCTTTCTTTCTTTCTTTCTTTCTTTCTTTCTTTCTTTCTTTTTTTTTTGAGACAATTTAGCATACACCTGTTTGCTCCATGGCAAATTCTCAAGTGTGATAAGAACACTAGTCTTTGTATCGCCTCTATTGTGGTACTGTGTTTTAATTATGCTATTTTCTTTGGAAGATGCAAAAGATATTCTATTTTATTTTAATATTTCTATCACCAAGATTAACATTATATATGTAATTATGGAATCAATTTGGTTTAAGCCTGCCTCAGTATTTCCAAAGGTTACATTGTAAAAAGAAATGTTCAGTTTGATTAAATAAAGAGAAAGGCTTAAGATGTATAGTTAGGTTATGTTTTCATTTTTTTGTTTGTTTGATTATTTATTTGTGACAAAAGTCTCACAGAACACAGGTTGGCCTGGAACTCACTATGCAGCTGTGGATGACTTTAACTTTACTATTCAAACCTCTTGTCTCGACTTCTTGATTGCCCAGATGGCAGGTATTTCCCACCACACCCAGTCTGAGTGTACTTAGTAACACTTGGTTTACAGGTTTCATCCAATCACCTTAGCTAAGCTTCATCCTATTTCAGGCTATGAGCTGATCAGACCACATCCAAAGATAGCAAACTCCAAGCTGTACTCAACCAAATCCCTGTCCTTTATTTCCTCTTTCTTTCCATAAATACTTCCTGATTGTTTTAAAGAACTAAGATCTCCTCATTCTACTGGTTCAGAAGTTTCCATCAGAACCGGTGCTCTTAACCTTAGAGAATCTGGAATAACTGTCTGCTCCTTTAAACTCTACTAAGAATAGTTGGCTTAGTCTTTTACTTCTAAAACATTTTTCATTATTTCTATTTTTGATATTTTTATTTTTGTTTTTATAGAGCATAGGAAGTGATAGAATACAACAGGGCATGTATTGAAACTAAATTTTTATTTAGTACAAGTTTCTTTCCAATATAAGATGATTTTTAATCTTTTCATTATTTTAGTGTATCATGTATTTCCTACTCGCAGGTCTGCACACCATGTGTTTGCAGTGCTCAGACACCAAAGAGAGAGTCAGATCCACTGGGACTAAAGTAACATATGCTTGTTAGACTCCATGCTGGTGCTGGGAGTAGGATCCAGGACCTCAGGAAAAGTAGTCAGTGCTCTCAACTGCAGAGCCAGTTCATCAGCCACAACTTGTCTTACTACAGAAGTTAACGCCATTCCTGCGGAGCTTTTAGACAATGGATCTTTTAGATGGAGCTTTTACACTTTTCGATCAATCAGAAAGAACAAGGAAACTCCAAGGATGATAAAGGTGCACAGCTGTGGTGGTTTGAATAAAAATGAGCACCATAAAAGTCATATGTCTGAACACTTGGTCATCTGGGAGTGGCATTATCTGAGAAGGATTGAGAACTTTGGCCTGGATGGAGTAGGTGTTGGAGAATGTGTGTCGTTAGGGGTGGGCTTTGAGGGTTTAAAAGCCCATTCCAGGCCCAGCTGTTCTAGGCCTATGTATCAGGATGTAGTACCTAAGGAGCTCTCCAGAACCATGCCTCCCTACTGCCATGCTATCCTTGCCATGATAATGGACTAAGCCACTGAAACTGTAAGCAAGCCCCCAGTTGAATGTTTTTCCTTGCAAGAATTTCCTTAGTCATTGTGTCTTTTCACAGCAATAGAATGGAGAAGCTGAGCCGCTAATTTAATTGGACCTAATTTTAAAAACACTGTAATTTTTTGCACATGGCCCTAGAAAGGAGAAGCATTTAAGGCAAACATGAATAAATAACACATATCCAGTAGTGAATAGTTCAATCACTGAAACCAAAGGTGACATTTATATTGTACCTCTTAGATGCCTAGTGTGCAGGACTATAAACCAATATAATTGCTGGGAGGTAGGAATATGAAAGAAAGTTTGCTGTTAAAATGTCATGAAAAAAATTAGTAAGTTACTAACTGTGGTTTCAGCTATGTGTAACAATTAAGAGGACTATCAGAAAGATTCCCAAATTGATGGACAAAATCCTATGTCTTCCCTTTGTTGGAGTACACCAACCGTCAGTGAACAATGAGGCTTGCTTTCATAGACCTTCCAGTGGTCTTTCCTCCCCTGAGCTATAGGAAACACTAATAATAAAAGAACAAGATATGTATCAAGTCTTTGTGTCCCAGTGGAGTAGAAAAAATTAGAGTAGAAAATACAGCAACAAGGAATACCATATTTGAGTATAAGAGGAATTCACTCCTTACAGTCATAAAACAATAATGATGATATGTCAAGTACTGAATTGTTATTTCTGTGTATATTTCTAATTGTACTTTCTATCAACTATCAATATCAACAACAATAAAATTCAGGGGAGATGTGGAAAATAATGTTATATGATTGTTTTTCCTCATTGTTCTCTACCCAAACAATAATAACAAATTCAATTCTGAAATATATGTTTGATGTGACATAAATTTAGAAAAGGATTCTATATAGTGCTGACATGATTTGTAAGTATAATTTAAAATAAATTGACAAAAAATATCTATATTAGTATTTAGTTGGAGAAATTAAGTTTTTATAGAGATAGGTTACTAGGAAACTACATTATTTATTTGGTATCAGAACACACATATTCATCATTTTACGGATGGCAGATCTGTATCCAGCATGTGAATGTGCTAATTACTTTTATGTTTCTATGATAAGACACCATAATCAAAAGCAACATAAGTAAGATAGAATTTATTTGGTGTAGACATTGACTCAGAGCAAAGGTTTTTATTCTTTTGTTAATTCAATCCCCTGGTTCTTAGTTCTGGGGCCACAGAATGTCTCAGCTTCTTTACAATCTACTTTTAAGCCTAGAACTGGAAGGCTTCAGCCTCAACCTACATACAATCTAAAACATTTAAACCTCCATACATCTAATCAACCTCTGAGACACACAGCTGACTAACTCTGACTAGCTTCTTCTGATCTCACCTTACTCTTCTGGTTCAATTTAACCCACTCACTGTTCTAACCCAATCTTTCCTCCAAGCTGACTGGTTCAAACTGATCTTCTGAGCCAATTTACTGTTTCTGACCAAACTCTTCTGACTGGCAGATTCTCTGACTAAACTGTATTGCTTGGCTTCAAACTGACTCCCTCTTCCAATCTGATACTGACTTCTTCTGAGCTGCTTCTGTGTCTCTGTTTCTCTACCTGAGCTCTCAGCGCTAAATACTTACTGCCTCAGTGAGCCTCTCTGCCTTATCCTCAGACTGCTACATTGTCTTTCTGTTGTCCCCTTTGTCTGCCTGCTTCAGACTACTAGCCTCATACTGCTTGCTGTAACCTACTCTGCTATGAGCTTAAAGCCTGCTTTTATATCGTGTGAGAGTTGGGCATGTACTTACTCTGACTCACGCTACAAACTCTTCCTCTGAGTAGTCACTTTGCCTGTCCTTCACTGACTCATCTCAAAAGTCACTTCTTGTGTGACACTCTTTTTTGAGTTCTGCTTCCTGTGTCTGCTTCCATACTCTGTTTCAATCTTAGGGATTAAAGGCATGTGCTACAGTTGTCTTCTGAATACTGGGATTAAAGGTGAGTACAAACATTCTTAACATTCCTTCTACATTCCATCCAAACTACACAGGCCTCTAAATATGATTCATTCATATAGACTCCTAGAATATAGACCCTTTCTAGCTTTTAAGCAGGCCTATTCCTCTACAGTTTGGCTCAGAGTTCAAGATGAATAAAATTCATCATGGTGGGCAGAGGCAAGGCAGCAAGTGATAGACAAGGTGGCAGGAGCAGGAAGTTGAAAGATCAGATCTTTATCTACAAATGTGAAGTAGAAGATGAAAACTGGGAGTTGAGCAAGGCTATGAAATCTCAAGGCTCACCCAGGAACACGCTTTCTCTAGGAAGGCTGCACATTTCCACAACCTCCCCTAAAAAGCACCAACTGGTGACCAAGTGTTCACATGTTGAAACCATGAGGAACATTTTTCATTCAAATCACCACTGGATATTAATGATGAAATACTTTGGATTAATTTTAGGAAGACATTCTAAATTATTTAAATAAGTGTAATTCAGAGTTTACCATGTCTGGAAGTAGAGTATAATTTTCAAACCTTGCTAAGAAGCACAGAGTATCATCTTTTTATTGGATTGTTCCAATGAATAATCCAGAGATCACAATCTATGATTAGTAAACTTGTTATCTAAAGCCTTAAAAGGACTGAGATGAAAAAAAAATATTCACATATAGTTTTCAAAACATCTTAATAATCAGCGGATAATAGGTTTTTGTTAATTTATTCTAATATAGAGTTGAGCATAGAATCTGAAGATTATGAATTAAAAGTTTGTGCTCCTTTACTGAGAATATGTTTGTAGAAGTTATAGCCTCTAGTGGAGCTATATATGGAAACAGTCCTATTGGGACGAAATTAAGATAAAATCACTTTATACAGTTGTAGACTTTATCCAGTGGAACTTGAAGAAAGTACATCAGGATGAACTCATTCATATACATGTATGTGTATGCAGTGTGTGTGCAGAGTGTCTGTGTGTGTGTGTGTGTGTGTGTGTGTGCTCACGCACGCATGCATGCACGCAAATATGTGTTTGTCTGTGGTCATGTACAGTTTCTACTGTGATCCACTTACCTTCATTTATTTTATTTAGCAAAGAAAAATCAAGAAAATATACCAAATAAGCACAGAGCATTATGAAACACAAACAGCAAGCCCTTATCACATTCCAAGGCCAGTGATACCTCTATCCTGGGCATCCACAGTCCCAAAACTGTGAGGAAGTATTTCCTTGTTTAAGCTGCCAGCCCTATGGTATTTTGTTATGACAGCTTGAAGTGTCTAATAGAAAGAATAATAAAATTGAATTGCTCATTCACAAAACTAATGCAACAATTTATTTATAGTTGGCTTGTTGGAATCAGCTGAGAATGTATATCATCATGGTCCCTACTTCAATACTCGATATGTATATTTCCAAGCTTTTGTTTATTTTCATTCATGCTTGCCACTTGATTATATAATATATATTTTTATGCCAAACAGTGATACTCTCTCTGCTAGAACTCTACACTAGAAAATATTATACATTAACTTAAGAATTATTTTCTCCAATTCAATGTGCAAAACTTATGCTAGTTCTCAGTTCCATGCATAAAGGTAAATTTTGCAGTTCTTTGATTAAAAAAAATGAAACATAATAAAATGAAACTACATGAGTTTTTGGTAGGTTCTCTTTTCATATCTTATTGGAGTTATCTTGTGTATATTTTGTTTAGTGTGAGTTCTTTCCTTGCCAAATTCAAATGAGTCAATGGCTTGGATACACATGGTTTATTTTGGAGGTGATCCCAGGGACTACAAACGAAGAAGGAAAGAAGGAGTAATAGACACAAGAGAATAGACAAAGAAGTTATCTTTAGCCAACTCCAGTGCTCCTGAGCAGTGCAGACAAGAGACCACTGGTGATTCTGTGAAACACACTCTAAGTTAGTTCCATGAGTTACTAGGAGTCTGGTACATTAAAGCCGGATCTCAGTTCCCTTTGTTGACAGTTATTACATTTTTACCATGGGGTCTTCCTCATTGCTCCTGGTACCTCCTTTTCTCTCTCAATTTTTTTCTCAGAATTATTATTTCTTTCTTCCTAGGAAGAGGGATCCTAGAACACAGCTCTGCCTTGGCAGCACATCAGATGATGAGAGAAGCAGGAGGTGATCCAAGACAAAGAAAGGAACAAGAGGCTGAGGAATAACCACATCTACCAAAAGTTCACAGAATACATAGAAGAGTTACTTTAAAGTCCCTACATAGTAGCTATCTCCTCGATTGTGTTAAGTCTGATAGTCAACTTTGTAAGACGTGATCAAATAACACCATATCAAGATGGTACTGCCCAAAGACAATTTTGCAACAAAGCTGTGAAAATCTAGTAGCTTAACATTTTACCAGTATTTGCATTTTGTGGACCTTTAAAATTCCTAGCAATGTATTACTGCGACTTATGATCGCCTGAGTGCTGGTGACTTGACAATCTTTGCATAAACTTAATTGCTTGTTGCATTTAATGATTCCTAAGTTGACCTTTTTCCCGTTGGCAGCGGTTCTTGGCCTGTTCTCCTTAGTCTATTAATTTACATACTTTTAATTTCCAGAGTATTTTCCTGAATACCTTTGTTTATCATCTCTGAGTAGGCTGGTTAATTATGGATAGGAAAGACTAATTAAATCTTTTTTTTTTTAAATCAAAACAAATATTCCAGTGAGAAAAAAAAGAAGTATTCTTATGATAAGTACATATTGTCAATGTTTGGCTTGTTATTATTCAAAAATATAGATCCTTTAGAATCTCCAAATGAAACTCAAGTAATTTCATCCCCCAAATTATATATATTATGATGTTTTTGAATCAAATACTTTTTTACTTAATTGCCTACCTGGGCCCATGGTAAGAAGTACATTATATTAGTGTGTGTGCTTTAAGATTTAATCATAGAGGGCTCTAAAAATTTTAAGGAGAAAAATCACTGAAAAAAAATCACCTTTTCAATGTTTTCTCTTCTGAAGACATGTGCAGAAGAACAATATATAATTTAGACAGTAGTGCCACAGTTTAGCATTTCATTTTTTCAAAATTATCTTAGGCTTATTTATAGGGAAATATAATAATAGTACAGAGAATTCTCATATAACCTTAAAACAATATCCCTAACATTAATATATTTTAAAATACCATAGAGCTGTTTAAATTAAGTTACTCTCTGTTTGTTCTTAAGGTTTTGTCTCTCTATATAAGTCATCAGTAGATCTTGTTTGTAGCTATTACTGATTTTCTAATGACTATGTTTTCCTCTTATTCTTTCCACATTTACGGCTTAAAATTCTCTAAGTTAGAGATTATATCTTGCCTCTTTTCCTTACTTATGTTACTTTGAATTCATGGCTATTTGTTTGATTCTTTGAAATATACTTTTGTATTGTTAAGCTTTACTTTTCTGGTCAAAGTATTATTGTATTGGCCTAGAAACAACCATTCTCAGGTTTGTCTTTTGTATGGGGAAAGTTATTTTGAAGCTGAAATCTCAAGATAAGAGTACCTCACAGTGTGTGTCAGGGCCTCTGGGCAGATAGATTTAGAAAATATGTGTGTATGTTATGTACATCTGCATTTACTTTATTGCCATCATTGCATATGCATACTTATATGCATAACACAAATACATGTGAGACATATATACATATAACCTGTATGCTCATGTATATACAGATATTCCTCAGGTAGTGAGGGTTCGGTTCGTGATATTATATTTTTTTAGAAATATTTTTTTTTTTCCAGTCAGGTACACAGTCATTGGAAACTGGCCCACAGACTGTAACATACTGTGCTTCTAATTTACATCACAAATTTGATATATAAAATTTATGTTTGACAAATGAAAGTTATGGTTTACAGATGGTTTATCAGGATGTCACCTAACATATATATAATTGTAGCAATATGCCTATCCACATATGTACATATATGAGTAACTGTATGTATGTATTAGTTTTAAATACACACACACACACACACACACACACACACATATATATATATATATATATATGAATTCATGCTTTGAATTGTTAGATAACACAAAATAGTTTGTTATTGCCTTCCCCTATAGTTTTTCTTATTTCTCTACCAATGAGAATTTGAATGTTATAATATGTGATCTACTTATTTGTACAATCAACCAATTGTAGCATATATGAAAGTCTTCCAAACTGAGACAAATATCAAGTAAAGTACAGTGTTTATGTATAATGTATTTGTAATAGTATGCATAATTCATTGTATATTTATCCAGATGGTATTTAATAAAACATTGAATTTCAACATCAGTTCAGTCAAGTCTTTTCTATCTTGGCATAACCAATGAGTTCATGCATACATATGAGGAATATATTCATGTGTTATAGTCCTATTCCTTCCTGGGATCCCACAATATAAGAATTAAGCTTTAAATATATGTACTCTTGTATTATATAATTCTATTTGTCTTAAAATCACAGCCAAGTATTCACTATCACTAAATTACTGCACTGAAGAGTTATTTTGTTCAACAGTTCTCTTTGGAAATCTCTCCAGCAGAAAACTCTTGCACTCACCCAACTGCCAATGTGCCATTTTTCTAGTCATAATATATTTTTATTTCATATAAATGGAATTATCCAATACTTAGAGTTTGGATACTGTGTCTTTCCCATAGGGGAAAAATATATTTATGTTCCAACCATTTTAATAATTCCTTGCATCAGTAATTCATAAAATTTTGTTGTTGAGTATATTATCTATTGTGTGGAAGCAGTAAAGTTTGGATATTCACCTGCTATATTAGTCTTCTTTGCATTGCTATGATTAAATACATAAGCCCAAGAAGGTAAAAGGAAAGAGGGTTATTTAGCCCATGAGTCTGGATATCCAAGATTGGGCATCACCATTGACTGAGGTATTGCCACAGCAGAAGCATGCTTAAAGGGAAAGGCTATTTTTGTTCTTTTTTAAAATAATAATCAGCTTCCACAAATAGTAACTCAATTTTCAATACCAGCATATTAACCCATTTGGAGGGTAATGGTCACAATGACCTAATCTTCTTCCATTAGATCCATTTCCTTAAAGTTCCACCATCCTTAACAGTGTTAATTTTGAGAATCATGAGAAAACAAGTTAGCAGCTCATGAATCCCTTAAGGATCATACTAAAACCACACAATCTTAAATTCCTAATAAGGAACACCTTCTGTTTCTTAATGAGCCAACAATGAATAAAGCTGCTATGGAGAATTTTTTATTCTCTACCTCTCTCTCTCTCTTTCTCTCTCTCTCTTTCTCTCTCTCTCTCTCTCTCTCTCTCTCTCTCTCTCTCTCTCTATGTATGTGTGTGTGAATGTGTATTTGAATAACTGTTATAAGAACTGTAAGATATGAATAAATTTAGCTTTATGGTACAATCTAAATATAACCTCTTTATATTTTTCCTTATCTTCGCAAATTTTCATTAAAATAGTTATTTTAAAATAAAGAGTTTTATAAATATAAAAAAATTAATAGATACCTCTGTAGGCTGGCTTAAGAAGTATCTTTGATTGGTTTTTATTTCATTATACACATTGGTCACCTTATTTCATTACGCTTTTGCTTAGAGGCTATAAGAAAGAACTCTGCTGTATTTTCAGCAATATTTCATTTGGAACAATGCATCTCTTATTTTATTTTAAAATTTTTTTCTCTCTCCTTTACAACATTGAGTTGAATATTATAGATTATTGTCTTAGTTTCTTTCCTTGTATTGTTTGAATTTTTATGTTTGTTGTGCTTGGTCTCTGAGAATCTTTTGTCTCTATCAACAACTTAAAACATTGACCTTGATTATTTTCAAGTATGTTTCTTTATTCTTATTCACTCTTTCTTAATTGAATAGATATTTAGTAATGATTTGTAGACCACAGATATTGGCTTTCTGTGCTGTTTCTCATTTGTCCCTTGCATCTGGATTTCTCAAACTTTGGGAATTTCTACTGATTTCTGTTCACACTAGCTGATTACTCCAGAAGCTGTTCACAGGACACTGAAAAGCACATACAAATATTCAATCTTCTTGAATTTTTAACATATTTTAATTTAACTACTTTCTAGTTTCATCTTGATATTAAATGCATCTACCTGTTCTTTCAAGTGGCCTATGTTTTCTGTTTTAGTCTTGAACACATTAACCACAAAATGTTTTAAATAAATTTCTGATAGGATCAAAACATATTTCATTCCTAAATATAATATTGATAATTGGATTGTTTCTTAGTGTGTGTGTGTGTGTGTGAGTGTGTGTGTGTGTGTGTGTGTGTGTATTTGAATATATATGTCACTATTCAGGGCAGGAGAATAAAGGACTTCTGAACATAGTCACAAATAGAGCCTTCAAAAGACCTCCCATTCTTTAAGATGTGATGTTGCTTCTATTCTCGTGTCTGCTCAAGTAGAACAAGTTTTATCAAACACAGAGTTGTCTTTTACCACGATGTAAATGTTTCTTCTCACAAGCAATGTATATAAATGGGTCAATTCTGACAGCTAGTACTATGATGCATACTTATTCACATTTTTTTAACATGTTGCCTTGACACTCATGTGGTATTCAGTGAGAGGAGAGCAAGGGGGAGGGGAGGCAGAGCTTGCAATAGCAAGTAAATTTGCATCATCTGTGCCTTAGTCAAAAATTTTTGTAAGTTTCTGGGCTGCTCTGCTCCTGGATTTGGTATTTTAGGTGACAATGCAGGATAGATAAATGCAGAAGTTCTGTTTTTTCCTAGGGTGTGGTCTCTGTCCTCTTGGTAGTTGTGTTCAGTGAGTGATTTTTCTTATAATCTCAAATATCTTAGAGTTTCAAGAAAGCAATTTGCAATTGGTCTTATTTTCATTTCCTAAGAGTGAAGTTAAATCCTTGTGACTGCTTGATTGACTGTGCTAAACTCAGAATATACCCATTATTTAAAATTATGAGGAAACTGAAATGTCACTTTGAGTCACTTTTACCATTTACCCGTGTAAAAATTGGAGATTTCATGTTTAAATGTGAAATAGGGAGATTTATTAGGAAGACCTAGCTAGAATCAAAGATATATAAATCCTAATCTAAGACATTTCAGACTAAACAAGGGTCTGTTATTTTCCGTTTTGCTGTTTCTGATTATCAGATGTTTTAGAAGGTAAACAATTAGAATCACTGAGGAAAGCCTTTAATATTTTGTTTATATAAAATGTAGGTGTGACTTTTCAGAAACATTTGGAATTTTAATGAGATGTCTGAGGCAGAGCACCAAAGTTCAATGTTAGTAACTTTGCACCATTCTATCACATCAGTGTGAAAGAACACAGAACCACCAGGTTTGTCGATGACTCCATTACATCATCATTATGAGAAATCTGTCTAAAATTTATAAGAGTGTTTACAACAGAGAAGTGTTTCTAAACCTATTACAGATTAGTATTTATTTAAATTTGCATGTTACTATCTTCATTCAAGAAAATGTTAGAGAACAAAACATCTGTTCTTTCAAGACTATGATTGTCCTTTCAGCAATTATTGAGTGGGTAATCAGCTTTGTTCTGCACCTAGAAGACAACATTTCACCAATAATTCTATAAATAATGCCCATTAAACATTGTAGGTTTTTACTGTACTAAGAAGTCCCATTTTCCCCAAGTTGTTGGTGGATTTTCTTTGAGAACTCTACTAATTAAAGGCATATCTTTGCTTTCAATGAGTTTTATTGACTTGAATATAGTTCAACCTAACCCATAAAAAGAAGTTTAGCAATCAGTCTCCATATGCTGAGGGGAAGAAAAAAACATATTGGATGGATTTAAAAAATTAAAAGGAGTGAGTTTTCAAAAATTCTTGAAAAATTAGTTCATCCACAGCAGAACCTCATAATATCACAACACAGTACTGGGGTTTGGATTCCTCTGACTTGGCTCTCTTCTACGTATGGTGCACAAGTACTGAGTAAAACAAATAATTGATAAGAAAGCAGAAAAAGATGTTACTGAAACCTGATTTCAACCTAAATGATAACATGCCTGTGAAAGGCAAATTATATTTTATTAATATTTAGTGATGCTTAGTCTAAATTAATATAAATGTAGAGAATATCAAGCTTTACTAGAACTGGCTCTAAGGATAAATATGCTGAAATAAAATGAAGGTGGTCTTCCAAACCACCAAGTGACTGCTGTGTCTCCCTTGCCATACTGATCAAGAGTTAGAAGAATAACAAACACGGGAAAAATCCAGTGCATAGGGTTAGATACCTTATGTCCAGATAAGGAGCCACATTATAAGTATTACAAATAATGTGGAGTAGAAAGTACTATTTTCAACTCAGTATCAAATCCCCTGGATTTCCAATTTGTGGCTTCAGTGTTTACATCTGGATCTTATTTTCTACTCTCCTGGTTGATAATTCCTTACGAATTATGAATTGTTAGTACATGGTGTGGTGGAGAAATCAAGCATTTGGATAACAGGAATGAGAAACACTATAAAACATTCCAGTGGCATAAAATAAAATGATAAAATTGTAAAGAAGAGTCAAAGAGAAATAGTCTTTATAAAAAAAATATATTTATGTTGAATATATAGACTTCAGTAGAAATATTTTACAGCAAAATACTTCAGACCAAAGTGGTATTTTATTGAACAGGAATATAAAGCTTAAAAACTCTTCAAGAAATCATCAAGAAAGAATAAAACATATGGAATAAGAATAAGAACTCATGGTGTCAAAAGGATAGAAATAAATATACAACTGCCTGAAACAGGAGTCCTAGATGGAATAAAAGTAATACAGTGAAGGAGGAGGAAATATAAATGCTGTAAGACTGAACAGACCCTAAGCTAAAAAGACAAAATATTCATGTTAGAAACTCTCACGGAGTAAAGACAGAATCTTCTGAAAAGTCTGCAGCCCAAAACAAAGATTTTCCAGAATAAAGAGCAATTCAAATCAAATCTATCAGAGAACTATAGACAATATTGTCAAGAGCAGTGGCTCGAGTCTTCTAGTCAGTAAAGAGAAATTCATTTTTGTCCTTTAAACTGCATTTTTGGGTCACAGATTCCAGCAAACATAGGATTATATCCTTGTAGGGCATAGCTTGAAGGTCTTCTTAAGGATACAGGAAAGGGCAGGAGAGGTGTTTTCATATATTGTGAAGAATTATGATTGGAAGATAAATTTAGGTCTATAGACCATGGGTCCCCCACAGATGGGCACAGTCTGACCCAACGTTCTAGGAAAGAATTTAGTGAAACACTACTCTCAGAATGCTCACAGTTTCATCTTCCTACAGAGGGTCAGTCACTTCATACTGACTACATCACAAGCTGGTTAGTGAGTGGCAAATGGCACCCTTTCTCTAGACTTTCCTTCACAACATGAATAGCAGGACAATGACAGAAGAATGGTTTCAGAGACAAAAGGGTTAATAAATACATAAAGCCAATTTTTACATGGCAAATAAGACAATTTAAAAATAAACTATGGAAATCACTTTGAGACCACAACTACAGGTAGGAGGCTTTCCTTATCGCAGAATCCCCATACTCTCATACTACCCTCCTGTTTCCAATCCTTCCTCTCCTTGGAATTTCCATCTTGCCCCAGCCTCCAACTCAAGTGGAGGAGGCTCTTTGCTTGGACCAGAGGCTACCTCAGCCTTCTCAACTCCAGAAGACTAAATGCAAAGCCAGCCTCCAGAACTCCAAGGGAGCCTCTCTCCAGGACCAAGAGCCCACATTCTCTCAAACCCCACGCACCAACTCCAGTGGAAATCCCCAGACCTACCCCAAGTCACACTGACCAAAAGAACAGAGAAGAAACAGAACTCAAGGAACTTAACTCTCATCTAGTAAAGAAAAATTCAGGAATTGACACTTAAACCTATAATCACCCTAAGCACGGATGCCTAAACACCAGCATAAGAATACAATCGACAATCACCAGGGCAATATGCCAACCCCAGGCTCACCTGTCTTTCTACAAAAAAAAAAAAAAAACCTGAAAAAAGAGACCTTACAACCAACTTTATGAAGATAATAGAAGTCCTTAAAAAGGAAATTAATAAATCCCTCAAAGAAACAAAGAAAACACAATTAGAAGAAATAAATAAATCCCTGAAAGGAAGCCAAGTAAAAACAGACAAAATATTGAAGGAAACTAACAAAATTGCCCAAGACCTGAAAACAGAAATAGAAGCCATAAAGAGAACTAAACTAAAATTGTGATCAGGAACTACAGAGGCAAGCTACAGCAACGCAATATAAGAGATGGAAGAGAGAATCTCTGGAGCTTAAAATACCATAGCTGAAATAGTTATGTAAGTAAAGGAAAATATTAAATCCAAAAGAGTCCTGACACAAAACATCCAAGAAATCTGGAACACTATGCAAAGACCAAACCTAGGAATCACAGGCATAGAGGAAGGAGAAGATACCCAGCTCAAAGGCCCAGAAAATATTTTTGACAAGATAATTGAAGAAAAATTTCCTAACCTAAAGAAAGAAATGCCTATAAAGGTACAGGAAGCTTACTGAACATCAAATAGACTGGACCAGAAAAGAAAGTCCCCTTGCCACATAATAACCAAAACTCTAAACATACAGAGCAAAGAAAGATATTAAAACCTGCAAGAGAAAAACAAGTTAAATACAAAGGCAAACCTATTAGAATGACACCCAACTTCTCAATGGAGACTAAAATCCAGAAGGGCCTGGACAAAAGTACTACAGACTCTATGGGAACATTGATGCCAGTCCAGACTACTATACTCTGCAAGACTTTCAATAATCATAAATCAAAATAACAAAATAGTTCATGATAAATCCAAATTCAAACAATATCTATCTATAAATCCAGGGCCTACAGAAGGACCTAAAAGGAAAACAGCAACCCAAGGAGATTAACTATACTCAGAAAAACACAAGAAGTAAGTAATATCATACCATCATAATCAATAGAAGGGACACATACACACTACAACCAACAACAACTACAAAATAGCAGGATCTAGCATTCATTGGTCATTGATATTCTCAACATTAATGGTATCAATTCCCCAATAAAAAGGCAGACTAATAGAATGAATGTAAAAACAGAATCAATATGTCTGCTGTATACAAGAAACACACCTCAACCTCAAAGATAAACATTACCTCAGAATAAAGAGTTGGGAAAATTTTACCAAGAAAATGGACCTAAAAAACAAGCTGCTGTAGCCATTCTAATATCCAACAAAATAGACTTCAAACCTAAATTAATCCAAGGAGATGGGGAAACACACGT
This sequence comes from Cricetomys ansorgei, assembly GCA_026225945.1. Lineage (NCBI taxonomy): Eukaryota > Metazoa > Chordata > Mammalia > Rodentia > Nesomyidae > Cricetomys > Cricetomys ansorgei. The sequence continues at coordinate 492,922 of JAMJFZ010000882.1, read as the reverse complement.
CATACTCATCAAAGAAAAAATCCACTAAGATTCCATTTCAATTCTTAACATGTATGCTTCTAACACAAGAGCTCCCACATTTGTAAAAGAACCATTACTGAAAACATATATTGGCCTTCACACACTGATAGTGGGAGATTTCAATATACCACTCTCACCAACTGACAGGTCATCAAGACAAAAACTAAACAGAGAAATACTGAAGCTAACAGATGTTATAAACCAAATGGACCTAACGGATATTTACAGAACATTTTACTCATCACAAAACAATACACCTTTTCTCACTCCCTCACAGAACCTTCTCCAAAACTAATCATATACTTTGCCACAATGCAAGCCTCAATAGATATAAAAACTGAAATAACTCCCTGTATTCTGTCAGACCACCAAGGATTAAAGTTGGACTTCAACAACAACAGAAAGCCTACGAATCCGTGGAAACTGAACAGCTCTCTACTGAATGACAGCTGGGTTAAGATAGAAATAAAGAAAGAAATTAAAGACCTTTAAAATTCAATGAAAATGAATCCACAACACACCCAAACTTATTTGACATAATGAAAGCAGTGCTAAGAGGAAAATCTACAGCACAAAATGCTTACCAAAAATTAAAAAAAAAAAGTGGAGACATCACACAGGAACAAACTAAGAGCACATTTGAAAGTCCTAGAACAAAAAGAAGCAAGTACACCCAAGAGGAGTAGACAGCAAGAACTAATCAAACTGAGGTCTTAAATCTATAAAAATAAAAACAAAGGAAACAATAGAAAGAATCAATGAAGCAGAGTTACTTCTTTGAGAAACCAACAAGATAGACAAGGCCCTCTAGTCAAACTAATTAAAAGACAGAATAACCAAATCAACAAAATCAGAAATGAAAAAGAGAATATAACTACATATACCAAGGAAATCCAAAGAATCATTAGGTCATACTTTCATATCTGTACTCCTAAAAAATTGGCAAATCTAAAAGAAACGGATAATATTCTCAATAGATACCACCTACCAGCATTAAATCAAGATCAGATCAACAATTTAAGCAGACCTATAACCCCCAAGAAAATAGAAGAGGTCATTAAATGCCTCCCAACCAAAAGAAGCCAGGGCCAGATGGTTTAAGTGCAGAATTCTATCAGACATTCAAAGCACAATTAACACCAGAACTCCTCTAGTTATTCCAAAAAAAAAAAAATAGAAGCAGAAGGAACACTGCCAAACTCATTCTACAAGGCCACAGTCACCATGATACCCAAACCACACAAAGATTCAACAAAGAAAGAAAATTACAGACCAATTTCCTTCATGAAACCAAATTTAAGGCCACATCAAAAGGCCATATCCACATCATGGATGATCAAGTAGGCTTTATCCCAGCGATGTAGAGATGGTTCAACATATAAAAATCAGTCAATGAAATCCAAAAATGACTACATGAACTTTGCAAGCAAACGGCTGGAACTAGACAAAGTCATCCTGAGTGAGGTAACTCAGTCTTAGAAAGACAAACATGGTTTGTACTCACTTATGTGTGGATGTTAGCTGTTAAACAAAGGACAAAGGTGCTGCAACCCACAGACCCAGAGAGACTATGCAACATGGAGGGCACCAGTGGGACACAAGGATCTCTCTGGTAAAGGGGAAATAGAGCAAATGATGCAAGTGGGATGGGAAAGAATGGGAATTGGAAGAGAAGGAACCAGGAGAGCAGAGATGAATGGAAAGAGAAAATATACAGAAAGAAAACCAGAACTGGAGGATATGTATGGGAAATTTGGGAGACCTAGAGCAGTGGAAACTCACTGGAACCAAAGAAAGAGACCCTAGGGAAGACCTCCAATAATGGGTAATAGGGAGCCTAAACAGGCCATCTCCTGTAACTGCCAAAGCTTCCAGTGGTGGGACAGAGACACTATCCCAGCAACAGAATCTTCAGCCTACGGCCTATCCTCCCTGCAGGATTCACTGGGATAACAGAATGGCATAACACCATGCTAAAATAGGGAACCCATAAGCGATACTCCAGGGAAGGTCAGGAACCAGAAACCAGATAGTCAGGAGAGGTCTTCTAAAGTTATCCTGCTTTCCTCATAGATCAATGCCAAGCCCAATATTTATCAGAGAGGCTTCCTCGAGCAGCTGATGGAAGCAGATGCAGAGGCTCAAGGCCAAAGTACAGAGCTCTGGGAGTCCCAGGGAAGAGGTAGAGAAGGGATTGCGTGGACCAGAGAGGTGGAGAACACCAGGAGGACAAACTGATTAGCACTCTTTGGAGCTCACAGAACCTGAAGCAGCAAACATGGAAACTGATCGTTCCTCCTCTGTGTCTTGAGGTTTCCTGGCTTGGTGCCCTTGCAGAACTTATGCAAACTGGAGTGGGTGGGGAGAGGGTGCCTCTTAACCTTTTGCCTGCCCCTGGGACCCATCTTTCCATTCTGGATTGCCTAGTCCACCCCTGAAGTATGGAATACTGCCTGGCCCTGTTCCATCTTGTTGGACGGTGTCTGAGCAATAACCCTTGGAAGACTCTTCTTTCTTGGGGAGAAGCGGGGGTGGGGGTGAGAGGATGGGGAGAAGATATGGGGGAGAGAGAAGACAGAGGGAATCTGGGAGGAATGGAGGGTGGGGAGGAAGGGTGCTGTGATGTACTACTATAGGAGAGAAGAAAAATTAAAAAATGTAAAAAGTAAATAATAATAATAATAATAATAATAAAATAAAGAGAAAATATTTGATAGTTGTATGTACAAAAATGCTAGTTTAAGAATGTTTTACAGAAATATATAATTAATTGAGAAAGATTCAAAGAAGTATGTGAAACGTGGATAGGTAATATTTTTATGAAAATAACTGTCACCTGCAAACAGCAAAACAGAGAAAAAAACATAAATTATATCCACATAATTATAAACTATAAACACAGTCGCTATCAATACTGTAAGGTAGAGGGCCCAAGAGGGACAAGAGCATCTTAAAATGCTATCTAGTCTAGTTCAAGAGAAAACCAGAGTCACTAAAGTCTGTCAGTGAGACTATACATAAGTTATCACAGCTGACAGATAATCACAGAACACACAAAAAAGCATGTAATATGTTCAAACCAGCAAAATGAAAGCTTCTTAAAATGAGAAAAAGAAACGAGTGTCATGAGCATGAGATAAAAGTCTTAATAGAGCTGTGATTAACAGATATAAAAAGTGATTAATTCAGTCTTACCTGCAATTGACCAAAGTACCTTCACAGTCTGTGGGTTGTTTCTCTGTCTCCCTCAGCCTGGCGGCCTTGCTTCCCTCCTGCAGCAAGCGGCCAGGCTGCGTAGCCTACCAGTTGCTTCGGTGAAGGAAGCTGGAGCGTGGATTGGACATGTCCAGGCGGGTCTCAGGCCCCGGAACTAAGAGTCCACAGAACGCAAGGAATTCTGGGAGAGTGGTGTCAGTGGAACATTCTCAAGTTTAATGCAAGGGTCATGGTATTTTACGGGGTTCAGGAGGAGGATCTTTTGGTACTCAGGGGTCAGGCCATTGGATAAGATGGGGATGGATAGGCACTCAAGTAACCAATCCTGCCAATCGTAGCCTGCCCCTTAAAGCGCGTGGAGTTTTGCGGTGGCTAGTGGTATCATCGCAGAGACTCCAAAGGGGAGGGGCCCGGGATCCCACCAGCTCTTCACTTCAGGGCTTGGTGTTCCAAGTGCCTTTGACCCACAGCTTCTGTGTGACAGTTTTCATGAGGGCACCACAACAGTCCACCGGCCTTGGGTTGGTCTGATTTGGGAACCTCAGCTATATTACATGGCTGCTTAGGGCTATCACAGCAAGTGTTCGAATGTAACCTGACAGGAGCTATATTGCTTTTGATGATCAACGTTTGTACATACCAAATTCTTATTGTTGCTAACCAAACTGGATCATATACAGACCCCCACTATTAATTAAAGAGTATAAAATTATATCATCGAAAGACTTCATAGTACTGGAAGATATTATTGTGGACGTCTTTGTTGAAATTTAATTTGTTACAATTTTATCACATATACAAACTATAGAAGTGCCTGCTCCCCAGACCTGTATTATTCTCTTGTGACACTGAGTCATTGAAGTCTAAGAGCTCATTAGGTAAATCGGATTTAGCTGTAGGTGTTTCCCCACAGGTCTTGATCCTTGTATAGAATAATGGAACAGACATAAATTAAGAATAGACACCCCTACCCAAGAAAGGGCCTTCTCAACAGTTAGTAGTAGAAATTCTGAAACTCTATGTACATGTGTTGCCAGTTCACATTTGGATAATGATCCTTCTGCCTAGGAACTGAAAGCAAATGTGGTGTCCATTCCTTGAGCTCTGGGTTTGGATCTTTGAGGTACCAGTTTTCTTCTCTAAAAAAAAAATTGTTCTGTGCTTGCAACTTGGTGGATTTCTCTAGTTGTCTTCTGCTTGTTTCTATCAAAGGATTATGATGTTGTGTGTGTGTGTGTGTGTGTGTGTGTGTGTGTGTGTGTGTGTGTATTCTCTCCTAACTTTCAGTTCAAGATGATTTAATATCTTTCTAAAAACTTAGGATCTTGATGGATATAAATTACAAACTAATACATTAAACAAAAGCTACATCCTGAAAACCCTTTCATTGGAAGCTCTCTTTAAAAAGCCTTTTCACTTGAGAGAAAGCATTTGAAGAGCACTCAAGACTCAAGGAGTTTGCTATTAAGACTCTGTGAAGGCCTTTGGGCATGTTAGAGGGTTTATGAAATCTTTGAGTTATTGAAAAAATTGTTTTAAATTTTTTTGCATGTGCTTAGTTTCATTGTTAACCATGAGAAATTTTCCTTGCAGTAACCCAGTGTTGATCAAAACTTATGGCTATTTCTTGCTTTAAAAATCTTCTAGTGGAACTAAAGAGAGATGATTTCATGTGCAAACTCAGCAAATCTAGGGCCAGTTACAACTACTCTAAAGTTTTTTCCTCTCCTTTTATATTTCTAAACTAAAAGCTGATAGAATGTGCATTCAAAATGTTGCTTGGAAACAGTCACAGGTAGATCACTAAGTTCATTATATATCCATTTTCTGTACTCAGAGTTGTCAGTTTTATATTTTTTGCCTCTTCCTATAATTTGTCATTTTTTCCAAGTCTTAACAGAACTTTCCTTACTTTTGTTTAAGCCCCCACTTGTAACCAGTTCCCTTTAGCAAGCATTCATTAACACCCCCTTTACATCCTCTATAGTTTCAGCAAGTCTCCTCAATACTTTTCTTGCTTCTATCTCTGAGCAACCAAGTCATGACAAAATATTTTAGATTTTGTACATGACACCCTAGTGTATTCTTACTATTGATATGTTTGTGTGTAACAAATAACTCTAGAGGATAATGATTTAATCAAATTTTTTTATTGAACTCACAGACTGTGAGTTTTTTTTTCCTTTCCTTAGTAATTAAAACTTTAGTAAGAAGGAATTGCAGGTAGACACTGGATAACTAGTTGGGGCAAGAATATCTAGAGATGACCTTATTTATACTCAGGTTCAATGGTCCTGGTTGTCACTAGATAGATGCCTCAGTCACACGGGATGACAATTAGTTGATAATCTCTCTATCACCTATAATTGGGTTTTCTACATAGCTTGAGCATCCTAAAATCTTGGTGCCATTGCATTTATTACATGGTATTCAGGGCTTTGAAGTTGTATGCTGGGTAGTTTTCAGCATTGCTTTGATAGTTTTGATTTATGCTTTGTTTGTTTGGTTGGTTGGTTTTGTTTTCTGAGACAGGATTTCTCTATTGTAACTCTGGCTATTGTGGAACGCACTCTGCACACCAGGCTGGCCTTGAACTCACAGAGATCCACCTGCCTCTGCCTCCCAAGTGCTGAGATTAAAGGCATGTGCCACCACTGCCCAGCTGATAGTTAAGATTTACAAGAAGGAAAGATGATAGTTTTTGGATCATAGTAACAGTGGCTTCAGTACATGCTTAACTGGTTCTTTGCTAGGAGCCTGAGGTGACTCTGAAAGTTATGACGAAAGAACGAGGTACAATAAAGCAGCTCACCTGTGACAGGCAAGAGACAGAGACGAAAGGACAGAGGACAAGATACATATTTTTAGACTCTGCTCCCAGAAACGTACTTTCCCAAATGAAACTTTACCTCTTGCTTTTCATCTCCCAGGGATGCTACATTATTATAAACACAACAAGAAGTTATTGGGTCAGAATATTCAATATTTAATCACTTCCCAAAGGCCCATCAGCTGACCATCAGATTCCAAACATAAAAACCCATGGAAGGCAATGATACCCCAACCATGACATGATAAGATACCCCAACCATGACATGATAAGAACGTTAGTTACCTTGATCTAATTTTATGATACGACATAAAATTTTTGAGAAATTTGAAATTGTTCTGGGCAAAATTAGTTCATTTGTTTCAATGTGATTTTGCCTGAGGTAGTCTGGTGGGGACCCTATTTTCCTGTGTCAACGTGACTCAGTCACATGGCTGGTACATTACATATTATACTGGGTACAGTATGACAGTTCATCCAGAGACCTGGTGATGGTGGTGTTAGAGGTGGTGGTGGTGGTGGTTGTGGTGGTGGTGGTGGTGGTGGTGGTGGTAAAGCTGTGGTTGTTGCTTGTACCCATTCATGGGACCCTTGGGGATGGGGGTAGAGCTGGCACTGAACCAACACACAGGCTTTGGGAGTCAGGTAAGTGGCAAAAGCAGACCAGTTTATTTCAGAAAGGGGAAAACTTTTCATACCCTCCACCCAGCCTAGCATCCCATTGGCTCCTGGACAGCAGGCTGCTGCTTTGGCTCTTCTCATCTCTGGGCATGTCCAGGTAGGTCTGTCTCTGGGCATGTCCAGGAAGGTCTCAGGACTTGTTCTGCCCAATGGCAGGTCTTGTTTCTCCTACATGTGGTGATATGTGTATATATTAAGAGGGGTTCATTCTTTCATGTGAACCTATCCATGATTTACCTGGGCTTCATACAGCAAAACTTCAATTCCAAGAAATGGTATCTTGTAGTATCTAATAGAAAATATTTTGTCTTTGTTAACCTGACTTCCTATAATTTCTCCCATATTCATTCATTGACTGAGATATGAAGGAAAGAAATACATCTCAGAGTGAAAAGAATATCCAAAGAGCATCAAAGGAAAATAATGGGCATATAACATTTAAAGCTTAGACTATGTAGACAGTACATTGGATACAAGGTAACCAAGGAAACAGAAGCTGTATCTTGGTAGCTGTGGTTAGAGTCATAACAATTCTCCTGTGCATAAGCACCCTCAAATCAACAGTTAGGTCCTCACCGGTACATCAGAAAAGAAGGGGAAAGGACATTTTTTTCAAATGTTATTCATGTGCACTAAAATAGAGTCTATATTTTTCAAAGATTTGAGCTTCATTATAATACATATTGGATGGGGGGTTTGTCCTTTTGATTGCTTTCAAATGTATTTTGGGAATACATATACTAAAAGAAAGACCTTGTTCACTATGATTTTGGAAGTAAAAGATCTTACTCCCATGAAAATGTCACTGCCTCACAGATGGTCATTAAAAAATCTGACAAGACAGCAAACACCGAAATTCTTTTTGCCATGTCTCATTGGGGAGCCTTCCCCAGGTTCTCTAGAGTATAGAAATTCTTTTCTTCTGTTTTGCTCAATAAAGCCTGGCTTAAAATTTCCCTTGATTGAAATATTTCCATTGAGAAAACAAGAACTCTAGAGAGCTTCATCATGACACTACATGCATACATATAAATAATTGATAAAGTGTTATTTTTACCAAATAACTGTTAGAATTTTGGTATGTTTAGAAAAATAGGAGAGTCTAGATATCTGTTTTTGAGCTATTTGAGTTCATTGGCTCAAACAGGTAAGTTTAAGGAAAATATGTTTTTAAGCTAGAAGTATTGTGGTTGATTTATTTTTGTTACTGTTCTTCCTTCTAGCTAAAGTAGGAATTAAAATTTTAATTTTTTTTTTGGAATCAACCAGTAGATTTTACATTTCCACAGAATGTCCTAAAATAATAAATGAAAATTATCTTAATTATTAAACCCAGGTGGAAATAGACATGCCAATTAACTGATCTTTCTGATTATAAAAGCTGTTAATGATATATAATAATGAGGGAGAATTCATTGCAAATTATGACTTGATTTTTTTTTATCTTATTGGAAATAGATTTTTTATATATAATATATCCCGATTATATGTTCCCCTACCTCTGCTTTTCCAAATTCCTCCCCACCTCCCCTCTCATCCAGATTCACCCCCTTTCTGTCTCTCATTAGAAAACAAACATGCTTCTAAGGGATACTTATAAAATAAAATAGTATAAAATAAACAAAAACAAATACATCACAATAGGACCAAACAAACAGAATAACTCCCCCATAAAAGCAAAACAAATAGATAGAAATACAGACACCCATTCATTCACACACTCAGGAACCCCATAAAATTACCAAACTGGAAGTGATTATTTAGACACAAAGGACCTGTAGGATAGAAAGAGAGGGAAAAAAATATAAGTAAAAGTAAAATATGAAAAATATAGGTATAGATTCGTGACAGATGTAGATGTTGATTCAGGGCAAAGGCTTTTATTATTTGTCTAATTAAATCACTGGTTCTTAGTGCTAGAATCCTGGAGGGTTTCAGTCTTTATACATTCTACTCTTAAGGCAAGAATTGAAAGGCTTCAGCCTCCATACAACCTAGAACGTTTAAGCCTCCACTGCTGACAGAGCAACCCTGAGTGGCTCCCTCTAACCCAGACTCTTCAGACTACTCTTGAGTCTCTGTGAGCTCCCATTGCCATTCTGCCTGCTGTAACTGACTCTTCTGTAACTGACTGTCTCTTACTCCTTCTGAGCGCTGCCTCTGTGTCTGCTTCCACATTCTGTTTCTGTCTTAGGGATAAAAATGTTGACCACCACTGCCTTCCGAATATTGTAATTAAAGGTGTATCTACATTCTGTCCAGACCACATAGGCCTCTGAATGTAGACCTCTGGAATATAAACCCTTCCTAGCTTTCACACAGGCCTATTCCCTACAAGATTAATTTTTAAAATATAAATAAAAAGCCATGACATGACATTATGAGACAAGGTACCTCCAAAAATGTTTTTGAGTTCATTTTACGCTAGCCATCTACTGATTGACATACAGCAAAGTCATTCTTAAGAGTTGATTTAACTCATAACTCATTTATAATGATCATAAAATAAAGGGTTTCCAGAATGTGACAAAAGATATCAGAGCTGGATTTTTCTTTCTTTATACGAGATTACATTTTACACCAGCAATTTGTAGGAGCAAATCATGGTTATATTACACTTTGTCTGTTCTATCCTTAAACAATATAGTATTTGTATTACTAATATATATACTTTTCCTTATTTGGCCATATAAACATTAGTAGTGCTTTTGCACATTTGGTATTAGAGAATATGTCAGACTTTGATGCCAGCCTTCACATGGCATTAAAGATGAATTTAGCTCTGACTATATCAAAGCCATCATACAGCCTTTGAAAAGGTATTTATTTTGTTTTGTAGAGCTCTGCTTTTCAGATATCTAGCTATAAGATTTCCTGACAAAGAAGTTGAAATAGAAAAATAATACATGTTTCTTGTTATAGAACATGCACCATTTTTAGTTGCTATTATAAAATTACAAAGGTATTATTACTCAAAGAAAACTAAGGCTTTTTTGAACCATTTTTTTTCACTGCTTGGTTTTAAATATTTGTTGAATATACAAATACGAGCCATGATAAATGTTACATAGCACAATCTGAAATGAGGTTTAATAAAATCAGGCTAAAGGAACCCCATGAATATGATGGTAAAGGGTCAACTTGGTTATATACTAAGGCTCCCTTTTATCTGTAATTCTGAGATCGAGTTAATCACAACAGAATATTTTCATTTTTATTGAGGCAAAGAAATCACCAGCTGCTCATTCTGAAGCTTCACTTAGTGCTCTGAGCTCCATCAGATCTTGACAGTGGCCAAAGACTCAGTTTTATCCTTTGAATCATCAGCTACTCTAGCTCCTCTTGCCTTCCTGCATCAGTTCTTTCATACAGCCTCATGCGATTAGGTATATAAAATGTATGTCGTGTTTGAGAATATATGTATGTAGTTGTATGTGTGTGTGTGTGTGTGTGTGTGTGTGTGTGTGTGTATTTCAATTACCTCCAACATATATATACCTGCAACTCATTCCAAAAGGTCATTTTTTTCCTCTCAGATCCGCATTGTTTTATGTTTTCCATAGCTTAAAGTCTAACACTTACTGCCTGTCAATCATACTGACAACAATTTTAGATCTGCTCCTTTGAATTTTTCAACATCGCCCACCTCTTTGTAATTCTATCTGTATGTTGTACTTCCCCTTTCATATTACTCATACTAGTGTTGTTCCTTGGTCAAACCTTAACTGATATACCTGTCATTCCAGACAAATCGAGTTTGAATTTATGAATATTTGGGGTTCGGCTACTGGATTCTGATAGGCTCTACACGTGGAATTGGTTTCTATTCTCAGTGTATCTTTTTAAGATTTCTTCCCATACAGAAGAAATTGAAGAGTAATAACTGAGTGAGGACATAAATATGAGGAAGAAAGAATGAAATATTAATAACTCATCCCTCAAGCATCTTGAAGTACATATTACAAAATAATAATGTACTATTGTCATATTTTATTTGGCATAGGGATTTTCCAGAGTTTATCTAGTGTAGTTCTCATAGAAATCATATATAAAAACATACAAAATGATGATATGATTAAAAAATGCTAATAATTACATTCACTTATCACCTTTCTAGGTAGAAGCATTTATGTTGGCAGCTAAATAAATGGTGCCCTGAACCCTCTGTGTAGGCTCAACATATAATAATGCTCCTGACAGAAATATAAGAATGACTCTTCTCTTCAGACTTAAAGTGCATCAATAATACAGTGTGCAAGAGGAGGTCAATGAAGGCATTGCATACCCAAAGATGTTTTCTAGTTCACAAGTGATATGCACACACACATAGCAATATAAATAGTGTAAGATCAAAAAGTCCACAGTTTGAAGATATTGTGAGCAGCCTGATGGTATTAAGCATACTCATAACTGTGCAGGCCTAGCGGAACAATATAGCATTCTGTTTCTTCAGAGGGTGAAGCATGATCTATTTAAGATTTACTTGGGTTTCAAAGTAAGTTTAAGGCCAGAAGATCTATCTCTAGATAAGTTTTTAAAGGGCTGAAGACATAGATCAGAATTAGAGAACTTGTTTTTCATATGTGAGGTCTTAAGGCTCAACCCTAATGTTGAAAAAAAAAAACGAATGATATTCTTGTTTGTTGTAAATAGATAATTCTGAACTCAATGGAGGTAATATAATGGCAGCGTAGTTTTAAAGTCCCCTTTTTTGGAAATTCAGATTTTTGTCTATAAGAGAGGAGTTTTCTCTTTCATCATAAACTTGAGGTTTGAGCAATTTGGAATAACATTAGAACAAGTGATACAGGAATAGAGTGTGGCTCAGTGATAGAGCATGTGCCTACTTAATGCTCAGATCTCTGCTTCTATCTGCAGCACTAAACAGAAAAGGTAAGCAGAAGAAAAGAGAGGAACTGAGAAAAGGGGAAAAGAGGTGAGGATATATTTTTGGATCACCACTTTGGATGGATTTGAAAATGAGGACTTCTTCCCAATTTATTGCTCTACTTGAAATAAACTACAAGTCAATGCTTAATTAACTCTCCAAATAAAATTAATGTGCAAAAATATGTTTATCAAAGTAAGTAGATTCTTTAACTGTGACATTATAAAGTTTGCAGTGAGGTAGTACCTTTAGATGACCTGAGTTCCAGATGATTTTTAGTTCTAGAAGATAACATTTTAATGTCTCATTGGTTTATGCTGAGATTACGGCTAGTCTATGATCCAGGCTAGTAAAAGAAAAATATAGTCAAATTCCTTGAGGATGTGATCTAATCACATGAAATGTGAATCTGAGAAACCATTTCTTATAGATCAGTATTAGCTCAATACACATAAGTCATTATTTCACTGGAAATGGCTTTTGTGAGAGAGCTAGAGCTACCTTTAATTTTAACCAAATACCATATTCTCCTTGAAATATGCTTCAAATAGCCTTTGAATTATATAAAATCATAAAGAAGCAGTGATAGAAAAATTATTCAATTCAATTTTAGTTCTATGAAATATATTTAAAAAATACTTGTCTTAGAGTTTTATTGCTGTGAAGAGACACTATGACCAGGGCAACTCATATAAAAGAAAACATTTAAATAGGACTGGCTTACTGAGGTTTAGTCCATTATCATCCTCTGAGGGAAAAATATTGTGGCACACAAGCAGACATAGAGCTGGGTCCAAGATTTCAACATCTGGATCAACAGGTAGCAGCAAGAAAATGTGAGCAACTGAGTCTACCTTGAGCTTCTGAAACCTCAAAGCCCACCCCAGTGACACACTTCCTCCAAGGCCACACCTACTTCAACAGGGCTATATATCCTAACAGTACAATCTTCTGTGGGCCTTTGGGGGCCATTTTCATTCAAAGCACCACAGTAGTCATACAATTAAGAAAAATAACTTCTTTTTACAACAAATTTAATTCTTATGGAAAGATGGAAACTACCAAGCCAAATACAGTAATTAGTGTGTGACAAAATGGAACTCATTCCTGCTACTGTTACCTGGATCAAATACTCATTGCTGTAGGTCCTAAGAAAGAATCTAATACTATATTATTATCTTTATGGTCATAGATCAGTGCATCTCATAATAATAAGGTCAACATTCAGAGAATAGGAGACTGTGGAGTATGGTTGGAAATGAAACATCTCCATCATTTCCTCTACCCCACAGGCTGGGGAATTATCAGTTTGTGAAACATTTGTAAAAGTCAGGAAATAATCAGTGTCTTTGTCAACACAGCATGTGCTGATCTTGACATAGTGAGTGCATGCTTGAATTCATAGAAACTGTGACAGCATGCCCAAGACCTGCACAAGATGAAGTCATTCAAAGTTTCAGTTTGAATAGGGGAGAGGCTCATGAAGTCCCACTCGTAACTGAGGAATTACTGGCAAACGGTATCTGCTGGGGGAGGGAAAGTTAGTTTTCTTCAGAGATGGAGCCCCTGAGAGACTGCCCATTCTATGCTTAATGATCCCACATCCATGCAAACGCAAGCAACACTAATGAACTTGGTAGCCTTATTTTAAAAAAAGGGATAGCACAGGAAGTTTTGAAGTAAAAGTGATGGAGTGGGGGAAAGCAGGAAATTTGAAAGCAATGGAGCAGGGTAAATTTGACCAAAATGAAAATTCTCTACAGATATAAAATTCTCAAAAATAATATAAAATAAAATTTAAAAGACTTTGCATATGTTAGAATGTTGCTGATTCATTATAACACTCAAAAAACAAAAAAGAAATATACTTTCTCATGCTGCAATAAAATGTAAGAAATGTCAAAGGAATATTTAGATTATCTAGTAGGACATAGATCCACAAAAAGAACTGGATGTGAATGCTTATTCATAATAGCCCCAAAGTATAAAGGCCAATTTTTTTAATATATGGGGAATGGGACAAACAGGATGTATGTCTGCACTCATGAATAATTTTTAATTAAGTACCACAGGCCACCTGCTGCTAGGCATGAGCGGGTCTAGGACACAGATCAGAGATCTGTGAGCCTGCAAGAATGTACTGGATACTTGGGAGAGTGTTATCAGTGGAATATCTCAGTTTATTGAAATAAGGATGGTTACATTTATAGGAAAGGCAGGGGAGGGTTCTTGGTACTCAGGGATGGGGGCCATTGGTTAAGACAGGGATGCTGGACTGGCCTCATTTAAATGTGGAGCTCATGTCTAACAGTCAAGGTCCTGGAAAAGACTGTCCTGCATAAGGTGTGGTCTTACAGGGAAAAGAGGAAGATGCCTTATCAGAAAAAGGGCTCAGCCCTAGGCTTCCAGCTACAACATTCAGAGAAGCTCCAATCAGGCCACATTCTTTTCCCAATAACCTTCTGTGAAGCAGACAATATTTAGAATTTAGCTGGGTTTTGCCAGGGCTAAGAAAGTGGGAACAGCTGAATGCCTGCCCTCTCACGGTAACAATTCAAAACATGCACTCTTAGTTCTAGGACAGCCCCGCAAGAACAGTTCATAACTTACGGTCCAAGAGATCTGATGACTGCCTCTTGTCTTCCAAGGGCATTGCTCACATGTTGTACACTTACATTACACAGAGGCAAAACATTCACACAGATAATTAAAATAAATGCGGGAATGGGGAGACTATATAATAGGAGGAGAGAGGAGGATGGGGGAGCTGGGATGAATGGAGGAAGGGTAGGAGGGGTTTTAATATGTATTATACAAAAGAAGAAGAAGAATTTTGAAAAAAATAATAAAAAAAAGGAAGCAATATCATGAAGAAAAATCTGCTGTATTTCAAAGGAACATTTTCTTTTAGCCCACCATACAGAATATTCTTATAATTTTCAATTATAGTATTGTATTAAAATAATAATAAATAAATAAATAAATAAGTCATTTAAAAACAAACCAGAGGACAGACTGTAAATAAATTAAGCTATCATTATATTTATGTGAAATTCCTAGGAAAGTAAAAATGTAGCACACACACACATACTTACAGGACAGCTGTATGGTATTAGGATTGGAAGCATTGACAGCAAATAGATAGGAAATAGTTTGGAGATAAAGGATGTGTTGGAAGAGATTTGGGTGAGACAAGTATATAAAACTGTATTAAACTATTTTTGTTTAAGATTAACATGGGTAAATTTTGTAGAATGTAAAACTAACCAAGTTATCAAATGGAAAAAATAAGTTTCTTAAAATAATAATATAAAATGTGAAAACTGAGATGTACCTTGTCTCTTAATAAAAGATATTATGTACAGTAGTATAGAAGTAAAACTCAATTTGTTAAAACACAGATTGTTAAAAGAGCTTTTAAAAAGTTAAGATGACATAATTTGACTTATTTAGCTAGTATATTATTTTTCTAATTTTTATTAGTTCTTTGACAATTTTATAAATATATTAGATCATATCTATTCCTCTCTGCCAATTCCTCACAGGCTCACACCCATTCCTTTACCCACAAACTGTGTTCTCTATTGTTTTTTAAAATACATCAAGTATAACTTGTATAGCCCATAGACTCTTGGCTGTGAGGTCTTCCGCTAGAGTGTGGTTGACCTGAATCACAATTTTAAAAGGTGATTGCTCCTTGCCCAGGACCTATCAATTGCCAAAAAATACTATGCCAATGATGATCCTTGATACTTAGTTCCAACATCCACTAGCATGCTGAGATTTTAGTCTGACTTGAGCTTGAGCAAGTCTTGTGTATGTTGACACAACTGTCTTGACTTTACATGTGCAACTGCCCTACTTCATCAGAAATCACTCTTTCCCTATAGTCACCCACCACTTCTAGCATTTACAATATTTCTATACCCCTTTCCACAATGGTCCCTGATCCTTTGGTGAATTATTGTGATATAAATGTACCACTTAGTACTGAACACTTCAAATATGTCATTTTCAGCACTTTCATCAGTTGAATATCTGTGTGATTTTGTACCTACTACAATTAGAAGCTTCTCTATGATGGTTGAAAGATGCACTAAATTATATCAGTAGGTTAATAGGGGTAGACTTACTATCTTGCCTATTTAGCAATGCAATAGTATTATGACTCCCTTCCAATGCATATAACCTGTCTAGCAACTAGTTTTTGGGCATGATAACAGTATCACGTATGGATTCAACTTGTGATGTAGGTTTTAAATCCAATCATAAAGTAGTTGGTTGTTGTTGCTTGAACCCAGTCCCAGGACCCTTGTGGGCAGGGGTTAGCTGGCACAAAGTCAATGACACAGACTCTGTGAGTCAGATAAGTGGCAAAAGCAGACTCGTTTATTCCAGGAAGAGGAAGCCCCTTTATACCTTCTCCCAGCATCCCATTGGCTCGTGGACTGCAAACTGCTGTTGTGGCTCTTCCACATTGGCTTGTGTTTCATCACCTGATATGATGTCATCAGTCTCTGGGCATGTCCCAGCAGGTCTCAGACCAGCTATATGCAGAAGCCCAGCTGCACATGTGCACTGCTTAGCAACAGACCTTGTTCATGCCCAGTAGCAAGCCTTGTTCCTCCTGCAGGTTGCTACCATTATATTTGTGCCACTATTGCTCCAGTGGGCATGTCTTACAGGCTGCTTATTATTATTACTTTTCAGGACTCATATCTGGGTATGGTGTTGATTACATTTTTCCTCTAGTAGTATGCATTGAACCATCCAGCACCATTAAAGCTAAGCACCTTGCAACTCCATCCCAGTAACCTCTGGAGTCTATGGTTTTACTTCCCCGGGTTGTACTATGTCTAGAGATAGTGAGCATTTCTTCTTAGATTTTTATCACATGTTCTTTTATAATTTGTGCTACTTACAAATGCCTTTATAACCATTGATATATAAATTTTTCATGTTAACTTTCCATTAACTATGTAAGCTGTGATTGAAGATTTGAGTATTTTCTACAAAAAGCCTATTATTAGTATCCAGAATTTATAGCATCTAATGTACCATTGAAGGAATTTGCTTTCTTCATCCTAGTGCTTCTGTAAATATATTTGTTAAACAGACTGAGGATGTAGTTCACTAAATCAGAGCATGGCCTGTACTGGCATACAGAAAGTTCTGGATTTGGTGCCTCACACTAGAGAAAAAAGACAGATTTCCTATGATCCGGATGCCAGCATTGCCTCTGAAACAGCATGGAAACTTATGAATAAGTAGCCATGAGATAAATGCAAAAGAAAATCTAAATTAGCCTCCATCTGTATGTTTTGTGTCAAAATAACATTAACAACTACTGAAACACATACAGCACTCACTTCAAAATGTATGAAGTTACATCCAATCAAATTGAATAACATTTTGTATTTGCATTCGTACTGTCACTGTAAATTTAATATATTCTTTAAGGGATAAGAAAAAAAGTTAAAATGGACACAAATATGCATATGTTTAAAGCTAAGCAAAAGCATCATACATATGTTGAAATGCATCTGTAATTGCCAACAAAGTAAACGATGTAGATTATAATTCAATCTAATTAAAGTTTGTAATTTTCAGTGGAAAATTGTGTGGGCAGCTTTCATTACAAGCAGGCACGGTTAGGGTAATGACTAAGTCATTTTTGAAATCATATACATGTACAAATTAGAGCAAGGAGGAAAACTTTTTATCATTAGAATAGCTAGAAGGTCTCTTGTGATACTGGCATGACAGGACAATCAATCTGAGGCTACAGAAGTCTCACAGGGCAACCTCCAACGAAGCACTGTATCAACTCTTTTCTAAATTGGAAGGAGCTACAGTACAGAGTTTAAAAGTGTTCTGATCATGATTTGTGAGCATGTTCCATTTTATTTACCTTAAAGCAGTTATTTAAATAATTCCTAGGGTTCTCATTTCATCCTAACAATAGTATAATTTCATGAGGTTGATGGCTTGTGACGCTTGGCGAGAAACTCAGGTAGCAACTTCAAAATCATTTTCAAGAGAGTGCTGATTGAAAATCAAGGAAAAATATTTCCTTGGAATAGTTTCACAAATGTCCTGGCAGCTGAACATTTTGCCCATGTGAAAGAGCTGTCTTGGCCTCATAATTAAAATTTCTACTTTGTTTTCCTTTACATGTGTTCCTTATGCACACTTTTCCTAAATAACTGACTTAAACATAGCTCTCTTTGATCCAGAGCAAGGGGAAAGTTGTTAAAGCTGTTTACAATTATTGGACTGGAAAGTATAATTACCTCAGAATCCAATTTGCATTCATTAGCTGTATCATTAGGATCAAACTCCAACATTTTCAAATACATTTTTTAAATGGGAGAAATAGTTTTTAAAATTAAAAAGCCACTTTCTTCAAATAAGAAGGTCATATAAATTACAAAATCATTTTGCTATTTCCTTTTTCATTTGATGTACCGTCTTTAACCAAGAAAAGCCATCTTGTGAAATATCTACCAAAATTAGGAAGCTGCTTGAAAAAGCCTTTTGGCAATAAAGTTATTTAAGAATCTTGAATACTGTTGTGGGGAAAGAGTCCCCTGGAAATTAAAGAAATGTACACAGGCCCCTCTGAAATGTTGTTTTCATATAAATGGAGATGAAATCTAGTCTGCACTTCTCTACAACCAGAGAAAAGTATTTAATTTTCCTGATCACAGCTCTGCCAGTATTTAGACAGTCATACCATTCTGACATCATCCTTGATTGCTAAACAACTGTCAGGTTTCAAAATCTTTATTGGACATAAATATTAGTCACCTAACAGTACAGTGACCGGGTCTACAATATATTCCAGTTTGCCACTCCTCCTTGCTTTGTTTATAAGTCTTTAATTTAAAAGATTCGTCATGGTCCAAGAGGACCCTCTATAGAATCTCAGCACAATTAATAAAAAAATATTGAAAATGAACAGAAAAACACTCATGGACCCAAAAGTAAATCATAATAAGAGTGTAAGACTAGAACATATATATAAACTAGGTACCATACTTTCTGTGAAACTTTTACTAGGACTGTGACAAATGCCTGTGGCATGGCAAATTTTAAACAAAATATTCAAAGGTTCAAAAGTTAGAAAAATAAGACTATATCAATTTATAAGTATGAATATTAATGAAACTATAAATGGTTATTACTAATGATCCTAAATTTGTCCATATTAGTCCACATCTTTTAAGGCTACAATGTTTAAAATGACTGCAGTATATATATTTTTCTTATAACTGTTGTAATAAATGTCA
Organism: Cricetomys ansorgei; assembly: GCA_026225945.1. Classification (NCBI taxonomy): domain Eukaryota; kingdom Metazoa; phylum Chordata; class Mammalia; order Rodentia; family Nesomyidae; genus Cricetomys; species Cricetomys ansorgei. The sequence continues at coordinate 473,994 of JAMJFZ010000882.1, read as the reverse complement.
AGCAAAGCACCAAGAGTCTTAAACAACACACATTTATGTTAACACTGTTCCGGCATCCTGAGATCTAAGATCAAGGTTTGGCTAGGCTTGCTTTCTTCAGAAAATGCTCGTTTGGCCAGTATCAGCTTTCTCACTCTTTTGTGTCATGGACTACCAAGAAGAAAGATTGATAGAATAAAGCTAACACTACACTTATAAAGAGTGAATATGTTCATTTCAAATAAAATTATCAGGCATAATATAATGAAAGAGAAGCTGGTTTCCTAATAGGACACAACAATACAGAAGTTTATGTACCTAACAAGTGGCCATTAAAATGTCTAAGGTAAAAACTGATTGGAAAAAAGTAAAGACATTCATAGTTGATAATTCAACATATATTTCAAAGACTGATAGCTAATGGGACAATTATCATCAAGGACATATTTAACCTGGGAAGCTCTATTTACCCTTGTGATGATGAAAACTTACAGAACATTTCATGCAATATTAACAGAATATATATTATTTTTAAAATTACCTAAACAGAACACGTTCTTGGCCATGAAGAAAAATTTTAACAGTTTTCTTTTCTGAGAAAGAGAATTTGATAAGTTATACTATCTCTGTCTCTTCACAATTCACATTTTAAATTATTGAAACACACACACACACACACACACACACACGAGAGTGTTAATGGGTGTGACCTTGGGGGCTTAGCAGGCTGTGAGAGCAGAGACAGGCCTTAAACATCAGATAAGTACCATTGTCAAGGAGACCAGAGAGTGAATCTTCCCCTTTCTAAAACATGAATGTACAGAGGGGAATCTGACACATGTGAGACAAGGGGGGGGGGGAGAGGGAGAGAGGATATCTAGATTAGAACATGCAGAAACTCAGATGACCAAGCAGATGCTAAGAAAACACCTCCATGTGCAGATGCAGAGAGAGAGAGAGAGTACCACCATATACAAATGCAGAGAGCACCTCCACATACATATGTAGACACAGAGAACCTGCATATCCAGATGCAGAGAGAGCATCTCCACACATATATGTAGACACAGAGAACCTGCATATGCAGAGAGAGTACCTCAATATGCATATGTAGAGACAGAACACCTCTTTATGCAGATTTAGAGAGAAAAAGAGCACTTCCATATTTATATATATATATATATATATATATATATATATATATATATATATATATATATATATGCAGAGAACATCTCCTTATGAAGATATATAGAGAGAAACAGCACCTCCAGGGGAAACAGGCCTTCACCAGCAACCCAGCCAATGACACAATCTTAGATTTTGCCTCTAGAAGAATAAGAAATAAGTATTTATTTATAACATGAAAAGTTTATGGCATGTTATTACACTCCTACCAACCTGAATTAAGGAGATGTTGATCAAATTTGGATAATTTTGAGGAACTTTGCTATACCCAGCAATATTATCTGCCTTTGAGATTGGTTATTTCCTGGGTCATTACCATATACCTCAAATACTATAGGCCTACCTTTTTATGTTTCTTATTTAATTCTACTTAATGGATTTATTACGAAGTCCAATAGCTTAAAATAGCACAGTTTCTATGGATCACAGATCCTGGCCCCACTAGTTTTGTTCTGGTTTTCTCTAATTCCCCTTTAGCTATCATCAAGGTGTTGAAAACAGAAGTCATCTCCAGACTCAAACATAGCATGAATTATATATTCTCTCATTCCAGATGCTCTCCAGGATCTGTATTTTTCATGTGCTAAATGATTTCATTTCCTCACTAGCCCTTAGCTAGTAGATGCACTAAGTCTTTTGCCAAGTATTCTAATTACACTTGAACAATTGCAAATACTGATAATATCAGCACCACAGTCTCAAAAAGTCTATTTTGAGAAGTGAAAGCCATACTGTTAATTCAGGTTCAAAGGTGTTTATTCTCTGGTTATTTCAATCCCCAGTCCTAGTCCTGGAGCCCTGGAGCATTTCAGCCTCCCTACAATCTGATCTTCAGCCTAGAACTGGAAGGCTTCAACCTCTGTTCAATCTAGTAAGTTCAAGCCTCCTTGACTTACTGTTGACTGGGCCACTCTGACTAGCTCTTTCTGAACTCAAAGCTATACTAAACTCAACTGACTCTTCTGATTGGCTGACTCAACTCACTTGCTGTTCTGGCTCAAACTTTTCTCCAAGCTGACTGATTCTAATTGATCTTCTTAGTTGGTTTACTGTTACTAACTGAACTCTTCTGATTCTGGCAGACTCCGGATGACTCCCTCAACTTCTCTGACTGAATTGCTCTGCTTGCTTCAAACTGACTCACTCTTCCCATCTGATACTAACTTCTGCCAAACTACCTCTGTGGCTCTGCCTCAGACTCCTCAGACCTCTCAGCTTCTGTGTCTCTGCCTCTTAATCTTATCCTCCTATTGCCTCTTATTTTCTGTCTGCCTCTGTGTCTTCCTTCTAACTCTCTAAACTAAGAGCCTGCTTTTCTTTCTTGAGAGTTGGGCATGTCCTCACTCTGACTCACTCTGCCAGCTTTTCCTCTGATTCATCACTTTGTCCTTCTCTCAGACTCATCTCAGATGTCATTTCCTGTCTAACACTGATTCTGTCTGAGCTCTGCTTTCTGTCTCCCAATTGTTGGGATTAAATGCATACACTACCACTGACTTCTGCATACTGGGATTAAAGTTGTGTACTACATTCTTTCTACATTCCGTCTGGACTAAATAGGCATCTAAATATTATCCCTTCATATAGATGCTTCAATTTGATGTCTTCCTAGCTGTCACAGAGGCCTTGCAATGGGATCATTTCTCAGAGCAGTCATGTTGCCATATTAAGTGATTAAATATTCCTCTACAGACTCATTGGCCCTATTTCATTTGTTAAAAAGAAGTCAACACACACATACACACAGGATTTTTTTAGATTGACTAATAGGCTGTAGTCTCCTAATCCATCAATGGCTGTCTCACAATATAAAACCCAAGAATACAATAGTTGTTCAATCCACAAGACTGGATGCTCAGCATTCCAAATCTGGTGCTGAAGTTCCAGAGGTCATGTTGTGGAGGCCATACAGAGGTTATATAGAGACTACATAGACCAAGATCACTGTACCCAAATGCGGGACTCCACACCCCACCCATGCACTCGCAATAACAGAGAAAAATATTTCCTGTTACTCTGTTCAAGGTTCCTTGCTCCCATGATCTTACCACAGATAATGAGCTTCCCCTAGACTCTGAGGGTAGAGATCCCAAATGCCATCCAATCAGCTTGAAAGACATCCAGACTCTTGCCTTGTTTGGGATACTAAGAATAACTGCAGTTGTTCTATACTATTAGCACCTGTGATAACATCAAGCTAGTTTGTTAACACCAGGAATAATCACAGTTTGTTCTGTATTACTAGCATCTGTGTGTGTGGTTTTGCCCTTTACAAGCTCTGTAAAAATTGGGCTTGGGGCCACACTGTACCTTGAATGATTTGAGTTTGCAACCATAGTGTACCAGCTTGTTTTTTGTTTTTGTTTTTTTTTGTTTTGTGTTTTTTTTTTCAATATACTTTTCTTGAGAATTCTCTGTGTTGGCATGTGTGTCTTCTTTGGATTTCACACCCTAACAACGACTAGTTTGGAATAAGTAAGCTCTAATATCAATGAAGAAATGCCTCAGCAACATAATAGAAGAACTTACCACTGAAACCAGGGTAAATAGACCAAGAGAAAAAAGCTTCCTTCCTCCATGTCCTTGTATGTGGGATGCCACCAAAGGTGTGATCCAGATCTATGGTGGCTCTTCTGACCTCACATAATTCAATGTTGAAAATCCCTCACAAGTATGACCAGCTGCTTGGGCTTTAGTCAATTTCACAGGAATATCAAGTTGACTACCAAAATAAGCCAAGACACCGCTATTAAAACCAATCTTCTTCACTCTTGATATAAAAATCAGTGTATAATTGTCTTTTTAAAATATTTTGAGTAAAAATGAACAATCATTTACAGGGTGATCATTTGTTTTCAAGTTGGCTCTGAAAGATTGCTGCCATCTGCCATAAATTAAAATGAAAATTTCATACTGCTGCTATAAAAGAAAACGTTTGGAAATTTATATTTACAACATGGAAATACAGAAAGAATTTAAAAAGAGCATTGTAATCCTAAATAGACTTGATTTAGGGAGGGTGCAAATAATGTATTTTTCATAAAATTATTATCATCTTCCAATCCTGAATAGCAATATGGTCATATTGGAAGACCATCAGCAGAAGCCACAGTTGTTAGAGTTCTATACCATTATCTCAACACAAACTTCTGCTGATGAGATATATTTCCAGCATTGGACACAGAATATTCAATTTGCACAATGGCTGAGAAATCTTAGCATTGATTGTTTTTTCTTCCACAATTAATTAAGACCTATCTCTAGTTCAATTACATCCATTTTCCCCCTCAATATTGTTAAATGTTCTGGTGAGCTGTATCAAAATTTTCATCAAGAATAATAATTTTCTGACTGGAGAGATGGCTTAGCAGTTATGAGCATTTTCTCCTCTTCCATGGGACCAGAATTCATTTCACAGAACCCAGGTAGGATGACTCATAACAGCCCATAACTCCAGCTCAAGGGGATCCTACTTCCTCTTCTGGCTTCTACCAACACACACACACACACACACACACAGGAAGAGAGAGAGACAGAAAGAAAGATAGAGAGAGATAGAGAAAGAGTCAGAAACAGAAACAAGGACAGAATCAGAGAGATAGAGACAGAGAAACAGAGCCAAAGGAAAATAATAAAATAAATCATGTTTTTAAAAAGAATTATAACTTCCATTCTGAAAACTCATTTTACTAGTATAACCCTAGATGTTTTTCTATACTTGAACAAGACTAAAATATGGAATTGATTTCTACTTCTATTATTTAATATTGTACTACCATGAAATAGAGAAAAATAAATTCATATGAATCCATTTTAATATAAACATTTTTTATGTGAACAACAAATATAAAGGTGAATTTATTTAAAATGAAACAAACCCTGCGAAGACTGCTCCTTTTTGGCGAGAGTCAGGGTGGGAATGGGAGGATGGGGGGTAAACCTGGGGGATAGGGAAGATTAGGGGGGCTGGGAAGAATGAAGGAAGGGGTGGAAGGGTATTAGAATGTAATATAAGAGAAAAGAACATTTTTAAAAATCTAATAAAAATGCCTCATGATTTTTATTCCATATGTTATGTGCTAATCCAGAGCAATATTTGAATATCTCTGTCAGTGATAAATGTTAAATTATAGAAATGTCACTTATTGGTACTAGCTGACTAAATTCAGCAGTACACATGAAACTGAGCTCACCAATGCAGTATCCTGTTGCATTAGAAAACATCAGGTAAACTATCAACATTTAACCCAACGTTATAATTTTAGTCTTTCATAGATACTTTCATATCGGTCTTATACACATACTTGAACAGCATCCTTGTGTTTTACCGTTGGTTGTTTGTGTTCCTTCTCACGACCCTCTAATACTTCATTTCTTGTGGAAGAAATCCACTAGCCTATGGTTTCTTCCATTTTCTGTATCTTTACCTTATTATGTAAATGTAATTTAATGTGACTTGTGGTTTATCTATCAGGAATGTGGTTCTGCAGTTCCTCTTAGTAATGGACATAACCTCCTGTGGCTCTCTACACTGTGATTCTTATAGGAATAAGCAGAGAGTTGTAGAAAATTCATATTATCAAGTCCTAGGTTAATTTAATTCTTAGATTTAGTGTGACGAAAGTCAAATTACTACAGATTTTTCATATCATTTAATAGCTTGTTGGCTGTCAGTATGGTGTTATATTCAGTAGTTAGTATCATGCTTTATGTCTTCTTAGATGTGTAGGTAAGACAAAACACGATTCTACATTTAGGGTAACTTAAACTCCAATCATTACTGTGAATAGATATTTTTCATCACATATTTCAACTTGTTTTTACAATTACAGTATCAACTACTGAATTATCACTCAATAACAGAATAACTGATGAGCTTACCAGCTTACATGTGAAAATAACATCTGAAATTGAGAATGTTAGTTTGCTTATTTACAGCTCCTCTGTATACTGACTCCTACTTCATCATATTTGCATAATTTTCCAGTGATTGCAGTAAGTAAAATCTTATTATTGAATTAAATGGTTCTAAGACATACAGCTGTTGTATGATTTTTCATGAGATAATAATAAACACCCACCTATCGCAAATAAAATTATCTTGATAGACCAAAGGTAATATTTCACCCAGGTCTCTCTTGCTGAGCCCATGAATGCCTTAGTGTTACTTACCGGAGTGTGGGTGATGAGTTATAGAAGCATTAGTGATTCAAAGGCAGCTGTATACCAGAAAAGCCTAGGATAGAAAGGATAACATGAAATCTGTACCCATGCAGCACCCTGGGAAATGTACAGACATCTCAGAAGATCCCAACCAATCTCCTCTTTCTAGCAAATGTTACTGCTTATATTATCCTTTAGGAAAGGTCTTGGGTGTCCTATTAGTTTCATAAGATGTCTTGCATGTTGTGTTTCCTTCCTGAGTCTTAGAGAACTCCTTTTTGATGTAGGGAAAATAATGTTTCACATCCAAGAGAATAGCTTCACAATGACTTCTAAATATAATATACAATTTGGTAGATTTTTTTTTGTTAAATTCAAAAAATATATTTTGTATTCTCTTTAAGCTATTTTTTTGTGTTCTGGTATTAATGTTAATTCATTATGAGACAAAATAATTCCTTCAAATGAATTGTTAGAAGCATTCCTATTCAAATAATAAGATGTATTTTCTCCTCTGAATTTAAATGTTTCCAAATTACTTTTAAAGTATTACTTAGAATACATATTTTATAAAATTAGCATATGTGAAAATATACTTTATAATTTTCATACATGAAAATCTGTTTGAGTTGGTATTAAATTCAAGATCTTTTTTGAGGATTTCACCACAGTATATTAATAGTGGTAATATACTAGTAAATTTAATTATCATGCTGTGTGTTAGTCAAGATTCTCTAGAGGAACACTACCGATAGAACAAATATATGTTAAAAGAAAATGTATTAGACTTAAGTACAAAATACAATTTGGGTAGTCTAACAATGGCTGTTTTCACATTAGAGAGACTAAAAACCTCCTGGTAACTGCTTAGTCCATGAGATCAGATGTCTCAGTAGTGCCAGTATGATGATGAAAGCCTAGAAAATTCGAAACCCATTTGTCCTCAGTCCATGTTATGAGGCTGAGAAAGGCAAGTATGTATGTCACTAAAGGATACATCAGCAGCACCAGCAGCACTCACAGTGCGATCAACAGCGTAGATGCGCTCAGAAGCAAGAGGAAACAGCAAGTAGCCAAAGAGCACTATCTTTTCCCTCAGACCTCCTTCCTTCTATGTTGTAGCAGGAAGGTATCATTCATCACTTCCTCCTTTACTTAGCCCTTCCAGGAAATACTCTTGCAGCCCCATCCAGAAGCACATGTTAGTTGGTTCCAGATCCAGTCTACTTGGTAACCAAGATTAACCAACCATACACCTTGTTACACAAATTGCAAATAAGATAAATTTTTTCAGTTGAGGAATGCTTAAATTAAATTTAATATATCCATTCATTAGAAAATCATAAAGCATATAAGAGAAATTTTATTGATCCATATTTGTTAGTCATGATATTGATAAGTTAAATTTGTTAAATAATATATTACTATATGAGCACATAAAACATAGATAAAAATATGTGTGTGTGTGCATATACATGTGTGTGTATGATTATTCCATTAATTAAAACACAAATTCCTTAAATTTTTGTCTGTAGTAAGTCTCTGTGGAAGTTTAAGGATACTTTTTAAAATTCTGTGCTCAGGACTTTCACTTAGTACACATTTTAAATATATTTTACAATGGAACTCTAGAAATTCTTGGATTGAAATGACATATTTCTGTAAAATGTGCAGCAGTGTAGGTGAATAAATGCATCGAAATTCTGCTTATGATGATGCCCAAAAGTTATATTGTTGCGAGGAAGACATTAAGTCCTACCAATCTATCATTAAAAATAACACTCCTCAAATTTACAGGGAACTCTTATCTGTTTTAGACTTTTCTGAGGGAGTATTTAATATCTCTTATATATAGTATCATATCAACTGCAAATCAGGCTAATTCAACATTTTTTTTTCCTATTTGTATACCTTTCATTTCTTTGTCTTCTCATGTTTTTCAAAGACTATAAACTCTACAATAAAAGAAAATGGACAGCCTTGCTTCATTACTGATTTTCCTGGGAATGCTTTCATATAGTTCCCCTGGATAATGAATATGTACCAATTTAAAATAAAATATATTAATGAGTTACTATAATATTATATATAATTAATAAAATATATAATAATATTTTAAATTTTAGCATTTTTCAAAGTTTTTGTGCAGAGTATTATTGCTATTTCACAATATAAAAAACAATTTAACTTGATCATTTGTTAATCATTGAAATCAAATTGTATAAAGGATGTCTTTAGTTCTGTTTTGATATTACTCAGAGAAAACTACAGTGGAGACTTTTGAGGCCTGGGTTCTGGTTGAAAGTCAGTGCCCTTTTTCTCTCTGAGACATGTTTATAGTCCTGTGTCAATGTACCACTCACACAGGTTTGTGTAGCAACTACTGCAATTGTAATTTCAAAAGTAATTATGACACAATGGTCCTTGATGCTCTTATAGAAGAATATAATAATTCTGCCCATTATTCTATTTCTTTGGCTGCTACTACTAAGGTTAGAGCACTCAATTGCTTTGATATTGTGTGATAAAGACCAGACAGAAATAATTTAAGGAAAGGCCTGAGTTTGATGATGGACTTCTGCCTGTTAACAACCTACCTCCTAAAGGATCTTCACTGTTCAAAATAGCACCACAACCTGAGTACCAAGACTCAAAGCATGAGACTTCCAGGAAAACACCATATTCAAGCCAGAACAAGCACACTGAGATTTCTATTTATATCTATGATTCAAAAAAAAAAAATTGTGAACATACCTCAGATATAAGATAGGTATATATTTGAATCAGTTGTCAAGTTGTTGTTCTAGCTTTTTTATAGATACCTGCATTTAATTTTCTGCTTTTGTATTATTTCTCATTTTATGTGATTAATATTGCTTTCATAAATTAAACTGATGTCTTCTTTATTTTATATATAAAAATTATGGAGAACTATCATCAGTTCTATACAACTCTCCCTTGAAAATATTAGAATACCAACATTTATGAAAAATTTGTGGCAATAATATCTTTAATGTGTATCCAATTATTCAAAGTACCCCTTTCATATCAGGTAAATTGTGGTTTTCTATATATCAGGATTTTTCCATTTAATCTCATTTGTAAAATTAAAGATTTATAAATACTTAAAATCCATTATCAATTTTTTATGTCTTAAGGATATCTAGTAATGCCCATATTTTACTTGTAATATTTGTGATTTCTTCTCTTATTTTTCTTTCTATTCCAAGAAATTTTGCAATCATATTGAATATCTTAAGGATTAAACAATTAAGGATTTTATTGTCTCCATACTGGTTTTCCCTACTTTTAACTCTGTTACTTTCATACATACTTCATTTAACTCCTCTGTTTTGTTGCATTTGCATGCTTTGGATTTATTCTTGTTTTCATATTTCTACCTTCATGAAGTACAATTTAGAACATCGTTTTAAGTCTTCTCAAAAGTAAGCAATTAATTCTATAAATTTCCACAAAGGTACTGTTTTACCTATATCCCAAATTTTGATATGTTACATTTTCATTTTCATCCAATACAATACATTCAATACAATGTGTTCTTTATTTCCATGGAGACATCCTCTTTGCTCATGGATTATTTACAAGTGTCTTTCTGGATATTTGAAGAGTTTCGGGTAAGCTTTCTATTATTGATTTATAATTTGAGTCTGTTGTGGTAAAAGAACATTTCCACAGGATTTCAAGTCCTGTAAATTTGCAGTATAATATTTTATGACCCAGAATATAATCTTCTGTGGGTTTGCTTTTTATTCCTTCCATTTTTATTTCATTGTTCTGACATTTTTTAAATCTTTATGTGGTCTTATTGATTGTATTTTATAATTTTTATGAATTACTGATAGTGTTTTAGTATATCTTTCTGAATAGCTATTATAGAAATAGCTTTAGCTATTGCATTATATATACACAACTTAACAGTCTATTGTTCTCAGCATTTACCAGTTTATATAATAAAAATTCTCTTATTTGCCTTTGTCCTCCTGAGTTTGCAGCTGATTTGTTTTAAATGTTTCATTTGTATGCATTTGGAACTATTCATATATGTTTACTGTTTTTCTTCACCTTTCACGTGTATTTTAAGAAACACAAAATGATAATAAAATCCACTGTATTTCCTTTTGTTTGCAATCTTTAAATGAAAAATATTGATGTCAAGTTGGCAGGATCTAGTATCTCTAGATGAATACTTAATCTTTGTGACTCTTCTGGTTGAATGATTCAACTCATTCTATGTTCTAGCTCAAGCTATTCTCCAAGCTGACAAATTCTGACTGAACTTTTTGTACTCTGGCTGACTCCTACAACTGAACTGCTCTGCTAGCTTTCAAACTGACTCTTGCTCTTAACTGACTCTCCCAAACTCTCGCCTGCTGAACTACCTCTGTGTAGTAGCTAAGTGACTGCCTCCCTCTACATCCCAAGAGCCAAGAATAAAGGTGTGTACTACCACTGACTTCTGAGTTGGGATTAAAGGCATGTGCTATGCTGTCTTAACCACAGAAATTTCTTTCAACTAGCATTAACACAAACAGAGAACAGGATTATTCTTTATTTCTGCATTCCATTTGGATTACACAGGGCTCTGAAAGTGATCCTTTGCTAGAGCAACCATGCTGCTGGATTAAAGGATTAAATGTTCCCCTACATCTTAGTTTCCATCAGGGCTGCCATAGAAATGCTTAAGATATTTGTGCAAAGGATGATTTACTGATGCATATGTGGTGATGAAAGTCCCAGCCTCCATTACACCTTATCAGAAACCAAACTGGGAGAATAGCAAGAAATAGTTTACCACGTCTAGATGGATTTAGAAGTTTATATTCCATACTTGGAGTGCCAAACACTGTGTAGAGAAAAACTGTGTTACACATAGGAAAGAGGAAAACTTTGCCTATCACTTTTCCTTCTCTGATACCATTCCGGAAACAGGGTGACTCACTTCATTACCTGTAAGAGTGGAAATAGAAACTCCCCACGTGACCTTTTTCTGGTAGAGAAGATGTTATATGGGTTTTACAGTATTTATCTGGAAAAAGGCCATTTATTTTCTTAAAATATCAGTGCTTGCCTGTGGAACTGTCCCAGAGCTGAGGTGAAGTAGAAGGTGTGCTTAAAACCCAGCTGGCTCTCATTCTGAGAGCTGCAAGAGTTTGGGCCTTACCCTCCGCAGCTGAGAGTCCACAGGATACTCTACCTGCTCTTACAGCAAAGTATCACCCGTTCAAAGGTACGTCCTGGCAGAATTGTTTATATGGAGTTGTAACCAGAGTCTCCTTATATAACCATATAAGCTCTCCGTCTGGTCCCCTGAAAAATACCTAGGTCCAGGCTGAGACACACAATACATAAATAGGGCTGTCCTACCAGCGCTGTCCTAACCAGTGAGCTTCCATTGATGTCCCTGGATAACAGGGACACTTCCTCTGGCTATATCTGTAATCCACCCTCCACCCCCCTCCCAATAAAGACCTCTGCCACTGACTCCCAAGAGTTCTGTACATTCTCGCCAGCTCTGCCATTCCCTGATCTGAGACAATATGGGTCCATGGGTCCACCATAACCCACACTGCCTCCAGGCTCCTCACCTAGGAGCCTGCTGCTGGCCAGCAGAGCTAACTCATGGGATCTGGAATCCTCAGCTGGATATTTTAAACAACACTTGCCAGAATCGGTTTTTCTTATTCCTAAAGGTAGGAGGATTCTTAAGGCTTTTCCAGCTTGCAAATATTTATTTTTCAGGTCTCTCGTTTCTCCAATACTGCTCTAATACACCTAAGCTTAAAACAAAGACGCAGGGAGTCCTTCAGCAAGTTGACTCCTGCATTGTGAAATGTGAGTGGGTCTGTTTTCTTTTCAAGATCTTTACAGTTTTTCCTATCTGAGTTTTAATATATGCTCAAATTTTAGCTATATATGATGAGAAGAATAGGAAAAATAAATCTACTCCATCTTTCCATTTGTGGAATTCTCACCCCAAAGTATTCTTTTCTTTCTTAAACCATAACTATAGAATAATATTGTTGTGGAATATCACAGTGTCAGCATTTTAAAATAGCAGGAGTGATTCTTTTTTAAAGTATTCTTTTTTCTCCTACTTTGCAGTTTACATTTTTTTTCTCTCTCTTCTAAGACTGCACATAAAATGTTAACTTAGTAAGTCTCTGAATATGGTGTGAGGTCACCTCAGAAAAGAAGAAATATATGTTTTCTTATAACAGACATATTGAGGGTCCTATATACTTTAAGATTTCTACCTATGGTTGTTTGAATATAAATGACTCTCACGGGCATATATTTCTGAATGCTTGATCCTCCTTCCATTGGTGAAATTATTTGGAAGGACTAGAATGCATGACCTTCTTTGAGAAGCTGTGTCACTAAGAATGGTCTCTGATGTTTCCAAAGCCCACACTAGACCCAGTCTCTCTCTTTCTCTGCCTCTGCATGGGAATCAAGACATAAGCTCTCAGATACTGACCAGCACCATGCCTGCCTGCCTGGTACATGATGGTCTTGAACTCACTCTCTGAAACTATTAACCTTGACAACCTCTTTCTTCTATAAGTTGCCTTGGTCATGGTGTCTTATCACAGCAATACAAAAATAACTAAGGAGAAAGTTGTTATCAGGAAGTGGACCATTGCTATGGCAGGTCTTACTCTGCTGTTTTTTGAAGGAATATTTAAAAAAAGGGGTGGGGGGGGACTTTGGACTATAAAAGTGGCTGAGCTTGTAAGCAAGATTTAATGAGTCATACCTGTACAAACTTGGAAGACAGTAATGAGATAGTCGGATAGACTAAAATATTAGCAACTGGACTAGCAACAATCCATGTGATAATTTGGCAGAGAATGTGGCTGCTTTTGCCCTTGTCCTAAGAATTTGTCTAAAACTAAATTTGTCTGAGGCTAAAGACTGGGGCTAATATCAGTGGTAGTGATTTGAATAAGTCTAATATTGACTCTGTTAGTAGGTTATTAGTAACAACCATTATACACTCTAAAATGAAAAAGAGCATGCAGGGGAAATATATATCAACTGCATAGTTTGAGGCGAAAAAGAACAGCAGGATATGTAATGTTGGAGCCAAAGCTTGTGTGCCGAATGATAAGAGGCCTGATGCAAAGATGGAACCAAGAGTGTTGCCTTCAGAGTAAGACCCTACTCAGATAATCCTGAAACTCGTGAAAGGAAAGGGCCTGAGGGATTTTGTGGTACTAAAAATCAACAGCAAATCAAAATTTATGCACATGTAATTCAAGGATGGTGCCAGGCTCCATCCCAAGCAAGAAGCCAACTTGGCAGCTTCGTTCACGTAGTTCTGGCTTTACAGTCAGGACAGACACATGAGTAAATGTGAACAAAAGTTTCTTTTTTCACCAAAGGAAAGTTGCTGCTGCCAAACGTGTTGCAGGGGAGACCTTGCATTCAGGATTAAAGAGGACATTGCATGAAGTTGCAAAATGATGTCTGGGTTTTGTTGGCTGAACCAAGACATTGGAAATGCCAGAGTCATGGATATGTGCCAAGGAGAGCTACGTATCAGGAGTGGAACTAGCCCAAAAGTGTGTTGCAGTCAGCAAAGTTGGGAGGGAAGTGCTGTCTAAGCCCTTTGACACTGAATATAAAACTACAATATTTGGAGTTTTCTCTTCTGGGTTTTACTCTTGCTCTGGTCAAATATTCTCTCACTCTGCCCCCTATTCCTCCCTTTTTAAATAGAAATGTGTTGCAGAAGTTTATTTCTAGTTATCCTTAAAATAGTTGTTATGTGCATTGCTAGGGTAAGGGCTACCTAGGTCTTGGCATTTTGTATTATCTGCAGCTGTTGCCTTTATTTAAAAGGTGTTTGATTCCTTATGATCTGCATGTGCTATCAATAGAACATCTGAGGAGCTTCTGTGTCAATAAGACCCCCTGAGATTAGAAGATCATGGTTCCATTGTCTGGGATAGGGCTTTACAAGACAGGCCTCTACTGAGGCCTGGCAGGGCTTGCAGAAATGAACCTGTCTCCTTGTCTTTATTGCAAATCAACACAGTAGCATATTGCTACAGAAATGTATATTTTTGATCGCTGTATGTTGGAAGCATTTAATTTGCTCTTTGCTTTTTATTTTACTAGGGTTAAGAGTTAAGAGATTTCCTTGAATCTCAGAAGACACTTGGGATTTTGAAACTCTATTGTGACTGGGGACCTTTGAAGTTTGATTAAATGCATTTTGCATTCTGAAATGGCTACAAATTTATGGGAATCAAAGAGTGGAGTGTGGTGGTTTGAATGAGAATTGCCCCAGATACTTATATATTTAAATACACAGTTCCCAGTTGGTGGAAATATTCAGTAAGGGTTAGGAGAAAAAGGTCTTCTTGAAGGTGAATGGAAAAAAAAAGAAACAAGAAGAGGACATAAATGCTCTGAGGTATCGTATAGAGAAAGTATATTGTAGATAAGAGAGAGAGTGTAGTAGATATGAGGAGAGTACAGTCAAAGGCAGAGACATCTGGGAGAATCAGGGGTGGGCTTAAATGTTCTAGAGTATATGGAGGCTGAGGCTGAATCCTTCCAGGTCTAAGCTTAAGATTGGATTAAATCACCCTTTGCATTGAATCTACAGCTACAGAAATTCATAACTGTCTTTGGTTGTCACACATTTCTGCAAAGGGTTTTGGATTCTGTGGGATTTTACAAATGCCAGAAAGTCTAATTGTGGTGTTCCTGATTTCCAAATGCGTAAACAAACTTGTTTCCAGATGCAGCCACATTAAATGGTATTAACAAAGTTCTTGCTAATCTAAGAGGATAGTGGCAAATGTGTTTCTGGAGGGAATGACTGGTTTTTAATCTGTAGTGGAAATAAATCTCTCACTAAAATTCCAAGACACATTATCATGATACTGTGTAGGGAGCAATGAAATTAGATGAGTTGGCAATCAAATTTCATGCTTCAGGGCTTGAACTGTTTTTATATGGGTTATAATGACATATTTTGAAATAAGTGAAGGAATTTTTCTTGCCTTAAAAAGTCTGAAGTTATCTATGTAGATCATAGTCCAATCTGGAGAATCAAACAGAAGCAGAGCTGTTTAAAATGAGAATTTCACAGAGCTCTATCTGTCCTTTGGTTATACTGAAATGATACAGAAAATTATGTTATGAAATATTTCATCATAAAAGGACTCCATGAAATTTTTCAAGTGACATTTGTCCTTATCACTAAAGGAATCGTATTCTTTCTGTAATGTAACCAAAAGAAAGATATTTATTCCTGGCATTCTAACAAGCACATTCACACCAACACACGCACAAATGCATACGCGCGCGCGCACACACACGCGCACACACACACTAAATAAATTGCTTCTTCTGAGAAAATCAGTAAGAACTTCGAAAAGCAATTTGTCTTCTATTTAGTTTCACGACTTTGTTTAAATATGTGAGTTTCATCAGATTCTACATTTTACTCTTTTGAGAACTTTTTATTAGATGACTTTGGATTTAATATGACTTTGACATTTAAATACTACGTATATTCAATATTTACTCTGTATATACAATAATATTTCAAATTCCAAATGCTATCAATAATGCCAACTCATTGTACTCATAAGAGTATAGGTCAACAGTACCTCTCCTTAACACTACAGGCTAAGAAATAAAAAGTCCAGTGTCATTCATGAATTTCCTCCTTTGAAATTTTGCCTAGTGAGGTCTCATAGGCCCTCAAACTTTATAGATCATTGCCAACGCTTTAGATGACCATCCAGAAGTTGATAAGACCTTATTGCTAAAGACACCTCATGCTTGAGTCACAGAACACAGAGAGATTAATACAGCAACAACCTGGAAGCTTTGACCCCATGATCAAATTTTCATAGTGCTGGGAGGTGCCATTAATGTTAGGATATCTTTGACTGATACTTTTATTCCCCTAAATTTTAAAACCACTACTCTCACCATTCACTGAATGACATTCACACACAGAGGAATGTTTCAACTGATGCAATCTGTTTTTTTTCTGATAAGCGTGGTAAAAGAGATTGGCTTTTATCATTGGAGGAAAAAAAAGTGGATTCAATAAAATCTGAAATTTTTGAATCCTAGAGAGAATATAAGATATTAAGAGAAATACAGACCTTAGGACAGCTGAATTTGATGGCTTCATAGCATGAGACATATTTTAAGCTAAAATCAATTGTTCAGTTTGAATTTACAATATGTTTTAAGCACCAATATATGCCAAGCACATTCCTAAATTCTTGGCTTGCAGCAGTGAGTAAAATCACTTGAAAACCCCTGCTACTGTCGAGTTTACACTCTAGCATAATCCCAATTTAAATGAACTCCAAGCCACTTACAACAATTTTAATCAGTGCAACAAGGCTTGAATAAAACAGAAAGATAGTGCACTGGGGAAGAGTGGGTAGAGATATTGTAAGAGCCAGAGACGGTGGCCAACTACAAAGAAATGAAGTTTTCAGGATATAGCAGAGCAGTTGCATATATGAATTAACAGCAGTTCAGATAGCATACAGAAATGTTGCACAACACTAAGCTGGATAAAATTCCTTCCTGGGGATTCAGTTAGGGTTGGGCACAACATTACACCCCTACTGGAGGAGTTTTTGTCAATTGATAGCTGCTAGGAGAGGCAGAATCTGTTTTTATAAGAGTGGATGACCATGGTCCAATGGAAGGTCATACATCCAAATGTATATGAGCAACATCAACTAACACTTGATGCTTTAGATTTGATTTTATTTTTGTTTTTAAAGAAGACACATTTTGGGGGTGGGTAATGAAGGGTATATGGATTGAAGAGTAGTGTGCAGCAAGGGTAAACATGACCAAAATATACTGTATGAAATTCTCAGAAAACTAATGCAAATTGGGAAAAATATATTTCTCAGAAGACACCAAGCCACTAGTTTCTGTGTCTCTGTGGGTGTGTATGTGTATAAGAGTGATTATGTGAGAAGCTGTGTACCCAATGGATATTAGTTTTCATTTTATGACTCTAGGTGCAATGATTGTTCAATTTAATTTGCTTAGTCAGAGTAAAGGAATCTTGATTATTATGCACTAGTAACTCAAGATGACATATTAACTTTCATGTCAGAGAGCTAGTCAAATAATAATTGGTAAGATGTTTGTTTATTCAGGATCTTGTTACTGGTGCTTATTAGTATACCAAAATTGTTCCCTCCAGCTGGACATATGCTTTCTCAAAATAGAACATGACTCATAAGGAAAATTCAGATGTAAGGTAAGAATTCCCAGTACTTTGCCATTTTATTTGATTAAAAGCTATTAATTTGGGGATGTAGCTCAGTTGACAGAGTACTTTTCTACCTCACATAAAACCCTGGATTTGGTCCTGAGCACCATATAAATTGTGTGAGATGATACACATCTGTAATCTCAGCACTTGTGAGGTGATAGTAGATGGATCAAATTTTGAAACTCATTGATGGCTATCTAGTAAGATAGAAGGCAATCTTTTTTGCATGTAAGAGTGTCAAAAACAAAACAAGTACCCAAACAGGCAAATGTCTCTTCAACTATATAGGAGTCTATGCAAAGAACAATAAAAACTGTTTCCATAATCTTCTAATATAAACCATAAAGATTTGGTATTCAAAATTTTCTATCTTGAAGGTCATTCTGTTGACTTTACAAATATGTTTAAAAAAATAGAGCTTAGTTTATATTTTTCACTAAAGGTAGTCATTATAACCAATTGGCTTATATATCTCCTAAAGGTGCAAATGTAGCCATACTGAGCACATTTGCCAAAAAACAAAAAGAAAGAAAGAAAGAAAGAAAGAAAGAAAGAAAGAAAGAAAGAAAGAAAGAAAGAAAGAAAGGAAGGAAGGAAGGAAGGAAGGAAGGAAGGAAGGAAGGAAGGAAGAAAGAAAGAAAGACAGGAAGGAAGGAAGGAAGGAAGGAAGAAAGAAAGAAAGAAAGAAAGAAAGAAAGAAAGAAAGAAAGAAAGAAAGAAAGAAAGAAAGAAAGAAAGAAAGAAAGAAAGAAAGAAAGAAAAAGACCTGCTCATGGCATGTACATAAAGGCAGTGGAGAAAGGTAGCACTCTTACTCTATTGTGTTAGTAAGGCTTTGGTCTCTATTACAACATTGTGTGCATTTTAAAAGCAAACTTAAACTGTCATTGTAGAACAATGTACTAGAAATTAAAAATCAGTGCTTTGGAAGCAC
Organism: Cricetomys ansorgei; assembly: GCA_026225945.1. Lineage (NCBI taxonomy): Eukaryota > Metazoa > Chordata > Mammalia > Rodentia > Nesomyidae > Cricetomys > Cricetomys ansorgei. Next base: position 455,428 of record JAMJFZ010000882.1, on the reverse strand, counting down.
TGCCATGCTTTTATGATCCTGAGATGTCACAGTCTATCGAATGTGGTGCTATTTGAAGACACTTACCATTATGGCTCCTGATATGACTTTAGCATTTACTCCTGACTCACTCAAAAGATAATGAAAACATTTCAGCTGTGTGGAAAGGATGCTCATTTAGATTATTGTTCCTTTCTCCTATTTTCCTCCTTAATCTTCTTTCAGCTTACTAACATGGTATATTAATAATATATAGAATTATCAGTGAATTCAGTTTAAATGAGTTTTCTCAAAGAAAAAATTATTACATATTTTTGATTGAATGTAATCATGTCCACATATTTGTATATAATATTCCTCTAAATAGTATTTTATCAGCATTGGAATAACTAGAGGATAAATAAAAAGGAAAATATATAATAAAACGATTTTTCATGCTTTTTAAATTCTGTAAATAATTATGTTTGAGTGTTGGAAGTACAGAACTGGAGATGAGAAGATGTCTCATTATGAAAATACCTGCTGGATAAGCATGAGACCCCTAAGTTCAAATCCACAATAAACAGGCTGCATCAGAGCTTACAACTTCAGTGCTGGGGAGGTTAAGCAGCAGAGAAAGCAAAATCACAGGAGGCCCCTAGCCAGCCAGACTGATTTGGGACACGGAGAACCAAGGTCAGTGAAAGACACTGTTGCCAGACAATAAGATGGAGAATAATAAAGGAGTACCTCAATGTCCATTTCTCAGACAGTATGTAGACATTTATACAACATACAGCACACACACACACACACACACACACACTCTATTGGGAATCCATATTTTTTGACATATGAAAGTGTGCTACCTTACTACAGAGTAAATAAAAATCATTATGAACTAACAAAATCTTACACTAAGCTTACAAGACAAGATATCTTATTTTGATTGATCATATATCTCTTATTAACATATTCATACATCTTCATAGTTCATATAACTAAGTAGCTCACAATTTTAACTGAGTTTAGAAAATATGAACTCTCTAAGCATATTGTGTTTTGGTTCTTCAGATTACTGACCATTTGCAACTTGTCTAGATTTCACCAGACAGTGTACCATAGACGTTAAGAAAATATTAGAAATATTCAGTTATAATCTGGATTCATTGTAAAAACTTTTTGTACTTTATCCTTGTCTGTGTGTAAGTCATTTTCAGAGAATAGAATTTGTTTTTTTCTCCAAGAAATTAGCAAATAGCATGCTCTCCATTATTTCACTAATTAATCACAAAAAAATGATTCTCCAAATATACATTACTAGTTTATTTACATTAATGATTTTGACTGGTTCCAAGAAAGGATAGAGGTTTGTTTGCTACTTTACAGCTATTATAGAACACCACATAATTCAGTCCTATCTGCAAGAATAACTTTCCTTTGGCTTTTCAATAAAAGTTCCTTCCTCATAATTCTGATTAGCAATGCTCCTTGTGCTTCTAAAACACCCTGGGGTTCTCATTTCTTAGTTAAAATAAATTATTGTTACATTTTTTTCTAAATTATTGGCCTATTGTAGCAACCTATAAAAATGTTTATCTGCAACTCAATGAAGAAAAAGGAATAGTCAAACATGCAAAGTAATGTAGCATGGAACTATTTCAAGTCAGGGAGAGAAGAAATCTGCAGGAATTAGTGACCATGGTGAAATGCTGTCCATAGACTCTAATAGAATTTGTATTACAAAACAAAAGGGTTTAGAAAATGCCGCGGGAAATGGGGGATCATATGGGAGATCACTTGTGTTTAGGAATGGCACCTTGATATCAGATATATCAATCATTAAAACAGAGGATGCAGTAAAATAAAATTTGAAAATTTGGACTTATTAATCACTCAGAAAATCTACATTGATTAAAAGTTTCATCAGCTTGCTGTGATATTATTTCAATGTGCAGCAATATTGTGGTAGTGCAGACTGAACCCGATAAGACTCATTTACACCAAAAGTGCAGTTTGCTTACTTTTTCTAGGGGTTGGAGAGATGGCTTAGTAGTTAAAGTACATGCTCTTCCAGAGCATCCAAGTAAAGTTCCAGAAACTATGTAGGATATCTGACAACCACAAGTAACTTCAGTTCTTTGGAATCTAACACCCTTTTCTGGCCTCTGTAGGCAGCAGACATGCATGGGGCACACATACATGTAAGCAAAGCACTCACACAAATAAAATAAAGATAAATAAATCTAGTGAATTTACTAAGTTGTATAGCCACCACCTGTACAAACATTTACTATTTTCTTAAAAAACTTAAACTATCACTACTGTTCAATGGTATTATATATATAATATATATATATATATATATATATATATATATATATATATATATATATATATATATATAAATATATATACACACATACATATATACACACAGGTATATACGTATACATATATGTACATATATATACATATATATACACAGAAGTTCCTGGCCACCAAAGCAGAATCAGGATGGGCTCCATCTCATGGATTGGGCCTTAAATCCAATCAGATATTGGTTGGTTACTCCCATATGCTTTGTACCACGATTGCATCAATGTATCATTAGGGTAGGTCATCATTGTATACTGAAGACTTTGTAGCTGTGTTAAAATTTCTCCATATTAAACTTTGCAGATCAATGTCTAGGGCTGTGGGTTGGTTATTACTTATGGAATCTTTTCACTTTGATAACTATTTGGAGGGGAGTTATGCCTGATTAGTTCCTTCATCAACCGTTTCTGAAGTCCTGTTCAAAAATTGTTTATTTTATTAATTAATTAAATTTATTAATTTTAAGCAGTTATTTATTCTAATGGATAATATAATAATACAAAATCTAAAGTTAATGATGTAAATCAAAATATATCTTCCAAACTACTTTGTAATTTTCCTTCTAGAAAGAAAGAAAAAAAAACTTAATCTCATTTAGATCATGTTTTATTCAGATAACAATTCTTTTCAGCTAATGTTTCTTTTGTTTCAAGATTGTATCCAAAATACCACATTGTATTCAGTTTTCATGCATCTTTACTCTCCTGTGACAGGACACACTTCTGCCTTGCTTTTGTGTACCATTTTCCAATTGATGTGCTTACATCTAAAGCAATTACGAACATAGATCAAAATGTGCCAGCTGGCTTGCTGTTTTCTGTTCTGTGAATTTGTTTCAGTTTTATTTTCCTGATTCCTGATTTCATTATGAATTTTAGGATTACATTTTGTCCTCCTTATTGAGTTGTCATTTATACTTTCTGTATTAATGTTATTCCAAAATATAAAATATCTTTATAAACATTTTAATTATTTTGGATAAATTTAATACAAAGGTCTTATATTCAATAATTTCTACCCTATCCCTCTCCTCTATGTCTTCTTCATCGTCTCCTCCATTCCTTCATTACTTCTTTAGTCATTTTTACACGCACACTGATGTGTACATTTAGTGTTGCTCATATGTGTGTGTTTGTGTGTGTGTGTGTATTTCAAATTGAATAGATGAAATTGGTAACCTATGAGAGATCTTATCAATGGAGAAAACAGATTATCTTGTAGTTCATCTATAGGTGGAGTGCTATAATATTTCCCCTGTTATGTTAGCATGTCCACTAACGTTGCCATCACACAGGTTTACTGTATATTCTTTTATCTATATAAAATTTCTTTTGATTTAAAAAATATAATGTTTCACAACACTGGTGAACTAATTCCCAACTAAATTAATAGGGACAACCTCTAGAACTTATGTTTTAATCATCCCATGAGAACCTTAAGCATATGGATATCATGATCCATTTCTTTGGACAATGACAGAGGTGGTCAACAAAGCAATTTAAAACAAATGCAGAGGAATGAGCAGATGGAAAACAAGTATGAGAAGTAGAGATTTATGGTAGGTCAGAGGACAGAAGCATTCCTCAAAAATGTTAACAGAAAAATATCATTTGTAAATAGTTGAAAATATAGGTGCAGTGAATTTGCATCTGTAAAATGTCTGTCGTAAAACAAAAATGGCTTTATTCTGTAACAATTATCATCACCATATGGGAATACAGGACAGGCACGATTCAGATTGCCTGGAGATCAGATTTCAGTTTGATGTTTATCTGTCAAAGCTTCTTTTTAATCTCCAGAGAATGCTGAAGGCTGCATGTGAGGACATGTTTGTTGTAGTGATCATATTTCATTAAAACTGGAGAATCAAATTCTGAAAATCCCAGTTGTCAATAGCATGAACTGTGATGTCTTATTTATGAAAATGCTAAGTAATTAGAAGATGAAAGGCAATGAGTAACAAAACAGGAAATGTTCTTTGTTTTTTTAGTTTTTTTTTTTTTAATTTCTTCTCCCATATAACTTATACAATACATCCTGGTGCCCCTCCCTCTACTTGCCCATCTCCCCCCCATCTCCCCTTTCCCCCCAGATCTACCTTCTAGTGCCACAAACATCTCCCTGCCTATTTATCCCCAGAAAAGAACCATCCCCCCCCCCCGAGGGTTACAGCACAATCAGGGCATGGCATAGCATGATAGAATGAAGCCAAGTACCAATCCCTACATCAAGGATGGGGTAGGCAGCCAGGTAGGAGAAAAAGGGTCTCAAGGACAGGTAAAAGGGTCAGAGACACCCCTACTCCTGTGTGTATTTGTTTTTCAAATATACCAATCCAGATAGCAATAAGATGTATTTAGGGGATCCTGCAGATTCCGCGCCTATGGCTTCAGTCTCTGTTGACAATGTGGGGCTTTTTTTCCTGGTGCTCTTGACCTCCCTGGTCTTCTCCTCTCTCCTCTCCTTCTTCTGTGGGGTTTCCTGATCTCTACACAATGTATTGCACTGGGCCTCTCCAAATGCTCATCTCAGCTACTAGAGGGGACCTCTCTGGTGAGGATCAGACCAGGTACCTATGAGCAGACCATGGCATCATTAGAAATTGTCTCCAGGTTTATCCAGTCTCTAGTTCCTTGCCTGTCCTGAAGTTTCAGGCAGGGGTTCCCTCTTTTGGAATGAGGTTCTAGCCTTCCATTGTCAACAAGGATCTTACAGGGAAGATAAACCGTAAGTCAGAAGTTTCGTGGCTGGGCTAGTGTCCTAGTCTCACCACTGGAGCCTTGCCTGGCCACAGGAGATGGCTCTTTGAGGAAAGGGTTGTTAATCCTAAAATCATTGACATAGTTCCTCATGAGCAGGATGTTTTTATGCACTTTGACCCCTTTAGATTCACAGTTTACCTTCTTTACACACACACACACACACACACACACACACACATACATATCATTTAAAGGAAAGGAAATTGTGGAGCAGTTCCTGTCATTTAAAAGTTTTAATATTTTTAGTTACATATATTTTCTACTAAAGAACTTAGCAATGAAAATTATGGTTCCTGATAGAAACTATAATCAATTATGAGCAGAACAGTACAAAAATTGCCTATACACACCTCATTTATTTTGAAAATTTGAGCAAACATGCCACTCCACTTTTGAATTCTTTTATATACTGACATGATTTTAAGTTGGGGGTTGAGACAGGGCAATGAGGAAAAGACTGACTCGCTATGTCCTACATTGAGCACTTGACATTGACTCCTTGATTAAACCTATAAGGGCTAATAAAATACCTCCTCATACTTGAAACTTGATTGAATTTTTTGCCATAAAAGAATAATGCCTTTCTCCACAGCTTTGAAGCATAGCTATCTATGTGTTCATTGTATATCTGTGAATCTTCAGTGTAATGTTCAATCTTTAAGGAAGATGAAATAATTGAATAAAAGTACTTATTGGAATATTTAAACATTTTAAAAATTAGACAATGTAATTAAAAATTCTCTTAGGAGACACAGAAATAGACATTTTTAGACATCTACGATGCCAATTGTTTTAGGTGAATTCCAGATCCTTCATAGTAATATTGAGTTCTCAGTAAAGTATGTGACTCACATGGCTCAAAAGGAGCATAGTAAATTGAACAAAATAAATTCTTACTAAATGTCATATTATGAAACATAGGATATTTGAGACTTAATTATTTACTCAAATATTATGTTTTGATTGACTCTGCATAATATACAATGGGGCAACCTAGATGTTCTAATAGTTTCTATAAAAACTTGCCAAAATTTCTCCATATAAATTATATATATATATATATATATATGTATATATATATATATATACATATACATTTCAAATAATTTAGTTTAAGTCTCTTCACATTTAAGTTTCTGCTTACTCTAACAGTATAATAGTATAATAACCCACATGTTATTAATCAACTATTAGAGTTCTTAAAAGAGACAATATATAACTTAAGTCATTTATAACTAATGTAATTCAGAATCAAATTACTCTTATAAATGTCAAAATCATGTGTAAGCATATGTAGAAAAATATACCATGAAATGTGAAATATGAAACACTGAACACAATAGAGGGGATATTTTGAATTACAGTATCAAATTTTTACTTGTGATCTTTCAGGAAGTTCGATTAAATATTCTATGATATTTGAAGGTTAAAGTCCTCATCTTCATGAAACCAAGTGTAAATTCAAGGTGTCTTTACAAAATATTCTTCCCTAGGACACTTTAAGCATTTACCCTTTTTAAAAAATGTCTTCTATGAGCCTGAATACATTTGTACAGGTGACACAGAGGGGTAAATAAGTCACAGCTGGGCTTTGACTTCACCTCATTGTTACTCACAGATACATCTTCCTTGTGATGTTTCCTGTTCATCCGGCACTGCTATCTCACTGGTCATGTCCACAAGACTCTGACAATGAGAATGGACACTGTGTTGAATGGATGATGAATGATGCTTCTTTCTACTTAATATTCTCTTGCCCAGAGACAACAACACATGGAAGGCCTTTGAAAACTATGGTGAACCCACAAAGAAATAGATAGCTCTGACATATATATCTCAGTTCTATAGAAAGTGCTTGAATTGAATCTGAACATCTTTTGACTTCCATGTTGGTGTGTATTGGTTAGGACACACATTGCTGATTCTATATGTAGAATCGATACCTTTATTGAATATGTATCACTTTTCACATAGTCATTTCCATATTATGTATCCCTTCCCCCTGTTTAAAGATATATAATATGGGGATACAAAGAATATAATTGTGTCTCATAGAAAAAATAATGCTCTGAGACTCACTTCTTTCTTAGTATCCAATGTAGTCCAAGTGGTATAGACATAATTAACTTATTTTTAAATTTCTTTTTATAACTTGTTTTTCTCCTCAATTTTGTCTTGATAGCAAAGGCATTGTCCATCGATTTGATGTTCATATAACAAAAATCACAAGGAGTCCTAGTTCACTTCACCTTCCAAATTGATACAACATAGAATCATCTAAAGGAGTCTCACTTGAGGGATTCACAGACAGGATTTGTCTGTGTTCATGCCTATGAGAGACTGTGTTGAATGATGATTGATGTGGAAGGCAGTGATGATTTATTGTGAAGAGAGAGTGGCCCCACCCATACGCAGATGTGGCTGGTCTACAAAGACAAACTCATGGAGCATAAGCCAGTGAGAACATCAGAAAGAAGCACTACTCCATGGTTTCCTCTTGATTTTCTCCTTTGGACCTGGAAGTATGAATGAAATAAACTCATCTTGTCCCTAAATTGATTTTAGTCAAAATGGCTTTTCAAAACAACAGGAAATAAAACTAGAATAAAAGGCCATTCACTTCCTTTGAAATTTTCCGTTATATATTTTTAACATAAAAACCGTGGTTCTCTTTTGTAAGCCAGGCTGTCATCATAAAAATTAAGACAAAACAATGTTGATTGATTATTTGAAAGAAAAACAAGTAAGCTATTAATTAACTGCTTTACAGTCTGTATTATCTGAAACATCTAGCTGGTCTGTTCATATTTCTATAAAAAATGGAGAAACAACAGAATGGTTAAAAGTGGAAAAAATAGAGATATCCAAGGTTGACAAGGGTATAGATCAATTGGGGTATTTATGCAACACTATTGAAAATTTTAGCCTATGTAACCAATTTATACTTTCTCTCAGTGTGTCAAAAACATGAAATAAACATTTATTACTCAATATGTCCTTCAGGAATTTTCTATATGTGAATATGTATAAGACTTGCAAATGACACATAAAGAATGCTCACAGCAGCACTGTCATTAGTCTTAGCAAATTGAAATTAGTTCACAAAATGAATAAATAATGCGTAGCCAGAACCACTCACTAGAATGCAGTTTGGGGTTAGTAATGGATAAATTACAACTGTAAACAACAATGGGAGGCATGAGACACATGCATAAAAACGGAGGATGAGAGAAACAAGGACAAAGTATCCGTGTTATAAGGTAACCATTAAGGAAAACTGAGAAGATGCCAGAACTCCAGAAAAGACTTCTTGTACCCACTTACAAAATCACTCTGGGGACTCACTCTATGTCCCTACATGATAGTCTTTGATGTTTCTAACTCCGCATTACAGACTTGATTAAAATATGCTTATAGCTTGAAGTCAGTATTGAAGACAATATTCACTACACAATAACCAAAATGTTTATTTCCTAAAATTCAACTTGGCCTTATACTGTAAAACAAATGGATGAAAAAATAGAGATGACACATTTTCACAAAAAAATAATGGGTTTCTATATAAAATATTTGAGTTAAGGTTCGCCTTTTTCTATGTAACTGTTTATTTTTGGTTATATGACATTCTTTCAACAACTTCTAATTAACTGGCCATGATATTTCAGGATCAGACTGTATCTGATTTCTGAGATATGTATATCAGGGATCAGTTCAGTGTTATTGTAAATTATAATTATTGACTGACTTCTGTTTCTAATGTCATTGATAGTACAGTATCTTTGTCTCCTATGCAGCTATTGTTTTTCAGCAAATCAAGTTAGGACAATGATTGGAAAGGAAGGCTACAGCTTACTGATTCTACTTTAAAACAACAGTTCAAGATGTTTTCCTTATTTTCTTATTGGTTGTTTCCTATTCTACTCTCTATCAGTCTTCTTCTTCTTTTTTATTTTTTACAATATTGAGACAAGAAGGAAACATCATTTACAACACAGAGAATGCAGTCACATATCATGTTTGCACATTGATTTAATGTGACTGTGACTCTGGAGACAAACATATTAACACAGAACAGCACGCAGATTCTGTCATCGTGTCATATGTAGCCACAGATGGAAAGCAGTCTGCACAAACATGAGGTTCCTGACAAACTAGTGGAAGAAACTTGTGGGTATCACAGACACTAGCACCTGGGGAGTGCTGGAGACCTGTGTAAAGGCACTCAGATCCTGTTCTAGAGTTAAATCAGAAAACCCAGAAATTATGTGGGCAATCTTAGCCTGTCTGAGACACCTCCTTGTGCCTGGCTGATCTTCTCACTCACCACCATCGTAGCGTACACATTTTTCTTTTAAATTATGCTACCCACTGCCCTTCTTCTGTCTTTGAGTATGGCAATACTTATGACATGATCTGTTATTTAAAGAAACCATATTGAATTCAGCTAGGTACTCTCAAACTCAAGAGAATTTAAAATCAGGAAATATTTCTACTTAGAAAAATATCTAACTTAAATCTTATTTTCCCCTATTTTCTTAAAGACAAAAAACAATCTTACACATTTAATGCCATGGTCAGCAACTGGGTAAACGATAGATTTTTTTTTTTCCTGTGACTGTTCACATTTTCTACTGTTCCTCGTGTAAGTGACCACAGTGGCCTGATGCTTTTGGGTGGGAAAGCCACGCCATGGTGGCCTACTGCATTTTTAACCCTACAGCTGGATCCCTGTGTTGAGCACTTCTGTCCTTCCCAGAGCCACCAAGACTGCAGAATAAGAGGTTTCAACTTTCACCTGCAGGACCACTTCCTTCTTCTAGGCTCACTCGGCAGGAAAGGGAAGTCTGTGTGGGAGTGTGGAGTTTTCCCTCAGATTTACATGTTTCTGGCTGCTGGCAAAATTCGGAAAAAAATAAAAACAGCATCAAGGATAAAATAGCTTTATTGTATGGATCACCAATAAAGGGGATGAATTTTTTAAAGCAACCAGCAAACCCACCCCCCTTTGAGCTTCAGAAGTCACTTCTTCCTTACATAAAACATTTATCACCTTACCTCTGAAAATGATTTCTGACGCTGACCCGGATATGAAAATTAGGAACTAGCCAGAAAGCATTTCCTCTCCTGAGTGGTACCAGGTGCCCCCCTGTGCGTCTTTCCCTTTATCCCGGCGGTGGTTTGTCTCTTTGCCTTTAAAAGTTAAGTCCACCTTCATCGCATTGTAGAAAGAAGTGAAATTAAACTGCAGAGTGTTCCAGAGGAGAAAATCTACTTTATTCATCTCTCAGCCCTACTTTAACTTACACTGACCTAATTACAGCCCACACCAGGAGAGACCTAGTCAGCGGAAGGAGCGCTTCTGCCACCTAGTGGTCAGTGCTCTGAACTGTGCACTGAGACCTCAGGGGTTTTTTGCTTTATTTTTGAAATGTCTGGCACAGAAGTGCGAATGACCTTTTCTGGTATCTGCATGATTGCTAAGGATCCCACACTGCTCTGCTCCTTCTGAGAGACCACAAGCGTAATGTTCGCCTAAAGGACTCCATCTAGAGAAAGTAAAATTAATGGCTCCTAGGATGAGCTATTCCTTGAGGAGCATTTCATTAAGACTGCATCATGTGACAGTTCATGAAGATAAAACTGAAGATCTAATGCAAATATTAATACTACTTAAAGCAACATTTGAGATACTGTGTGTTGAATTGAATACTTACAGGTCTTACAAGCCTCCCCACTAAATCAATTACCCTCTCTCCTGAAGCAACCACACAATTTTGCTAGCTGAATGATTTCTTCTGTGAAGCTTCAGGCTTGTTTGTTTGCTTCTGGGAGAGGTAGTGGACATTTAAGAATGCTTCGTTCTCGTTTTCTGGCTTCATTAACGAGTTATTGATTGGTAACTTGAAAGAAAAACTTGGATGAAAAATGTAGCCAGCCTGAATCACCAACGCTAATTAAGACTAGAGTAGAAAAGAAAAATAAAAGGCACTCCTGTGCCCAAATACCAGGGTAGCTGGGCTCCTCCTCCTCCGCCAATGCATTCAGCCTGGCCTTCCTGTCTGAATTATCGAGCAAGGAAACCATCTCTTGCTAAACCTCCCATGCATAAAGCAATGGAAATCTCTGGGTGCAGAAGGCAGTTATTTCTGGCATCATGAGAATGGACAATAAGAATCACAAACACATTCATTTCAATAAGGCATTCAAAGTGATGTGATCATTTGCAGTGCTTTAAGGTATTATGGACCTCTTTAAGTCCATGCCTTTGGATCAGTATATTATTAAATCTAAAAAACAATTTTAAAAAAGGTGACAATTTTTCTTTCTTCTTGAAGCTAGCTCTTTAAGAACAGTCTTTATGAGAACAGTCAGAGAATTATGATCCTGTGGAGGAATGATATAAACGGAATAAATCTACTCTATTATTTGCCCCTGGTTTGTCTGTAGATTTGAATAGGAAGAAACGAAGTTGCATGGTTTCTAGTAAGAGAAGGAAAAGCAAAGTCATTTCCTATGACCTTAATGCATCCCTGTTTTACATTGGATTGAGGAGGAAATCTAAAATGAAGAAGTGAGGACAGTAGATCCAGGAGAACTAGGTAAACATTAGTGAATCAGTGTATACCATTCTTGTGTTTCCAATACTAAGATCTTAACGTCTTCATAAATATTTTCCAAAAATCTACTAAGTGCTATGTCATCCTATATGGAAGTATTTCAAATCACTATTTAGAAGGAAGGAAGTAGAATAGCAATGTTTAAAATAAGGAAATAGCCAGGCGGTGGTAGCACTGACCTTTAATCCCAGCACTTAGGAGGCAGAGGCAGATGGATCTTTGTGAGTTCAAGGCCAGCCTGGTCTACAAAGTGAGTTCCATGACAACCAGAGTTACAACAGAGAAACCCTGTCTCAAAAAATAAAAAAACAAAAATAAATAAAAGAATAAATAAATAAAAATAAAAGGAAATATACTATTGATGAACTGGAAAATGATATTTTGATTCATGTACACATTAGACAGAATCATAAACATATACTGCACATTAAAACCTCATCTTTATCATCTTTAATTAGTATACAAGCTATTAGCTTTCCTTATGGTATTTTTATATATACATTGCTTTTGCAGAAACCCCTCCTCCCCCACTCTCTTTGTCACAGTCCCTCTCACTCAACCTCCTCCTCTCTCCAGCAGTACCATTTCTTTAAGATAAAAATATTCAAAATTCTCCATAACTGTTCCATAGTATCATTCATTATTGCTGCTCATATTGCACCCCCCTGCATCAGAGAAGTCCAAAACATATCCTTTTTGTCTTGCTCATATCCAAACTCTAAAATGTTGACTTCACAGAAGTCAACAGTAGAAGAACAATTCCAAGAGACTGGGGAGGTGGGGTGCTTACAGAGACACCGACCAAAGCAGGGATCCTTTGTTATCTACACTCACCAGAAGACAGTACAATAAAAGACTGAGTCTCGTAGATATCTATGGAGAGGGAGATGTACATGGAATACCCTTGTTGCAAAGCCCCTTCCCTTGCATATGGCATAGGTCTTTAAAGTAGCTAAAGTGTTAAAGAGCAAGAGGCTCAGTGGGAAAAGGAGTTTAAAGGTTATGAAGAGCCTTCATAGGGGTTCCCAATCAGATGAGCTCTCTGACAAATTCAGAAGGTGAAAGGACACAATAATTTTAGGAGTACATTAAGCTTTTAATTTCTTTTAAATTCAAAGATAAAATAAAATTTTATATCAAATGGAATGCTTGACTAAATGCTATTAATATATTTTTTTTCTATCCCAATGCAGTGATAACAACATGTATTGATATTTTTGAGGAGAAAAGAAGTCCAGAGAACAATATTCAAGGTCATGAAAATCACAATGTACTCTGTTTTGGATATTTCACTAGAGTATAACAGGGTGCAAATGGAAGTAGTAGCTGAAGAGTTTGATACAGAGAGACTTCTTTTTCTAAACGCTGGGAAGAGTAGGAAATGCAAAAAAAAAAAAAAAAAAAAAAGGAAAGAAAGAAAGAAAAAGGAAAAGTAAAAAGAACAACAAACAAAACATACAGGAAAGAGTTTTTGGTGGGAAAATTAAGATTGCCCAGTCCTGGAAATCAAATGAATAATGCTGTGAGAATGAGGGGTTAATTTTACTGGACAACATGGAGCATCCCTTTACTTGGCTTTTCTTTACTTATTAATCCATGCATTCATTTAGGTTTGGGGTAGACTTTTTATTATGTTCTTATTTCATGTTTGTTGGTAGTTTGCCTGTTTATGTCTATTCACCATATGACGGCCTGGTGACCATGGAGACCAGAATCAGGCACCAGATACTCTGGAACTAGGTTTATAAATGACTATGATCTATCATGTGGGTGCCAGGAATAGAATTCAGGTCCTCTGGAAGAGCAGCCATATTTCCATTCCTGCTCTGGGCTTAGAAACTGAGAAAATTACTACTAACATATCAAGATTTTTACTAGTTTTTAAAACATTATTACACAAAATTTCTGGATTTTCATTGATACTCTCCAGTTAATATCTTTTCATGAAAACATAGTTAGATTTGATGAGCAAAGCTTTGACAAAATTACACTAGAAAAGTTCATATAATTTAGGAATAAAAATAATTTATTAAATAAATTTTAAATTGTTACTTAAAATAGAAATGATAGGTCAAGTGTGAATTTTTAAATACCTTCAAGACAAATGCCATTGATATTTCCAATTTTAGTCAAATTTTAATTTAATGTTGTTTGCATTTTTTAAATTTTACTTGCTTTTGCTTCAGGATATAACTTATACTTTCTTTTTAATTTATGCCTATTAATGTCATGTTATTGTTGAGAAAAGTACAATGGTAATATTTTATACAGTTGTGACTAGGTGATGGTCAAAACCGAGAGACATGGGTGCTCCCCTATCTCCTTGTTTGTCACTGGGAGGAACCATGAACCTCAGAAATCTTGTTACCAGTACTAGAAACAGATGGAAAGATAACCCAAGCATCAGTTGCTTAGACAATTACTAGTTCTAAAACTAGCATTCATTTTGCATAACAGAAAACTGCAATCCAACCACAGCCAGGAAGCTGGCTCCAAGATGACCTTTCATTCAGCAGCTTAAAATAAATGTTTTAAATTTCATTTAACTGCACAGATAATGTGTGTAGTTTCACAATATCTGAGAATAAGTTCAAATGTTTCACTACACCTTTGAGTCATTTGAATTTTTGTAAATAATCCATCATCCATACTCCCATATGTAACCTCAGAAAACTAATTGGTTCATTAAACTAAGTTTGAGTAGAATCATTTCTTTGGTTTCCTGGTGGTGCCATGTCTGTGGTGAATAGACATGAAAAATCACACAATAATGTCTGTATTTATATTTTTGTCTTTGTGTGTGCATTTTTTTGTGTGCAGCATGAATTAAGAACTATTATATGGTTTATGTCAGTGAACATTTCACTCCAATAACTTTTCCTTGATAGCTTCATAGTTTAGAGTAGTATATTATAATCTTTATTAGGACATGAAAATAATAAGCATCAAGAAAAGTAGCATAAGGAACTTGGATGTATTGGGGGGCGATTTATTGCCAGTTTAGTAGATAGGTTTGCTGCAATTTGCAGGAACTATAGTATTGTCACTGCTGATACCTTAAGAAGTGTACTGTGTTAATAGGGCATTGTGTAAACAGTGACCTTTTGCCTGCTTTATTATATAGAGGTTTGGAAGTCAATGAGGTGAGAAGAAAATGGGAGAATATACTAGTCATGGGAGAAAAGCCACTGGAATATTTTTTACTACAAAAAAACTTGTTAAATTAAAAAAAGACATTAGAATATATGCTTAATGAATTTGAATATTCAGGGGAAATTTTGAACAATGAGTGATATTATCCTGACCATCTAAGATTGTGGAAGCTGTTATTGAGAATTGATGTCTTGTGGGAAAAGATTTGGGAGTTAGTGAAGAAAAACAAGATTTAATAATAATTTGGACTGAAGTAGTAATATAAAAAGTATTTTCACCATGGCTAAATTTGATGATTTATTAGTTTTCCCTGAATAAATATATATGCAAAGTAAAAATTCAAAAGTAAAAGTTAATATGCAGATGAAAGGTTTTTATCTTTAAAACTGAAAGAAATAGTTGAACACAGCACAGAGCTAAAACCTACTGCTCAGAGGTGCTAATGGAATTTCAAGGCAACACATAGAAGAAGGTGGTCACCAAAAGATGATATGCAGAGCAAAATACAAAGATAGCCTCAACTGTGAAGTACTCCATCACCATTATGTCACAAAGGAAGGAAAAGTGCAAAGAGGAACAAAAATGTGGGCACTGAAACAGTTAAAATTAAGAGATTTTATGTTGCTCTGTGTTAACACTAAACGCTTATTACATGGAGAGGCAATCCACTGTAAAAACTTCTTAGCAACTTAATAAAGGGAATATATATACTGGCCATTGGATTTATTAATGTGGAAATCACTAAGGATTTTTACAAGGGGATTTGAGGGAAATGTTACTAAAATGGGTTCAGGAAAGAACTGGACAAGAGGAAGTAAAGAAAGTTTGTGTGTGTGTGTGTGTGTGTGTGTGTCTGTCTGTCTATCTGTCTTGATGTATGTGTATTATTCACAAATACAGCCATATCAAGGGTTCTTTCTATTTGTGTGCATATAATTGCAAGCATTAAGCAAATCAACTGTGAACCATGAACCTCAAGACAAAGCTTAAGAAATCATTTTCTTAAAAATATTTCATTTATTTTTATTTTACGTGCCTTGGTGTTTCCCCTGCATATATGTCTGTGTGAGGGTGTCAGATCCTCTGTAACAGTTGTTACAGACAGTTGTGAACTGCCATGCGGGTGCTGGGAATTGAACCCTGGTCCTCTGGAAGAACAGCCTGTGCTCTAAAATACTGAGCTCTCTCTCCAGCCCCAGCTTAACAAATTCTTGAATGTTACTTTTTTTATTAAATTCTTGGGAAGAATCAGTTCTGAGAATTGTGAAGAAAGGAAGATGTTGCTTAAAAAAAAAAAGATCAAATTAACATACTAGAATGTACAAACCATTTCTTCTAAGCACATTTTTTATTACTAATGTTATTGATGAAAAGAGGCTAAAATGTAAACTTTGTTACAACTTTGGGAATATGTTAACCAATGCCCCAAATGACTCTGTATATAGCTTAAGTAAAGTCAATGTGAAGGTCAAATTTGTGGTCAGCTGAATCCATCACTGCACTTCAAATCAGAATATGGCCTGTACATTTGCTGATGCTCTGCACTTTGTTTTTAATCTTTCAACATAAAAGCTGAAAACAGATACATCACAGATTTTCAAAAGTGATTGGTGATGCAGGAATCAACAGAGTGAGAAATGTACATGCAGCAACTTGTGCTTAACCGGGGAAGGACAGGTGTTTTATTTTCTAAATAAAATGATTAAGTTTCTAAATGAATTAAGACAAGTGATTTAATATGCTATCAGGTGATAAGTTGCCAGAGATTGATTCACATTTACTATACTAAAGGACAGCATAAATAAAAACAAGAAATGTGAGCCTCAGTGAATTGGGTACCTGGGATATGCCAAGTGTGGCATGTGACCTTGGGAATTTTTGTCTTCACTGTCTGTACTTAGTAGACCAGATTTTGAGTTCTAACTAAGAAAAGGATAATTTTTACTCTGGAAGCAAGTATGCAATTTGAGAAATAATTCAAATAATATGAATGTAAATAATAGAAATTAAAAATTATATATTAATGTCTACGTAGCCTAAGAATTAAGGGGACAAGAGAGGAAGAGCAGAGTCAATACAGTCATGCAGAGGTGTCATAATGAAGAGCACATAACATTCAGATAACTGGATGTGCCTCTGAGATGGGGGAGCCCAGTTATGTAAACAAGTTTGTTTAAAAACAGATTTATTCATGATTTTACTATAAAGTACCTTTTACATTTTGGCCAAATACTTTCAGGATTCTTTTAGTCAATGCCATTTTAGAACATGAAGTCAAATTAAGTCCAGGGAAATGAAGATTTCATATGCCTGTTTCAATTCTTAAGGAACAAAATTCCCCATTGAAGAACGCAGTGTATTTGAAGATGTAAGGTTTCTGGCCTTTATCTTATAAAGATATGAGAACCTTTCAAATGTATCTTACATTTTCTCCAGCTTTATGAATTTGAGATTTTATATTTTATATATGTGGAAAAAGTTTTAAAACTTTTGATGTTCAATCACATGGATGAATTTACTTAATTATAATGTATACAGTAAGACAGTTTTACAGGGTATACTAATACATTTACATACTTCACACACACAAACACACTTTAAAAAGAAATAACACTGAACATTTGTTTTGTATTAAATATTCATTAGTATATTTGAGGGAATAAAATATATTCATAAGCTGTTTTAAATTATTAATGCAAAGGATTTTACCACCAAATGGATTCATTAAAGACTAATATTAAATTGATGTATTTTTTCTTTAATAAATAAGCCAAGTTTAATTATTCCAATCTAAATAGTATAGGAGAGAGTGAACATTAAATCCACTTTAATATTATTTTATGTTGTATTATCTTTATTGATATAAATTTAATTAAATTATGAATTGGCAAAGACCAAATGACTTAATTATTTAAACAAAGCTTTACTTACTCATCGCCAAACCTAAAGATTAAAAATGCTCCAAATTAGCCTGTCTTTAGTTTTCTACAAGAACATTCCATGGAAATAAAGTAGAAAAAACAAAACACAGCTAGTACATTTTTAATGTTTTAATTCAATAAGTAGAAACTTTAATCAAGTACTTCAGAGAACATTCAGTTTTTAGCTAGCTGGACAAAAAATAAAGTTCTGAAGACATGTCTTTTGGTAATTATTTTTAGGTTTTATATTTTATAACTTAGGAACATACGTTACTTAGACTCATATAACTGAATGGAAAAAAATGTCTTGACAAAAGAATAAATGAAAGGAGTTAGTGAATGAAGCATTTCTTCCTCTTCCATTTAAAAAATGGAAGCCTTCAGCTTTAAGGATTCAACTTGATTATTCATGATTATTGGAAAAAATGAAGCTCTTATTGACAAGCTAAGGATCTCATTATAACATATCTTCCCATAAAATCAATACTTAAACACATACAGAACAGTACAGATAGAATTTATGGGAATAATAAAATTAGAAGATCTTGTAGCACATCTCCCTAGATATTAACCTAAGTGATCTAAAGATAACAGGCAACCTAAAGATAATAGATAATGAATGAAATCACTACTGGATCCTAATGATAAGTGAAGAGTCTAAGCTGAATAAGCATATGTGAGATATCTTATAAGTTTATGTAACCTGGTGAAAAATTAGATAAATGTTCTCAAAATAAAAGGAAACCTTAAGAAGTTCTACTAGACCTAATCTTTGGGATATAATTACTTCTTCACAAGGATCCTTAATAAGAAAAGAAAAAAAAAATCACAGCTCAGCAGGTCAATGTGATTCCCAAGCAGGCAAGCCTGGATAGTTGAATTCAACCCTTGAAACCCATGTTGGAAGAAGAGAGTTGACTCTGCAGAGTGGTCCTCTGACCTCTACACATACACAGTTGCTTGAATAGATGAAGGCCAGAAGGAACCTGAAGAATATCATTTTCATCTTGATTGTAGAGAAAGAAAGGGCTGTGCTAAGGAAATTAAAGTATTTTCAAGGTTCAAAATTTAAAGTTTTGAAGAGAGGGGAAACAGCCATATGAATGTGTCTCAAGGCATTGACTAAAAGCCCAAGGCATTTTTAATAGTAAGCTGTTAACTATCGTAATACAGCATTGGTCTTTATCCACACTGAACACATGCTTGAGGTCATTATGTGAGTAAATGAATACTGTACTGATTTCCTCTTATTCTTCTACAATGTTAAGATCTTTCTCACGTGCAGGCCTTTATGTGAGTGTCTCATCTATGTAAAGAGTTCTTGCATGTATCTCCTTAGGCAGTGACTTTTATAATTCAAGTAGACAAATATATCACCTGTTCAAAGTCACCTTTGCAGGGATAGACACTTAGTATATACGTAAAACACTATGGTATGGATTTTACATACATTAATTTAATCATGATAAGAGCCCTATGGACTAAGTACAATTATATTTTACTTTGAGAAAGAAATAAGTTAGAAAGTGATAACCTCAATAACTGAAAATTAAAATGACTAAAAGAGTTTGTATATTAATAGATGATCTTAGCTACAAGTATGCAAATCATCGGGGAATACTAACCCTCATCTGTAGTGTCTTAGAATGCACAGCTCCCTAAAATTACCTTAGTTACACATTTTCCAGTAGGCTTTCCATTATTTACAGAGTTCTTCTCTCCAAAGAGATGAAATGCTTGCTCTAGCCCTACACTTTCAATGTAAATTTGAAGTAAAACACACCTCCACAGCAAAACGGGAAACTGGTAGTTATCTTAATCACATTAACTTATATATCTACACCCTTGGAACAATGCAATGTTTTGGTCTTTCTCACTTTAGTGCTTTTCTGTTTCATATTTACAAACAAAACAAAACAACAACAACAAAAACACTTTACATGATGAGTGGGGTATTAATAGTGATAACTTGGCCAAACATGGAGCAGCATGGAGGCAGGACATCTGCCGCATGGAAGCATGACTAGCTCACTAACTCAAGGATCAGCTCTAGATGGGTTGAGCCAATACCATGCTTACCTGCAGCAGATACAGAAGCTGAGAAATGATTAGCTGACAATGAACATGACACCAAAACAAGCTGCTGCCATTATTAAGAGGCTAAATTGGCTGGTGTTGTCTCTGTAACAAACTGCAAGTCCCGAGGAATTGGTTAGAAGAGGAAGAGAAAACCTCACCGGAACAACTATAAGAGAATAAAAGATTGACGTCACATACTCTACAGTGTACTTGTAATGTGTAAATCATCACATCAGGTGATTTTTAACATAAAATGCACCTAGTGAATGCTCAAAGTAGGAATAGATACCCTCTGAGAAAATAAAATGGTGACAGGTATGGATCTGCATTTTTAGTAACAGAAAATAAACACCAAATCTAAGAATGACCTCTAAATGACTTTCTAAGCATAATTGGAAAGCCCAATACAGACAAAAATACAGAGTTTGCTCGTTTGGCAAAGATCTGGCTGATCTCTAACCATCTTCTTGACAGCAGAATACTCTCAAAATAAGATGTACTAGAATATTCTTTTCAGTATTGCATTTGTGAATAAGAGGACACAAAACCGGGTGACACTTAAATATAACATGTAATTGTCTTATTTGTGTGTGAAGCACAGGAACATGAATGTAGAGATGAATGGAGTGAGAGTGACTGGCCCAATAAAAAGGACAGCGTTTTGAAGAATCCCAAACACCATTCTGTCTAAGTGAATCTGAATCAGCTTGTACACAGGAAGACACTGTGTGATAGAAAAGAAGAAAAGATTCTGTTGAGGAAAACAGGACCACAACCCTTCTGTTACTCCTATTATTGAGTGGCAAAGACTCATCCAAGCACTGTGTGCTATGTGTGTTTAGAATTTCATGTGTGTGCACATGCATCACATGTATACAGAGACCAGAGCTCAACAAAAGGATCTTTCACTGAACCTGGAGATTACTGATTCACCGAGACCCATTAGTAATGGAGCTCCAGGGATCGTCCTGTCTCTACTTCTCCATCAAGATTATAGGCACAAGATACCCTGTTGGCTTTTTAAAGTGAGATCTGCGAATCCAAATTCAGAACTTTAAATTGTTTGACAATGACTTTTATCAATTATTTCCTCAGCTCTTATACTATGCCTTTTAACATATATTGTTGATTTCCTTGATCTATGGAAAGAAACATAATATAACTGATCCCCCGTATGGCAGCCAGTCTCTCCTGGTGTACATATAAACCATTGTGGCTTCAGTCGGTAGGGTTCGCTGGGTGGCTTCATCTGCAGAGCACTTCACCAAGCACCTGCCTAGTTAAACCACATAAGTCTTGAAGGGGTGGTTCAGATGGGTAAAAGTGTTTGTCATGCAAGTATAAGGACCTGAGGTCAAATCTCCAGAACACACATTAAAACTATAATTTCTGTCTATAATTCCAGCACATCCATGGAGATATGGAGTTAGAAACAGAAGAATCTCCAGAAGCTTGGAGACCAGCTAGCTTGATACTTGCCACAGGAAAATAACAAAATGGATCCTGTCTCATAAAAGATAGAAAATGAGGCCTGATAGCCACTGTTGTCCTCCATCCTCCACCCTCCACCTGTGTGTGCACATGTACACCAACATACATACAAATGAGCACATGGTGAATGCATGGTGCCTACATGCACAAACACAAAAGAAATATGAGAATAATAAAATGTAAGATTAAGCTTCAAGGTAGTAAGTAGTATGCTATACAACAAAAAGTAATGAGAAAGAGAAAGACATCTAAAACCTGAGGAATAAAGCAATAAATTCAGACACTAGAAAATTTCTATTAAATTGTATGAAAACAGAACTCAACAGTGCTGGCATATATAAGCTGGCTTCATTGAAAGGTTTCATCTTCAATACAGTGGTAATGAGTTTCAGTATAGACACACTCATTGTAATTATGCTTACTTTTAAGAGTCAATAAACTCCCCATTACTTAAAACAAGTATTTTGAACTTTTAGTCATTGTGTGTAGTAGAATCCTATGGATCCTTTAAACTATCTCTACTGATTATAGATTGCACACAGTATTATAAACAGTAATTATCTATAAAGTACAATTTGATGAATTCTGACAAGTAGATTAAGACATATATCATTTTACATTTAAGCTGGAACAAGGAATTTAGCCTGTGAACCCCCAGGCTAGGATTAAATTAGCAAGAGTGACTTATAAATAAACTATTTTGGGATAAGTAATTATAGATGTTAAAACTCTCTGACTTCATGTATCAAAAGAAATGTCATATGAAATAGTCAAATATGATCATTATTTAACATGAAAAAGTAATTAAAATATAAGTCATTGAAATAATTATAAGATGAATTTTTAAATCGCCAACTATTTAATATATAAGATGCACATTTCAAAGATTTATACTTAAAGCACAAAATATTGTCAGGCATGGGTTGTCCATGCCCGTGACCCAGGCACTTGTACAATTACTGCTTGTAATTGCCAAACTAACTCAAATGTTTGTATTTTTTTAACTACCAATCTCCTTCAACTACTAAATATTAATGTGTGCATTCTATGTGTGAGCATGTGTGTCTATTTTGTGTGTGTATGTGTGTGTGCGCGTGTGTTTTCCTGTGAGTGTGTGTACATGTGTGAAAATAATGAGTGTACAAATCTATCTGGTCATTTAACCTGAAGGAATAAAAATAAGCACAAACACTTCAAATTTTGTGGATTATAACTATTCTAGAAGCTGAAATGATTATGCTGGAGGGAGAGAAATCATAAAAAGCACTCTGTCTACCTTAATATCAAACATGAAGAATATGCTAATATATGCAAAATGAATCTAAGCAGAAGAAATATTTGAAATACTTTTGTGGAATTTCTATGATTTTCATATTTCGTGAAAACTGTTGGGACCGATTCCTTCTGCTAGTGTTATTTCCAAATTACACTGTTGCCTTTACCTTCTAAATGTGGGTTAATTAATTTCCTAAGGAAATTATGGCCCTCATATGAGTTGGAGTGTTACAAGAATTTTGACTCGTTGGATATGTGTAAGATATGTATACACATCTGATGAAAATTTAATATCTATAATATACAAATAACTAAAAAGAGTTTCAAAAATACAATCAACTTAATAAAAAAAGGGGGGGCATGAAACTGAGAAGAGCATTCTCAAGGTACTTGGCCTGGTGTGGGCTTCTGAAACCTCAAAGTCCATTCCCAGTAACATACTTCCACCCACAAGGTTACTTCTACTCCAACAAGGCCACATCCCCAAATTCTTCTAGTCCTTCTTAAGTAGAGACACTTCCTGATGACTAAGCATTCAAATCTGTGAACCTATGGGAGTTATTCTTTTTCAAATCACCATATTCTGCTAAAGGAACATAGCAATAAAATGACTCCCAATGATATTCTACTGTATTCATAGACCAGTGCCTTACTCAGGCATTATCTATAGAAACTTCTTCTTGCTTCCTGGATGCTTGGTAGATGAAAACAAACATAAAGACCCACAACTGGACAACGTGCAGAGAATGATAGACTTTAGAGGATGCAGTTCTAAATGGCATATTTTTCTGAAATCCCTCCCAGGATTCTAGGATTTATGTGGAAGAGGAGGCAGAAAGATTTTAAGAACCAGATAGTTGAATGACTCTAAGGAAATAGCACTGCCATCCAAAACAGGACAGACACTCATATGAAATTATAAAGACCGGCAGCACAAGAAGGCCTGTACAGGTTCAAGCCAGATGGGGTCCCAACACGGTGAGGGAGAAATGAACACTGCTTCTCATCCTCAAGCAAGAGGCTTTTCATAGTCACCCATTAACAAAGGAAACATTAAGTTCCTCCACTGACATATCACTGAGTATACAAACTACATTTCAGGATTCCAGGATAGACCCCATGCCGAGGAGTAACTGGCCAACATAAAATGAACCCAATGGCTTGTTTTGTAGACTTTTTTTTTCTCACTTTGCTTTCTTTGAGCATTTTTTTTTTTTTTGTGCTCATCTACTTTGTGCTTTTGTGGGGTTTTCTTTTTTTTTGTTCATGTATTTCTTGGTTTTTCATTTTTTGTTAGTTTGGTTTTTGAAGAGAAAGTGAGAATAAAGAGCATAAAGTTGTGCAGGTTGGGTAGTGGGGAGGATATGGAAGGAATTGTGGGAGACGAAAACATGATCAAAATATATTCTGTAAAAAACATTTTTTTTCAATAAAATAGTACATTCCTGCCATCTTCTTGCCAATTCTTGTAGCTTGAATACGTCTCACTTGAAAAACACTCCTTCAAAACATCTTACCTGAGACTGTCTTCAATATTCACACCTCATACTCAGCAATGCCTATACTCTTTTTGTTACCTATGTCCTGACCACCATTGTGCTTTTTGTCCTTGAGATAATGTTGTATCATTAGCATCTGCCAGAAGACCTTAAAACTGGCACTTTCAGTAAACAATTGTCATGGCTGTACAGTGAACAAATTTACAATGAAATATTTATTAATTTTATCACATTATTGCACCAGAACCACTTAAAGGTATTAGGTGATCAATGGGAAATTGAGCATTTAATAGTTTTTAATTTATCCAAGCTTTATCCTCCTAAGACAGGGTCTCTCTTTGTAGCCTTTGCTCACTTAGAACTCTCTATGTAGACCAAACAGAACTAGGAACTTAAACAGTTTACCTCTCTCTGGCTTCCCAAATGTTGGGAATAAAGTCGTGTGCTACCACCCTTGACAATTGTTTTCAATTTAAGAAATAGATTGTTTAGGAGCCAGAGAGTTGGCTCAGCAGTTGAAATGTCCTTGCTACTCTTTCAGAGGACCCAGGTTTGGTTGCCAGCACTCACAGCCTGACTTACCACTATCTGTTACTCCAGTTCCAGGGTCTCTGATGCCTTCTTTTGGCCTCTGAAGGTACTAAGCATATACATTGTTCACATACACATAGGCAAACAACTCATACACATAAAATATATAGATAGATTAGTTCAGTTACACCTCCTCTATAACTGCTTGGTTTCTTCTGTGGAAATGGCTCTTACTAGATGAGAGAAAATAAGTTGAAAAAATAGCGAAAGGGTTAACAAGGTCAGAATTCATGACAATGGAAGGCACATCAGTTCTTCCCGAGGACTGCTGTCTGGAAAAGTGGAATTAACTGAGTGAAATGTGAGAGGAGTAGAAATAATATACTCTTGATCCTGAGTTTGAGCATGGGTATATCACTTTGTAAGAAATTAACACAATACAAATTAGAATGGGATAGGGGTTGAAAAGAATCCCATGAGATAATATTATTGAAAGTTTCTGATGGTAGTGATAATGCAGAAATTAGTTTTAAAAGCCTTTATATGGTATCTTGTGTATGAAAGTAAGTTGATGAGTCTCATACTAGAATTATTCACTGATCAAACCACAAACTACTGATTTTCCCCTTGCTTATACACAGACCATCAGGTAATTAGGACAGTCTTGCTACATTGTCTGCCAGCTGTGAGGAAAAAGAGAAAAACAATCATTCAGTTCTGCAAATCATCAGCATCCATACAGGCAAAGAGGACCTTTGCAACTATGAGTGACAGGGCTCTGTGTATTTCTTTTCCATTTCCTCTGTATTTTTCGAATAAAAATGTCACTGTCTGACTGGAAGGTTAGATGTTTATGTGCATATACGCTAATTAATTCTAAATTTTGGTAGGGCTATCCAATATTAGGGTGACAATGGGCTAATTTTAAGGGAAAAAAAAAAGTCAGAAAACCTCAAGCAAATATGATGAATCCAAACACCTAGAATGTCTTCCAGAAATAACTTTTAAAAGCATGAATACTTATCTGAAATATTCTTGTTAACTGTCTAATACATATCATGTTAAATCAAATTGTATAAAGCCAAAAAACTTTAGCACAGCTTTGGACCTTTAGAACTAGAAATATTCCTTGCTTTTTTGCCTCAGCTTCAAATCTATTGACCACACAGACCTGCATTTCCACACATACACACACACGCACAGAGGCACACAGACAAACATCAAACAATATTGAGAATGACTGGTAGAAAAATGGAACACAAAATGCTACTAGCTACTAGATGTACAACTTACGAATAATGCTAAGAAGTGAAGAACTTATTAACCTTTCCTTTCAGTTGAGATAAATTTTGTATAAAATACAAGTCCTAAGTTTTCCAGAGGGTTTTAATACTTGAATAAAGAAAAAAGGATTGCAGAGCACGTCTATGTCATTCTAAAATTTCTCAATGTCAAGCTCTTGTAAATTCCTCATTTTTAGGAGCTTTCTGTTTACTGTAGCCATAGATTAGCTTTATCTATTAGCGAGATTGGAGCAAATGAAGTCCTGCAGTAGAGTCTTTTGTGTCTGGCTCCTTTCTCACTACCAAATGTGCTTGAGAATTGATGCCTTTGTATGACCAGTAGGCCTGAAGCTTACAGAATATTTTATTATCTGTAGACTTTGATCCTGATAGATGTAACTTTTGCCTTTGCCATCATGAATGAGCTTACAAATAGTATTAATCTTGTCAAATACCAATGCCACTTTAATCTAAAAGCAATTACTCCTAGGGTGGAAGGTAATGGTTCATTGGGTAGGAAATCTTGTTTTGTAAGCAGAAGGACCTGAGTTTGAGTCCTAGCACTTACATAAAAATCTAGGAGTGGGCGAGAATGCCTACAGTACCAGCATTGAAGAGTATAGACAGCAGGATCTTGAGATTTCTCCAGCCATCCTATTGAAACAAAAAGACTTCAGTTCAGTGAGAGACCCTCCCTATAGGCTATCAGAAAAAGAATGAAGAACAGTAGAAGACATCTAAAGTCCTCCTCAGACCTACACAGGTAGACACACCCAGGCACTCATATTTGTGTAGGAAATGAATATCATACACACACACACACACACACACACACACACATGTTAATCAATTAATTAATTTAATAATATGCTCTTTCTAAATTTTTGTCATTGATTTCTGTTTTAATAATTGTTTCACTTCAAATTCATTTTATTTTTTGTCCTACATTATAATTTTTGAAGCTGACCTGTGCTGGCAAAAGGGGTAATATAGAATTATCCTAAAAACTGATTTGAAGAAAATAATATGTAAAAAGGAAAGGAAATATGTATCCAATAATGAACTAATATCCCAAACATACATAAAAACAGAGTAAGGAAGTAAACAGCAAAAACATGAAGTGGGTAAAATATTGTTTAAACCAGCTTCTTTCTCTTTGTACCAACTTTTTGTTTGGTTCTTTGTTTTTATTTCAAACTAGTTGTGCCATAGAAAATTTCTGGGCTGGAGAGATGGCTCAGAAGTTAAGGTTACTTGCTTGGTCTTGAAGTGGATCACAATTCAGTTCCCAGCACCTTCATGACTGTTCACATCTGACTGTATGGAATGTCAGTTGCAAGGGATCCCATACCCTCTCTGCATCTATTGGAACAAACCACTTTTATGGTACACATACATGCATATAAGAAAATACTTACATGAAAACACATAAAGTAAATATTCATAACTTTTTAAATCTAAATATATTTAATTACTGGCTTCTTTTTCAAATTTCTTAGTGTTTAAGTATATTTTGTTGAAATTGAGATCTTTCTTATTGTATATCACAGAATTCAAAATTGTAAAGTTTCAGGAGCTATTCTAGTACCTTCTAACAGTAGTAATTATATCATTGTCATTAAGTTCAAAACGTTTTCTAGTTTTGTTTCTTTTGGCCTAACAAATTTTTATATTATTTAATTTCTATTAGAAATTTCTGGCTACTCTTCCAGAGGACCCAGTACAATTCCCAGCGTGCACGAGGCAATTCACAACTGTCTGTAACTCCAGTCTAGAAGGTCTGACACCCTCACACAGACTATATGCAGACAAAAGACCAATGTACATAAAATAAAAATAAATAAAAATTTAAAAACAATTTAAAAAGCATTTTATTGATCAAATTGTTATTGGTATCTGATTTTATTTATTTTTAATTAGGCAAAATTATGTCATGGTTGCATCTTAATTTGTCAAATGCACTATAATACTTATATTTAAAATTTTATGAAACACAAACTATTTCAAAATGTACTATTTAATAAGAAATATAATGACAGTTTCTAGATTTGCTTTGTTTTGTTATATTTTTGTTTGTTTGCTTTGTTGAGACAGGGTTTTCTGTAGAAAATAAGCTTAAACTTAAACTTAAACTTAAACTTTGGATCCTCCTTCCTCTCTCAGAAAAATTCTGAGATTGTGAGCATGAACCAGTCTACCAGGTTCTGTTTTATAGACTTCTAATTCTCTTTCCTATTGGGGAATATATTTTATATAGTATCAATCATTCAATCAACATATTTTATTACAAATACTTTGCTCTACATGCACATAAGTTTTATATATATATATATATATATATATATATACATATATATGTGTGTGTGTGTGTGTGTATATATATATATATATATTCTACTGCTATTAGGGAAATCTTTTTTTCAATGCAATCCATTAGTACAAGTCAGTCAAAACATGATCTGACTTTTCTGCCTTTTATGCTTTCTTTTCTGCCTTCCTTTCAATCACTTATTGTGAAGAAACAGCTGAGTTCACTTAGTAGTATTATTATCCTTTCAGTTCCTTTAATTTTCCATTGTGTAATTTCAAGTTACTTTATTAAGAGAATCCATTTTAGAATTATAAAGTCTTCTAGATAAATTGAACACATTATTAAATGATACACTGCAGATGATACATTCCTCTCATCTAAAATTCACTTTGATAATTCTGGTATTTAGATAGCCAGTCTGCTTTCATTATTAACAGATAACATTATTGAACCAAAACACAACTCTTGCCTTTTAGGAAATAAAGAGATACTTAATTCTGAATCTAATATGAATATCCATTGTCAAGAAACACAGAATCTGGTTATCCCAAATTCCATGTCCCAGAATTGATCATTTTAGTGAAATTTTTATATTAACAAAATAGAGAAAGTCATGAACAAAGTGATTTTCAAATACATTGGTAGAAGCACTCAATAGTTCGAATGGGATGTTCGCTATATGCTTCTGATGGAATCTGAAGACATTCTTGGCCTTTGGGCTGGTGGAAAATGGGGTTTTATTGCACACATTATGAAAGGTTTTACCTGTTAGTCACAGGGTGCTAGGTCAAACATAGATCTTGGAAAATAATGGCTATTTGGGCAGCTAAAGATAGCCCAAGATAATTGTTACTTGTCTCTGGACCTTGAAAAATTTCAACTTCACAATTATTGGATTTCTAATCAAATCATAAACCTTACTGGCTGCTCAGTGGAAAGTGTACCATATATATTGGGAAGTTTCATTTATAAAAGTTATACATTTTTACTAAAAAATTTAACCTATTTGTTTCTTTATATTGTACTTATCATTTGAGTATTAAATGTCAGGCATTTTCTTTTTTATATTTTTAAATAAAATATACTTCTCCCCTTTGTTTGTCCTCCTCCAATATTTCCTTTAGCTTTTTCTTCCAACAAATTCCATGTCCTCCTAATTTTTCTCGAGTTGATGGCCTCTTTCACCTTGATCACTTAAATATATATGTGTGTGTGTGTGTGTATTTATATGTGTATATGTATATATGTATGTATATGTGTATATATACACATACATGTTCACATATGAATATATACTTTCATATATTCATATATATGCTTGCACTTATAACTTGTTGTGTCCTTTTGAAGTTTCTCGTGTATATACGATTTCAGAGCTAACCACTTTGTACTGGATAACTAATTAGAAAACTCATCCCTGGGAAAGACAAATTCTTCCTCTGTCAGCAGTCACCGACTGTTTTTAGTCCTTTGTCTAGTGGTAGAATCCAAGGGATTTACTCCTTTCCTGCTAGAATGTATATTGGTATTGCTATTGACCAGGTCTTATTTCTGCAGCCATATTGTTGAAGTATCATGGATGTAGCCTCCCTGAATTTCTACAGAACAGAATCTCAAAGCAGACATCCTGGTCTGCTTGCTCTTACAATCTTTCTGGCTTGATTCCTCTATGTTCCTTATGGCTTAGGTGCAGGAATCGTGTTATAGATGAATCCACTGTCACTTGGATTCCTACAATCAGTTGATCTTTTCACTATCATGACTATTTACTGTTTTCCATAACTGTCTCCATTTGCTACAAAGGATTGTATCTTTAATGTGGGATATGAATGTAAGAATGCATTTTAGCATACAAATAGAAATAATGCTACTCTACTAAGGTGTCAGTAGAAGAAATCCCCTTAGGATCCATGACCTATTAGTTCCAATGCGCTGGTTACATTTCTAGTACAGGCATGATTTCCTACCTCTTGAGTGGGATTTCTCTAACTTGACAGTTCCTGGTTACTGTTAGGATACACATACCACTAATACACATTTAGAGTTATCGTGTCATGTTGGTCATTGTTGCGGTGCATAGGTGTCACAAAAAGATATTAATCGCCTCCCTCACTTTGCAGCTTACACAGCACGTCTTGGTAGTAGGAAAGCTTGACACAGCACCTCCTGGTAGTGGGAAGGAGACTTTATGGTTAGATACAACAAGAATCTCCTGTGACTTGTGTAAAAATTACGCATTGTTTTCAGAAATGAGGACTTACATTCAACTTCTGAGAGGAAGCCAAGGGCAAAAACAATAGTCTATATTATTTTTGCAGTTTCTTGGTGTACACTGACCAGCAATGCAGAGGTTTCACATATCTAATACTGGAGTTACTGTTAGCCTGTAGTGCTTGTCAGTCCAAGTTACATAACTTTATTTAAGATATATATATGTGTCATATATAAATTAGGTAGATATGATTCCTTAATATTTTATCAAACATTTTTAGAGCTATTTGTCTATACACCTTGTTGAAGAAGTTTGTTTTTAGTTATATATAAAATAATTGTTTTATGCACCATTGGGTGAGGGGTTATCTAGGACATTTTGTATTGTCTGGAGGTGTTGGATTTTGTGGGGGATGTTTAATTGCTTATGACCTGCACCTGAGGAGTTCTGAATGAATAAAACCACCTGAGCTCAGATTCTCAGGGTTCCACTGCCGAGTATGGTTCCCTCTGCAGAGGTATGGCAGAGTTTACAGTTATCAAAATGTCTCCTTGTCATCTTTGTTGAGCCACCCCACACCAGTGTACCAGTGTGCAGCACTGATATCACGCCAGCCCATCCAGGTGATCAGAAGGAAGAACAAGAAAAGAAATCCCAGACCTCACAGAGTCTGTTTTGTTTTGTTTAACTTTGTTTTCTGCAAACCTGTCCAGTTAACCAGAGAGGCGGTCTTGACAAGACACATCTGCTATGGTGATGAGAACTCCACCCCACGAGGGAACCCTTCCTGCAGACAAGGTGACCAGTTGTTTTTCCTGCAAATCAGACTCTATCTTAAAATCTGGAAAATGTTCTCTCAGGGTCAGCACACAGAAGCTGTCTTCCAGAACAGGCAGAATTTGTATCTCAGGCTGGGAGCCGAACTTGGTACTGTAAGAATTAGCCCAGGTATTCCTGGTTTTGAAGGCATGATGAGGTCTTTGGAGAGCAGCTGAGGCTTGGCCGTGTAAGAGGTCAGGAGAGGTCATTAGTGAAGATGTAGCCTCAGTAGTAGTTGAAGGCCCAAATTGAAAGGGTCATGCAGAGAAGTTTAGGCTTGGCACCATGAAAAGAGCCCAGGAGATGTTGGTGAAAGTGCAGCCCAGTTGCAACAAGTGACTCTAGCAGTTTTCGAAATGTAGTACCATGAGATGACCACCAAGAACAGTAGCGACAGTGGTGTGAGCTAACCAGAGCCTGGAGGACAAGCTGTGTGTGCTGCAGAGGACAGAGCCAGAGACATGATCCCAGCCCTTTGGAGGAGTCCAGAAGATCATGAGTGAATTCCAGGTAATTGAACATTGATAATGTTTTTCTGCTGTTCAAAGACATTGAGAAAAACTTGATGGATGTTTGGTTTCTTTTGGTCCTGTGCATTAGTAATACTCATGCTTATTCCTCTTGTAAATATTTTTTTGCTGATATAGTGTTAAATTGTGTTGTAAAGGCAAAGCAAAAAAAAAAAAAACCTTTATACAAAAAAGAGGAAATGTTGAGGAAATTTATTTTTAGTCATATATAAAATAATTGTTTTATGCACTGTTGGGTGAGGTGCTGTCTAGGGTGTTTTGTTTTGTCTGCAGGTATTGGATTTCTGTGGGAGTTGTTTAATTGTTTATGATCTGCACTTGAGGACTTCTGGTTGATTAAAACCACTTGGGCTCAGATTCTCAGGATTCCACTGTCCAGCACGGCATTGGCCATGATGGTGGTTCCCTCTGCTGAGATCATGCAGAGTTTGCACATATGAACATGCCTCCTTGCATTCTTG
The DNA here is from genome assembly GCA_026225945.1 of Cricetomys ansorgei. Lineage (NCBI taxonomy): Eukaryota > Metazoa > Chordata > Mammalia > Rodentia > Nesomyidae > Cricetomys > Cricetomys ansorgei. The sequence continues at coordinate 423,147 of JAMJFZ010000882.1, read as the reverse complement.
AGTGAGCCACCACAGCAGGGTCTTCTATTCCCCTCCCTTTCCTTCTGTGTTGACCTCCTTCCTTTGTCTTTAGTTAGAGCTCCCATCCATATTTCCAACTTCTCCTTCATATCACCTATACCTTACTATTCCCCAATCTGCCAAACCTTCATTATCTCCTTTTACTTTGCTGGTTTCCTGCAATTATTTCAAGTTATTTACTCACAGCTGAAGATTTGGAGCTAGGAACTACAGATGAAAGAGAAAATTCAGACTTTGACTTTCTGTTTCTGGTTTACTTCACTTAATATATTTTCTAGTTCCATCCGTTTACCTGCAAATTTTATGATTTCGATTTTCTTTACAGATTAATAGTCTTCCTTTTTATATGTGTGCCACCTCTCCATTATTCATTATCTATTTAAGGACATTTAAGTTGCTTCTATGCCTTAGCTCTTTGGTATAGCAGCATTGAACATGTCTGAGCAAGTTATCTGTGTAGTTGAATGTCAAGTCCTAGGTATATATGCCAAGGAGTGGCACAACTAAGCCACATGATAGATTCAGTTTAACTTCAAGAGTATTTTTCACATTGATTTCTGTGGTGACTGCTCTAGTTTGCTTTCCCAACAACAGGGAATTAGGGTTTTGCTTTCCTCTAGTCCTTGACAGCTTTGTGGTCAGTTGTTTTGTTGATCTTGGCCATTCTGATAGGCATGGGATGAACTTCAAAGTAGTTATATACTGCTAATGATGATGAGCACTTTCTCAGATATTGCTTAATCAGTTTTATTTCTTATATTGAGAACTATCTGTTCAGATCCTTAGCCCATTTTTCAACTGGGTCATTTATTTTCTTGGCTCTCTTTATTTTTGAGTTCTTGCTATAGAGTTCTTTATTCAGAGGTTATATTCTATGTGAGAATTTTTCTGTTAACAGACCTAAAATATTTTCTATTCTCATTATCTTTCACTTTACTTTGATTTTATACGATCATTTACAATTTGGTGGTACTATATTTATAACATGTAACATAAAATAGAATCTCGCTTTTATAAAAATTAAAATATCTCTAATAGCCATGGCTCTTGCAGACAAGGTCACTTAGTAAAGCTTTATTGTCAGTTTCAAAGTCTACAATATATTTATTTGTCAGTTCTATTTGTGTGTTTATCTGTATACATAATTGTAATGTATGTTATGCCAGTAACTTATCATAAGAACTTACTAAAAAGCTAACTCTAGACCTCTCATTTCAGACATGAACATATTTGTCTCAAAGTGTCCTCCAAGACCCCTTAACCAAGGACAGTCTGGTCCCTTTTACTCTGGGACAAAGATGGAGAGGGGGAAAAAAAGAAAGAAAGAAACAGCCCCAAAATAAAGATACTGTGTTCTTGAGAACACATAGAATGTAAGCCATTCAGTTATTCCAGTGTTCATCACAAGCTATCAGAGGGCTTGAACTGGAAAAGCAGCTGCTAGTTCAGTCATGGGAAGTATTGTCATGAGAATTCAGCCTTGTGAAGTTCATTCATGGAGAGAAAGCATAATTGAGAACCAAGCTTATGGCCTCAGTTTCTCCACTCTGTTTCTGATGGATTTATGAATGCCTAGTTTGACAATATCATCTCTATCTGGTGGCATTTTTTTTTACTTGGAAAACTCACTACCAGGGCCTCTACTCTCCCTTTTACTCTGTAATGGGAACTCTAGCTGACTGCTTTAAAGGAACTTCCCTAGTCAATTTCTGCTAGATATATTGAGTATGTGATTTATAGTCTACCTCTATCTACCTAATATATCTACCTATACATTCATCCATTTACTTGTTATCTGATATTTATTTTTCCCTTGACTTGGCCTCTATTTAATAAACTCACCCATTCAAAAACAAAAATATGGGTATCTTAGTTCATTGTACAGTGCAAAGTAATGATTTAATTATGAAACTAATAATGAAATTACTTAAGATTAATATGTTGTTAAATATACTTGTATTATTTAAAGTAATTTTGACAAAATGTTATTAAGATGAGGAAATGAACCAAATAATCCAATTAAAAACTGTAGTACAGAACTCAACAGAGAATTCTCAATAAAGGAATCTCAAATGGCTGAGAAACACTTAAAGAAATGTTCAATGTCCTTAGCCATCAGGGAAATGCATATAATCAAAACTACTTTGAGATTCTATCTTACACCAGTCAATATGGCTAAGATCAATAACACAAGTGACAGCTCATGCTGGTGAGGATGTGGAGCAAAGGAAACAGTCATCCATTGCTGGTGGGAGTGCAAATTGGCACAGCCAATATGGAAATCACTACAGTGGTTAACAGAAAATTGGGAATCAATCTACCTCAAGACCCAGCTATACTACTCTTGAGCATATACCCAAAGGGCACTTCAATCTACTACATAGAAACTTGCTCAAGAATGTCCGCTGCTGCTTTGTTCATAATAGCGAGCAGATGAATGGATAAAGAAATTATGATACATTTACACGATGGAATATTATTCAGTTGTTAGATAAAATGAGATCATGAAATCTGCAGGTAAATGGATGTATCTAGAGAAAATCATCCTGAGTAAGATAACTCAAAAGGATAAACATAGTATGTTTTCACTTTTAAGTGAATATTAGCTGCTGAGTAAAGGATAATCATTAAACAAGCTACAATTTATAGACCCAAAGAGGCTAGGTAACAAGGAGGGCTCTAGCGGGGATGCATGGTTCTACCTAGGAGGGGGAAATAGAACAGATTTTGTGGGTGGACTGGAGGTGGGTGGGGATGGGAACAGGAAGGAATCACCTGGGATGAGATGCAGAGAGAGAGTATGAGGAGAGAAGACTGGAATTGGTGGATATTTGGGAGGTGATGTGGAAACTTTGTGTAGTAGAAACTCCCTGGAATCAAAGACAATGATCCTAAGGAGGCCTCCTAGATATAGGAGCCTGAACTAACCATCTTCTGTAACCAGACAAGGTTTCCAGTGGTGGGACTGTGTCCCCATCCCAGCCACAAAATCTACCTACAATCTGTGCTGCCTGCAAGAGGTGGTGGGGCAATGGTGGCACAAAGCTTGTGGGAGTGGCCAATTGATTTGAGGCCCAGACCACCCCCAAGAGTGAGCCCATGCCTGACACTGCCTGGATGGCCAGGACCGTGAGACTGGTTAGTCCAGAGACCTAGCTAGCATGACTAACAACCCCACTCCCAGCCCCGCACACACACAAAAATCAATGAAATGATTCCTAATGATATTCTGCTATACTTATAGATCTGTTCATACCCCAATCATCACCGTAGAAGCTTCCTACAGCCACTAATTAGAGCAGATGCAGAGACCCACACCAAACATTAGGCAGAAAGAGAGCCCAAATTGGAGATATTCATCTCCCTCCCTCCCCTTGGAGCTCAGGGAACACCACAGAAGAAGGGGAGAAAAACGGTAGGAGCCAGACGGGTAGAGGTCACCAGGAGAACATGGCTTTCAGAATCAACTAAGCAGGGTTCATAAGAGCTCACAGAAACTGAGGAGTAAATAGCGAAGCCTGCAGGGGTCTGCACTTGGTCCTTGCGTATGTTTTGGTTGTTAGCTTAGTGTTATTATGGTACTTCTAACAGTAGGAGTGGAGATGTCTCTGACTCCTTTTCTTGCTCTTGGGACACTTTTCTTCCTGGTGGATTGCCCAGTCCAGCCTTGATATGGGGGTTTGTGCCCAGTTTTACTGTATCTTTTTGTGCCATGTTTGGGTAATATCCCTGGAAGGCCTGCTCATTTCTGAAGGAAAATGGAGGAGAAGGAAACTTAGGGGATGTGGGAGGAAGGACTGGGAGACATGGAGGGAAGGGGAATTGTGGTCAGGATGTATTATATAAGAGAAGAATAAATAAAACTTAAAAAAAAAAAGAATAGGGGAAAGGATTACTAAGGATTTTACAGACGAAAAACCAAATATCTTGAAAAATATGATTATCAAATTCACATAGATACAGATTAAGCTGATATGTAAATCCAAAGCTTCTGATACTAAATCTTGCATAATTTTGTCTTATTATCATTTGTACCATAAAACTTGCTTTTACACAAAGTTAACTAGCATTTTAACAAAATCATAGTTAGACTTATTAGTGACAGATTAGATACAATATAAATATTTTAATAAGTGAAATTGCCTTACACACAAATTTTTTGTATCCATAAACCCTAAGACATTAATTAGCTTGGCTTTGTTCTACAATCAACAATCACTGTTTTCAAGGAGATAAGAATGTAGAAATGTGAAATGGTAAGAACTTCTCCAAAACAGCATATATGAATTAGAAAGTTTAAAAAAAGTTTAATAAAAAATTACAAATGCAATGTTGAACAATGAAAAATGCTAATCCCAATCTGGCAGGATATTTCCATATAGAAATGAAAATACAAGCCCAAAATAGGAAGATGCTGATGTAAACCTGCAGCTGAGGGAGATGACTGATTGAGGAAGCATCTTAGAAACCAGCGTACACAAGAATACTCAATAACACTGACATTTGGAGGCTTTGTCTTTTCCTCTCTTAACAAGTATCTGCATTGAATACATTTTCCATTTGATTCTGAGTAAAACTAGGCTTAAGGACACACAAAACTGTTGAAATGCATTTCAGGCAAATCCTTAACAAATATGCAAAAACTCAAAATGTTCTAGATTCATTTGCCCTGAAACAAATAATATCATATCAGGTATATTAAGGTGATAGCATAACAAATAATTATGACTATCAGAAGCTAGTCATGGTAGCATAGTCCTCTAATCTCAGCATTCAGGAGGTTGAGGTAGAAGAATCCTGAATTTGAGACCTTATTTTAAAAGACCAAAATAAAGGAATTGGAATATGAGCTGACTTTCAAGACATCACCTAAGTGTACCAAATGTTACATCTAATCATCTAGTTCTAAATTTAAAGATAAATCATGCACAAGAAACTACATAAGCAGAATGCCTTTTATATCCTGATTGGTTGCTATTTTCATATTATTAGAAGTTAAATTGGACAACAGCCATAAAATGTATGGATTGTGTATTTCATTACTTAATAGAGTACTAGTGCTTAGGCAGGAGACAGTTAAATTTTCAATTGTCCCTTGGTACTTAGGAGAGGGAATTTTGGATGCTGAGCAAGACAATCAGAGGGCCAGTGTCCTAGTTTAAAGTCAGATGAATGTTGGGTAAAACTGTAAAATTAGAAACTGCCTTAGGACAGTAATAAAAAGTATTCAACAATGTCTCTCAAGGTGACCAGGGTCTCTATTTCTAAATTCGGGATGCTAGGAGGGAAGAATGCAGCTAAGTGAGCCATGTGGAAAGGGATTTGTCTCCTGCACATGACTCAGTCAACTCCTTTCTCAACTTCAAAGAGAACAAACATAAGTTAACCTTAACAGGCCATGCAAGGTTATCATTAATAAACAGTCATAGTGCAATCAATTATTCTAATTCAGCATAACAAGAATAGGAACAAAGCATTCTGTACACACTGGCTGAGGTTCTATTCATTCAAAATGATAATAAATATCAAATTCTCTTTAATCTTCATCTCTCTTAAGAGACTTGATAAAGTGTCATAATTCATCTTCCATTCCACATATTTTTTACTTATGTATTTTGTTCTGCAAGGATCATTAATGCAATTAATATATCAACTTAGCTGTTATTGTATATATCAACTGCAATTCACGAACAGATCCAAAACCAAAGCACAATGATGATAAGAAACAGAAACCTAAGGAGGGTGGACCACTAGCACACTCTTACAGTAAGAAAGAGCAAATGAGTTTTCTTTCAATGCCACCAGAGAATTGAGGTCTCAGGTCAATCATAAATCTAGAGAGAGATCCACTTTCATGAAGAGACAGGACTTAATTTGCTTCAAGTATGAATGTACCAATTTACTTTATGTAAGCACCTAAGAAGATACAGCTGATTTGATAGAATTGGTAAAAATCAAGTACAAATGCCCTAGAAGTTACAGATGAGAGGAGGTCTGCACTTTCTTTCAATCCTTGCCCCCGTGGGTCTTGCCAAATACTAAAGGAAATGTGAGGGAGGGTGTTTATGTTGGTGAGAGGGCCAGGTGGAAAGAGTTCATGTGGTTCAGGATGATGTCAACGGCATTGTGTAGCTAAGAATGACCTTGAACTTCCAATCCTCCTGCCTCTGTCTCTGACATATTAAGAATAAGGGCATATTTGAGAAGTTTGTGAGAAAGAACCTTTAAAAAATACCTACTGTATTTTTATTTAAAGGAAGGAGGGGCAATCAACACCAAGATTCATTATAAATCTGTGTTTCCTAAATAGATTGCATGTCTTCGTTTGTATGAGGAAGAATGCTTAATGTATCTGTGTTTAATTAAGCACATGTTTGTAAGTGCATATATGTCAAGAAAGATATGCATCTGTATCATTTAACTAATTTCATTAAGTCATAGGTAGAAACTAGTTGACAGAAAGTTCAAGTTCATCTACTTGGAGGACTCACGGGAATTTTCAATATTCCTAGTGTATCCATCTAGAAAAGTGGATGTGTTTGTGTTGTGAAATCCAGATATACAGAGATTAAGGCTGACGTCTAATCAGAATATAAGCACTGACTCCATCTGGTTAACAAGCATTGAGTAGAAAAAGATTCTCTCCAGAAAAAAGAAAAGACCTGAACCTAGGAAGGAATTACATGTTGAAAAAAATTATCTTTGATAACCAGGTCCCAACCAAAACACAAAATATCACTAAAAGAAGAAGATTGTGGTTTGTTAGGTTATTCATAGGGACAACCATAGCTGAGCTACTGAAGACCCACCAGAAGGGATGATACATTAATTTCCAAGTACTATGTATATAATATATGAGTTTGGGTACACTGTTTTACATAGAATACCTACATTTAAATTAAAATCAATAGCTTTCATGCATTTTCTCAAGATGCAAAAATGCCCCCCAAAACATGAGTAAAGTTAATCCATAGATATATAAAAGTAACATTATAATAATTATGACCATATGGAATTGATTTAGGAAAACAAGATCATAAGATCAGGTCACAACTAGAAAATCGATGCTATTCATCATTATCAACAGACTATATAAGAAAACTATCTTATTCAAACATCAAAAAGGAAAAAAAGCTTTTAAAAATTAAAACATTATAAAAAATTACCATGATTATTTCAATAGATCAAAGAAAAAATACCCAATAACATCCAGTATTCACAATTTTAAAATGCTCTTGTAAGCATGGAAGAATAAAAGATTTCTTTAGCTTAAATGAGACAGCTGTTAGCGTAACAGCTAACACCATAACAATGTGGTCACAAATGGTGAGAGAAAATGATTTAAACTTAACATGAACAAAAGAGGGAGTTTTTCCCTCTGGTTCTCAAAACAGTGCATCATCAGATGTTCTATTCAACATTGTACTGGAAATCATAGAGAAATTAGGAAAAGAAAAAGGAATAAAATGCAGTTAGGTTGAAATGGAAGCAATAGAATGTCTCTGACACAATATGATTTTCCAGGTAGAACATCACTAGGAATCAATTTTAAAAGTTCTTAGAAATAGGGGCTAGTACTGCTCAGTTTGTAAAACCCTTAATATGAATGAAGACCCTAGTTTTGATCCCTGGCACCTACCTAAAACCTGGGCATGATGCTCAAAGATATTACCCCAGCATTCAGGAGGTGGACACAAATTCCCTTGTGTTTGTTGATAAGTCAATCTAGTTAATTGTAGATATAGGGCAATAGGGTGTTTATTTTTTGCCTAATTCAATCACACAGGTCCCAGAGGGATTCAGCCTTTATATAATCTAATCTTCAGCCTAAAACTGGAAGGCTTCAGCCTCCAAAGAATCTAGAACTTTTACACCTCTGATACTGCTGACTGAGCCACTCTGACTAGCTCCTTCTGAACTCAGAGCCGCACTAAACTCAAGTGAATCTTTTGGTTGCCTGGCTCAACTCCCTTGCTGTTCTGGTTCAAACTCTTCTCTAAGCAGCTGGTTCAAACTGACCTTCTAGGCAGCTATTTCTGACTGAAATCTTTTGACACTGACTGATACTTGGTGACATCTGAAACTTCTCTGACTGAACTGCAACTTCTCTGACTGAAGCTTGCTTGGCTCTGATTCTGCTTGGCTTCAAACTGACTCACTCTTCCAATCTGATATTGACTTCTGTGGAACTGCCTCTGTGTCTCTGCCTCAGACTCCTCAGACTGCTCCTGTGTCTCTGCCTTTGTGTCTTATCCTCTGACTGCCTCAGACTTCCTCTGTAACTAACTGCTTTTTTCACACTGCCCCATACTGCCTTTGTCTTTTATCCTCTGTCTTCTTTGAGCTAAGAGCCTGCATTTCTATTGTGAGAGTTGGGTGTGTCCTTACTCTGACTCACTCTGTAAGCTCTTCCTCCAATTCCTCACTTTGCCTACTCTTCATTCTGACTCATCTCAGAAGTCACTTCTTGTCTGACACTGACTCTTTCTGAGCTCTGCCTCTTATCTCTGCTTCTCTTGCAGATTAAAGGCATGTGTTACCACTACCTTCTGGATACTTGGATTAAAGGCAAGTCCTGACATACTTTCTACATTTCATCAAGAGCACACAGGTGTCAGAATGTGATTCCTTCATATAGATATCAGGATTTGATCCCTTCATATAGTCCCCTGGATGTGATCCTTTCCCAGAGCAGCCATGTTACTGGAATAAATGATAAATATTCCTCTGAAGTCAATCAGTGAGTTCAAGGTTTAGTAAGAAACCCTGTCTCATAGAAATAAAGTGTAGTAGAAGACACTGAAATAGACTAATGGCTTCAACACACATGTGTGCATACATTGATATAAAAGAGTACATTATATGCACATAGGCCCAGAACACACATAAACACACACACACACACACACACACACACACACTCACACAAACACACACAAAGAGTACATACACCTAGTAAGTATACTTAAGAAATTTTCAGATCTCTCTCTCTCTCTTTCTCTCACTCGTATATAATAGTAACTAGACCTGGTAGGTATGCTTAAGAGAGATTAAAAATGACAGCCCAGTATAACAAAGTAAATCCAATTCTTCTATTCCAACAGTGAACAAGTATAATTTAAAACTGAGAATACCATCCAAAATATAATTAAAAATATGAAACATATTTTTCTGATAAAATTGTTCTATATATTATTTTTAATAAAGACATTTAGTCATTATTTTGTATGTGTTATTTGTCCCTTCTTCCTTTGCCTTTTGTGTTTTCTAGCTTTTCTCAAGTCAATCTTAAATTTACTACCATGTGTCAGATTCTTTAGAATATCTACAAATGCAGTTATGTTTCTTGGAAAAGAAAGCCGTACTTTTTTTTTTCTTTCTGCTCCAGCTCTATGCCCTAATTTCTATTTTACAAGCTAGAACATTCAGTTCACCATTGAATAGACATAAAAAACATAAAAGTGCTGGCCTTTTTCATGAAAATTGAAGAACAAAATAGTTCTTTCTTTTCTAAATTCTACTTTTCTCTTTCCTATTTTCAATCCTTTATTTAAATATCTGTACAAAAGTGTTACACCTGTTAAAATTCTATTTACTAGTTCCATGAACACTTTGACATTTGTGGTCAGTTTCTATTGACTTAAAAAAAGTGGCTTTGAATCACAATTTCTTATTTCTTGGTATGCTTAAAGTTTTTTGATTGGGTGCTGAATTTTGTGAAAATTGTATTGTTGATTGTCTTTTTTTTGAAAAATGGTTTTCAATAGAGATTGTTAAGTACAGTTTGGACAGGTAATGTTTGTAGCACAAATTTGGTTCTGTTCAGTTCTGTTTTATAATGATTACCTGGAGGCCTGTATAGTTTCAAATCAAGATGTATTTAATCTCTTCTGCTGTAGTATGAGTCCCTTGGAGTCTCTACTCCATTCCCTATGGATAGTGAGGTATGCTATGGCATATTGGTACATAAATATCTATTTAATTATGAACTCTAAAAGCCAGTTGGTGACTTAACTACTTGTGAAGTTGTTGCTAATGATTTGGATAACCATTCTACATATTAAATGCATCAAGGAGATGCTTCTGGATTTTCTGCATAATTTTCTCTTTTTTGTCTCAAGTTAAATAATTTTCTATAAATATGCTGCCCCAGATCCCTCAAATTCCAAGCTTCACTTCCTCACTCAGTGAAGCTCTCTTGTTTCCCAGTTTCATAAGTCTGATGTCCTAAATTCTCCTTCCAATAGAAAATTGCAAAAGACCTTTGATATCCTTTGTGACTCTCCTCTCAGATATCATGTTATTGTGCTTCCTAATTTGAATGATTAAAGAAATCTTGTTTTTCATGTTTCTTGGAGTAAATGATCTTGTCATTATTTATGTATCATTTCTGGAAAAGAAATTAATGCCTGTTTTAATTAAAATAGCTTTGGATTTGCAGAAAAGTTGCCATTATATTACAACAGATTCACACATACACCTAGAGACAGACTTGCAGAGTAAGAGGGAAATGGTTTAGAAGCTGCCTCCATGTGATTCTGTGATTCGGAAGAGTCAGAGAAACAGAGCACAGAATTCCAAAGAGAGAACTGAGCCTTGAGATTCTCCAAAGAGATGATAGTTTTAAAGCATCGCAAAACTGAAAGCATACACAGAAAAATGTAGAGGCTCCAGCCATGTAAGGTGGTATGCATCACCATCAGTAAGACCTCTCCAGGGAAATCAGATGGTTAGGCCACTCTAAAAGACTAACCTGCTCTTCTCACAAGCCTTGAGTTCAGTGATGGAGGTGGTGGGGAAAATGTCTCTTGCTGTGTGGACAGCTAAAATTAGAGAAGAAATTGAGTTTGTCACTCTATAACTTAGAATATCATAGCTAGAAGGGCTGTGTGTTGGAGACTGAGCTGCTCCAAGAAAATAATGAAAGCAGGGAACAATTGCAGTTCAAGGAGACTGAAAAAGGCTGCAGTGGCTTGGTAGGAGATGGCCCTAGGTGGTAGGTGATCAGATAGTGAGCATGATAAGATAATTGACAGCAGGAATCTGGGATTGTGAAGCATATGGCTATCAATAGCCTTGTGGTTTCCAGCCAGTCCAATCACTTAAAAATGACTAACTGCTGGACATGAAATCCATAAACATATTTCAAAAGTTTTCACAGTCTCCCCTGAGCTATAAGGTTTGCAGCCAGGGGTGTCCAACACCTGAGTCCAGACCAAGTGGAACACTTGACTCTGGCAAGTTTCTCTTCAGTCTGTAGTGGTTTGCTTCTGGACAATAAGTGAACATATCAGAAAATTTCAGGGAGAGTACTGGTTCCATGTGTTCCTCCCTTCAGCCCTTATCTCTGTGCTCTCGCTGCTTTCCTTGCTCTGAGACACAAATTGGAGACACCCATTAGTTTGGACATTAGCATCCCTGAGTGGTCAGAGTGAAAAGATGCCTATCTTATAGACTATAAAACACTATGCAGCTAGTAGTAACTACGGGGAATCAAAGAAAGAATGCTTTAAGTTTAGAAACAGCAAAGTAGAGGACAATTCACCCTTAATGGTCCCAAATTTTAATTTACAACACTAGCCTAAATAGCAACACTGGCAACTATGATAACAGATGTGATGAAATTATGCCAGAAAAAAAATCTGAAATCTTTGAAATGTATGTGCTTCCAAGCATAAGGATGTAGAATCACAAACAGACGTGTCCAAATAAGAAATTGCCATTTAAAATTTAAGATTGTAAGAAAAAATAAGACATTATTAAAAGTTGCAAAAGAAATATCTGCTCATTCAAAAGGCAAATTAAATAAAACAATAATCAGATCTCTCAGGAGAAATTCAGAAAAGCAAAGTTTACAAAAATATATTCCAAGCTTGCTGTGTAAAGAACTTTGAAACAAGGTAACTATGGTCCATTAAAATTACTATTTTAAATTAATGAAAAAGTATGCTCTGTAAGATGGAGCATACCTTCCATGAGATAGAGAAGCTTACTAATATCAAATGTTCCATTTGGTCTAGACTCAGGTGTTGGGCACATCTGGCTGCAAACCTAACTGTAGTACAAATATTTAAGGGAACAATACAACAAAAGATGAAGAAGTATAGAAACATGGTAACTTTGAAGAAAATAAGTTTTATGGGAGGAATATATGAATAAATTATATATAGGAAAAAATCAATGATATTCAACTCAATCTAAGTTGTAACTAATACTGGAGTAAAGAAAAAAAACTTGTATTTCAGATATTCAGGAAAACCACCAACAAAATTATGAGAATGAGCAAACCCTTCTCAATAAAAGTATAAGTAGTTCTAATTTTCTAAATAAAATATGCAGATTAGTGATTGAATTAAAAAAATATCCTGGATGCAAGAAAACCAACTCACTAGTAAAGACACAAAGAGTCTGAAAGCAAGTAAATGCCATGAGAAAGTCCAAATGACTCACTCATTTCTGCCAAGTAGCCATTAAACAAAATTAGTCATATAATACTGTTCACCACATATTAAAAAGAAAGTTTATCAATAAAATACGATGATTGTAAATGAGGATACACAAAACATATATCTAAGGACTCAGTTTAAAATAAGTGCTCCTGGCTTTAGACAGAGATAGATCCAGAAACAATGATTTGTTTAAAAATTGAAAATCAACTGTGATTAAAGAATTATGTTGGTTTCTAGTACATCTAGTACATCTAGGCTTCAGTACATCAAGGTGGACAAGGTATAATAGAGTTCACAGAGGTGGGAGCATCCTATGGAGGCTACTTACATTAGGGTGGACCAGGAGCAAACAACTAGACCACAAACAGGGCATGGGATGATTCCTGTAAAGACCTCCCACTCAGGAGCAGAGTTTTCACAGCCCATTCTTTTAGCATCATCTTGGTATTTCTCCTAGATTCACCCACTGAGGTCTGCTTAGAAAGGTTCTGGGATTGTTTTCAACCATCATCTACAAGTTCTTCCAAATTTCTTCTACTCCTTCCAATTAGGCATGAATTCTAAAAGGTTCCACAGTCTAGCAAATAATGCCACCATCTGAGAAATAAGTATTCAAAAATATTCACACATGCAAGGATTGGGTAGATGGATGGTGATAATGATGATGGTTATGATTATGATGATATATTGATAGATATATGATAGATATATAGATAGATGATAGATACATAGATAGATAGATAGATAGATAGATAGATAGATAGATAGATAGATAGATAGATAGCTGATAGAGAGAGAGAGAGAGAGAGAGAGAGATTTATCCTCTGGGATATTCAATAGACTCTTAACTAGGTGGGCATGAAGGGTTTCTCATAAGCTCCTATCTCTTGTCTTCAGAAGAGAAAAGTTTTATAATTTTCCCATTATACCTTATTTTCTCACTATAACCTTTAATCCATCAGGATGTATAACATATGGTATCCAATGGAAACTCATATCAGACCCTTGACTGGATGTTTTAGAATTCCCAAGTGCAGATTCTGCAAACAATTTAATTATATTATTAACATTTCTGCATTACTGTTATCTACACAAAATCCATCATACAGAAAACAATTTAGCTTGTGGCTCATCCTTCTGAAACAAGCACTTCCGATTATTTTAGCTTAAATATTTAATCATTTTTCTTCTTGGTATTTGCACTATTATTCCTGGAGAGGTCTTTTTTGTTTTAAAATGTAGATATCAACAATTCATATCCATTTATGGGGAAAAATATCTTAACTTTCTCAGCCTTTATTCTTCCCTTCAAACCTTCTCCCCTCTGACCCAAACCTATCAAACATGTCTCCATCTCATTACCATCCATTCTATCTCCATTTTGACATTAATACTGTGTTAATCTTATTTTCTGTTTGTTAGAACTTCATATTTTATTTTACATTCTGCCCCTCAGTTTGAGTGAGCCTCTCCTGTGTGGTTATAAACCTTGAACATGTGATTGAAAGCCAATGAGTCTTGTTTATACTGATACACACTGGCCCTAAATGTTTTTACTCCATAGCCAATTGCCTCCTTCCTTCATGTGCCTGAGAATGTGTCAGAGGAGTTAAAGAATCAACATCACCTTTTAATGTCAAAATACTTACTGAACGCACCTGTTCTTAGTAAAGTGACTTAACCTACTTTGACGTTCATAATGGCTGGGAAGAAGGCTGTGTAGACAGGATGGTCAGAAAAGGGCCTCTGTGTTGGTGTTGGCAGCAATAATATTTAAAATTGAATACAAATGCAATTAAACCGTGTAGCTTCACAACACATAAAAGATATTTTTAATATATAGCTCATTGTCTCATATGGCTTATCAGGAAATGATAAATGTCAACATAAGTAGTTAAAATTTCTAAAACAATCTGTTAATAACAACTCTCACAATGAAATACCCAACTTATATAAATTTGAAAATTGTTAACCTAAGAGTCTCACCCCTAAAGAAATTGAAGCTTATATCTTATAGTTACTAAATAAAGATTTATTACAAGGAGATGCGCTGTGTGATTTGAAGACTTTGCAAATTATCTGAGTGGCACTAACTAAATAAAATTAGATTTTTTTGAAACTCTTGCTTTATTCAATAGGAATAGCAAGTTCATTATTTGCCAGTAAATGGAATAATCGGCTAATTAGCAGCACTTGTTATGTGATGAATATTCAATTACCAGGATAGAAAAGAGAAAAAGAGGCATGATACGTAGGTGAATTAATTCCTTCTTGTGGACTGAATTTGCATCCACCTGGCAGAAAACACAAACAGTTTCTTAGTGAAACCTTTGGGAGTTTTTGCCAAATTCAAGAAATTAAAGCTTGTTTAACCCTTTCACTCCCTGTCAGAAAACTGTCCCTCACAGATGTTTCTTTTTATTTTGTTTTATTGTTGCTGTTGTTGTTGTTTTTTTTAAAATAACGGTTGAAATTAATCACATCTGTCTAAGCTGCATATATTTTGCAATGCTTTCAATGATAATTAAGCATACTTCCTGTCTCATTTTAGTTCTGTATCTCATGTAGAGGAAAGCTCCCCAGAATTTGTAAAACTGTTCCACTGAACACAAATGTGAGTAGGTGATACTTAAATACAAAGCATTGAGAAGCCTATAATCACTCAAGATTTCGTCAGTCCGTCACGAATTTCCCATATATCAGCCAAATATCCAAATACTGTTTCTACTTCCCTTTTTCTCTTTTTCCCACATTGAAAACTTGTTGTCTCAAATTCTAGATGTGGAAACTGGAGATTCTGTCTCCTGATGATTTACCAAGACATTCATAGCAGCTGTATAATTTGGTAGAGTTCCAAAAATAAAAATAAAAAAATGCTTAGTTGCTCTACATTTTATGGACATGTCTGTCATTATCAGTAGAAAGAATGTGAATTGTGTGTCAGTATCAGAAAAAGGAGAAAGCCAGCAGCACATATGACTTAGCTGGAAGAATGGGGAGGAGTGATCTCTATGACTGTTGATGTAATGATGTAAAAAAGTGCTTGACTGGCACACTGTTAAAATGTGTAGGTTTCAAGATTTAGCTATGGCTCTTACAGTGTGCATTCTCCTCCACTGTGAGTTTAGAAAGCATAAATCTTTAAATACACCCAATTTTTACCCTAATTTTAATCAGGAAATTTGATCTCGTGATACAAATAAAAACCAAGAGTATTTAATTAGTGCCTATTTTAATTAACTAATGATCCAATTTAGGATTGATTAAGGTAGAGTGCCACTGTTACATGAATTTAATGTAGCCACATTATTTACAAGTGATTGCTCATTCTTGGTCTACTAAAACATAATTGATTGTGGGTTGCTTTCCAATATTTAAACAATAATATACATGTTTTTGTGTGTCTTGCTTATTTTTCTAATTAGTGGTGTTTTGATGAGGAACTTAATGGGAGCCGTCTTGGCAGTGGAGGTAAGAAGAGGCAGAGGGACTGTAAAGCATAGTTCCTCAACAGAGCATGTGGGCAGTGCCTACAATCCTGGTATTCTGGAGACTGAGGCTTAGGACTGAGGGTTCAAAGACAGTATGTCCTACATGGTGAGTTCCCAGCCAGACTAAAAAGCCAAGAAAGACCCTATCTCAAAACAAACAAATACAAAATGGAAAAGCATCTTTACCATACCATTGGGCTTATCTCTGAATATATTTACACTTTGAAAGTGATAGTGGGAAGGAATTAAATAAAACCCTGGACCATTTTTCCACTTTAAAGATTAAAATATCTTTGTTCTTGTAGCTTGGGCAACCCAGGGAAAGAGTTCTGTTCAAACATATCTAATGCCTCTTTATACTACCACTAACAGGACAGTAGTACTCTTTTCTGTAACATGGACTGGATTAATCCCTCTCTTTCTCCCTCAGCATGGAAGTGCCAAGGGAAGGACATAGAAAGACAAGAGACAAGGGCAACCCTCCACAAAGCAGGAAGAGAATCCTTCCTGGACGCACAACCAACCAGCACCTTGAATTTGGGGTTCTCAGAATCCAGATTTTTTTTTACCCAGTCCATGGAACATCGTTTAGGAGCTTGAGCTGACTGAGACAGAGTTCTGTAGGTGTGACATCCTAGCATCCCTTGCTTGTCTATCTCTAGCTGTAAATAGCTAGAAAAATAGAGCTTTGGATTTTTAAAAATTATTTCTTTATTGTTTTGCTATTATAATATAATTATGTCATTTCCCCACTCCTTATCTTCCTCTCTTTGCTCTCTTTCAAATAAACGCCTCTGTTTTTAATATATATAAATATATATCATATGTTAATATGATATATATTAGTATATATAGTACATTAGTGTATATAACATATTAATATGATATATTAATTATTTATTCCTAGCAATTATATATACATATATAATCACATTCCTTATAATTACCTAATTCTTTATTTATATCCCTTTCTGACTACAGAATATATACACACACACACATATCACACACACATGACGATTTACAGCAAGTAATTTACACCCCACATTATTCTCTCTAAACCCATATTATTCTCTTCTTATTCTATTTGATGATGTCAGGTCCAAGTAAATTATTGAGGGGCTCTTAGATACGTACTTTCAGGCCAGTCATTTTTCGATAGTTTCATTGGTTTATAAAGTAATCCATGCCATCATTGTTGATCTATGCCCTGCTAGTGCATGACCATGCTATAGTTTGTAACTAGAATATCTTCCAAAGGCTCACATATTAGAAGTATGGCCCATTTCTTAGTTAGGGTTTCTATTGCTGTGAAGAGACGCCATAACCACAACAACTTTATAAAGAAAACCATTTAATTAAGGTTGCTATGGTTTCTGAGGTTTAGTTTATTGTCTTCTTGACAGGGAGCATGGCATGGATCTGGCAGACATAGTGCTAGAGAAGTAGCTTGAGAATTCTACATCCAAGTCAACAGGCAGCAGGCAGAGAAAGGCACTGGGACTGGCTTGGATGTTTTGAAATCACAAAGCCTATTCCCCCACTCCCCTGTGATACACTTTCTCCAACAAGGCCACACCTACTCCCACAGGGCCACATCTTCTAATCCATCTCAACTAGTATCACACTCTGATGACCATGCTTTCAAATATAGGAGCCTACGGGGGAGGTAGGGGGAGGGGGTCATTCTTATTCAAACCACCAAAAGACCACAAGATGGTTGTAGGAGGAGCAGAGAGAATTTAGGGTAGTGGGGGCTACTAGGAGATTTTTAGGTTGTAGTAAGCTTATCTTTGAAGGGATTAGGGGATACTATCCTCTCCATTTCCTCTTTTTGTCTGCCAGGCATGTTAAAAATTTCAAGCAGTCATAGTCTAGAATTCTAGGCCAAAATAAACCTTATATTCTTCTAAAGTAATTGTTTTAGGTATCTTGGTATAGCAATAAAAAGTTGAATAACACAATCCAGAATATTCTTTGCATGAATATAGTTATAATCATGATGATATTGATATAATGAAGAATAGGGAATTATAAGAAAGCAACTAAGTAAAAAGCCTAAGTTAAAAACACAAAATAATATTTGAATGCACCATTTTTCAATTTGATGAAAAAGATAATCTTCAAGTCTTTAATGATTATTTTAATCTAATTAATTCTCAGTGCCACAGTACTCCAAATGATTCATATTCATCATTAAATTCTCAAAACCCTTTTTCTCATTTTCAATTCTCACATTTTGCAGCAGAGAATAAAGTGGAATCCTTCGCTTCCCAGCTTCATTAGCATTGTAATTTCTTGCCAAGAGGATCAACTTGATATACTTGAATTCAACTTCAAGTTGAAGTGTACACTAATCCAGTTAAAACCTCTCTACAAATTTGACATAAATTAATGAAGTTTCCAAATGTTTTGTCAAATACATATAATGATGCAAGAGATCTAGACACATTTTTTTCTTTACAACATCATGAGTTTCTTGTTACAAACTCAGAGGAAGATTTTGAAATTTAACATAAATATAATAATTACATGGTGAATCATGCATAACCTGTATTTTATAATTCTAATTAGCTAACTAGTTTATGTCACTTGGTATTGAATTACCACATAACTTAATATTTCATTTAACTTACTGTGTTGTTGTGTTATTTAAGCAATAATAAATTTCAAGTTAAGACTTGTAAAGGTTCTGATGATTGGCTCAATGTTAAGATCACTAGCTGATCTTGCTAAGGACCCAAATTCAGTTCCCAGTACTTACTTGGTGGTTTCTAAACATCTAGTACTTCGGTGTCAGAGGTTCCAGTTCTCTCTTCTGGTCCCTGAAGACACCAGGCATGCATATGGTAAACATACATGCATGCAGACAAACACTACACATGAAATATAAATAAATGAACATTAAAAATAATGATCTGTGAACATTTTGTTTTGTTTATATTCAGATGTTAACAGCATGTATTAGTTTATAGAAATCATTTCATAACAATCTTATATAAACAAAAAAGAGTCTGAGAAACCCACTACAATTATATTACATAATAGATGTTACATATTAGCTTTGATAAAAATTTTCGGAGAACAATGTTGCCCTTTCGCTACAGACGTGGCAAATAATTATGAGCTCAGATGCAACTTCTGTGCAGGGAATATGAAAAATGGAACATCATATTTCCATTCTTAATTGAGTCATTCACAATGTCCTGCCTCAGAAATGAACCTGATTAAATCAGAAGTGCTTGTGCATAATGAATCATATAAGAAGAGATGACATGTAATCATGAGAGAGGTGTTAAGAACGCAAGCCTGTCACTGAGTCAGCAAAAGCCTGTGTATTCTCTCTGACTTCTGAGG
The DNA here is from genome assembly GCA_026225945.1 of Cricetomys ansorgei. Lineage (NCBI taxonomy): Eukaryota > Metazoa > Chordata > Mammalia > Rodentia > Nesomyidae > Cricetomys > Cricetomys ansorgei. The sequence continues at coordinate 403,829 of JAMJFZ010000882.1, read as the reverse complement.
TTCACTTCCTTCCACCATGGAAATGGTTAAATTTCCTTCGAGAAACAAACTTAGAAGAGAAATATCATTCCACTGTCTACATCAAATCAAGGTATGATCTCCATAAGGACTTTTTTTTTTATTAACTTGCTTAAATAATATAACAACACACTAATGTTATGTCAGCACTAATGGTATTTGAAGAAATTATTTTACAAAACAGCAAATTACCTTTATGATTTTGAATAAGCAACATAATTCGTCTCTAGATTTTTGGATACCAAATGAGAATGTGTAATATCTGCTTCTATTGAAGCATGGAAAATTTACAGGATGGCCAGATTAAATAAATTGAAACTGAAAAATCAGATTTCTTTGCCATTGTACAAAAAAGAAAATTATGTGGTTTTGATAGAAAGTCTACGTCCTGCCAAGCCTGGAACATTTGATCACAATCCTGTCATAAAGGCAGTGTCTTCGTGTCTTAGAGATCCAAGAACACAATAATTCTCCTCTTCTCTGTCCTCTTGGTCTCTCTGTCTCTGTATCTCTCTGTCTCACTTGTCTCTGTCTGTTGTTCTCATTTTTTCTTTCTACTACTTAGCACTCCATTTTCCTCTTCCTCAATTTTTCTAGAATCTCCTTCCATACTACCAAAACCTCAGATTTTTAAAGATAACCTAAATGATTATTCCATAAATGAGTCTCCAGATGATTCTTAACTAATCTAGTTTCCACTTGTAAATTCCTTGTCCTCATTCCTTAGTCTTCTTCCAACTATCTGGAGTTTAGATTCTCTCTGTTAACTGAATTCTATTTATAGTTTTCCACTCTTAATTATCCATGGCTGAGTACAAAAAGAATTGCTCTCTCACTGTCTATATTACTGCCTGAATATGCTACAAAATACTGCTTTTCATTTGCCTAAATGATGAAGCAACACAATAAAAGAAATAATACTTTCTTTCAGCATTAGTATTATTTGAAAAGAATTAGTAAATTGTTTTATCTGGCTTCCTAAGTCTTAAAAAGGTCTCCCAATCTTCATATTACATGTTATTCTAAACTTCAGAACTAGATCACATGATGTCTATTTTTTGTTTTCCTATTTTGCCCCCTCACCCCCTTACTCTCTCTATTTTTTATGAACCAACCCTAAGGATGCTGTCTTCTTTGAGCTTTCTGTATTTAATGACTAAATTCTCTGAGGGGTATAGCCTTATCAAAGTAGATTCTGCTTTCAGGTTTGAAAGGATTTGTGATAGTTTCCTTGTGTTGATGTAATGATGAACTGCAATCCAAGGGAATTACAACAAAGAATGCATTCTTCTTTTCTGGGAATCAGAATGGCAAAATCAATGTTAGCTAGGAACTGTTCCCATTGATGGCTCTGAAGAAGTTTCCTTATTAACACTTGCTAACCTGTACTAATTTCTGAGAGTGTTCCACATTCTTTCACGTACTGTCACATTAGTCCAATTTTCTCTCCCCTCCCCACTCCATGGCCATCTTCCTTTTTAGATCCATTTGTCTCCATCCATTTCCCTTCTGTTTAGAATACCAGCCATTGGATTTACGGCTCATCCTGACCCAGTGTGCTCCCACTTTAAATTGATTGTTTATTCAAAGGCCATGTTTTCATATTTTGAGATCACAGATCTTCTAGCTGCCACTCTTTCTCTCCCAGTAAAAAGTCACATTCACAGATTAGACATAGTAGGATATCTGCATGTCTAATATTCAATTCATCGTAGTCACTCAAATGCAAATAGACCAATCATTTATAAATAGATCATGCAGGCACTCCAACTAATTCTGCTTAAATACTTATGTTGATGTTAGAATCTACACATTAGTATGTATCTCATTTATCAAAGGGTGTCTCAAAAGTACAGAGAAGAAATACATAATAAAACTGTCTTTGACACATAAATACATGTATGTTTTTCCCTTGATTCTCTTCTTGAACTCTACAGAATGGAGGGTATTACTTTGTCAATACTCCTAACTACTAAATGATTAAAGACAGTTTATTTTCCCAGAAGATCTTCTCCAGGATATACATTCTCATTTTTCTTGATTGCCTTTCAAAAATATGTCACGAACAGACTGAAAACCATGACATGTGTCTCTCAGGAAACCTGACTTAGTTCCAATTGTCTCATTTTTAAGAAAATGGTCCCTTAATTGCCTAGTTTCACATATAATTAGAGTTCATCTTCTCATAATGGCATTGATGTCAGTCAGCTGTGGTTATGAATCCCAAATTTGCCACAAAATAACTGTTTTGAAATTAAAATTAAATAATTTCCCTATGCTTTAACTTTCAACTTGGCAAAATTGGGTTGTAACATAACCATAAAAAGTTAACTAAAGTAATTATTAGGTAATATATCATTAGCATAGTGGTTATTAGACTAACTGGTGACTTGTCATAACTTTTTGTTATGACAGAACATATTGTTCTGGCTACATGGAACTATCATTTAACACAACAAAACAGTTGTAGTGAGAATGAACTACAACCCTATTTCTCTCCATGTCCTGACAAGACCATCAAAGCTCATGCAGACTTGTGCACTGTTTGACAGACCAAAATATCCTCATCTTGCTGTCTGTGTATAAAAGCAAAATAGTTCCAAACACCCAGAGTTCTGATGATGAAAGGCTCAGAATGTACAATTTTGCATTCAAAATGGTACTTTGAAGCTCTTCAGTCTCCATTATCTACCATGAAGACAATTGCTGAGGAACTAAGGCATGCTATGGTTTTTCTAAAAATCAATTAGCATCTCCTACTTGAACTTTATCTGTTTTCAAGATCCTGTTTCTCTGTTCACTACATCTCTATTACCAACTCTTGGAAAATGAGGCCAAAGCATTCAGTTATTACCTGATAGACATCTTTTTTTTCAATTTTCTTTTAATATAAATTCTTCTTTTTAGACAGGTGATAGCAAAATGAAACATTATGTTTTGTAGCTTCCCCTATAACCAAAATATCTCTTTGATAAAATTCTGGTATATTAACTATAAGTAGAAGTGCTGTATGGGGCGCCCTAGATCAGTGTAGTCTATGTATTCTTCATGAAGCAGAGGGAATAACAACCCACCCAGACAAGCACATAGGGGATCCATCACTACTGGTTCTGCTTAAGACCTAGTATGAGTCCTTCAAGGTGAAGGAGAGGCACACTAAACAGAAGTATAAAGTATATGAAAAAAAAAGCCCCATGGGTAAATATATACACAAATTCACAAATCATTTTAACTCTAGCATTAAAGCTAAAACAACAATATTAACTATAACTGTATATTAGGAATGCAATGGCTACACAACATAAAAGGGTGTAAATTATGATCCCAATAGCATAAAATTGAATGGGTAATAAAAAGTAGCTTTTTACATAATGGAAGTTAAGCTGTTAGCAACTTAAAATACAGTTTTTACTGTAATTGTTTAATAAAATTCCCATGATAACTTCAAACCAACAGAAAGAAATATCCAAAAGCATCACTATAAAACAGGAATCAAATCATACACATATAAATACACATACACATACACATACACAAATAAACACATAGACTTAAATACACATATATACATACATAGACACACAAATATATACACAATAAACATATACACACACACATACAAATTCACATATACAACCATTATGTTGTGTGACACTGTTCCTGGGGAGACATGAATCAGCCTAAATCATCCAGTTAGGGAACTGAGTACAGACCAAAATATGGATGCCATTACAGTTCCAACTTAGTGAACCAATGATTTTATTGAGATTATCCACAGGAATATGAAGGAAGAGTTTCCAACTCAAACAAAAATGGCTCAAAGACATCTGTGTCACCAAAAGTTCACCCAGCTCATTAGAGCTAGAAATATGGAGTATTCAGAACAGCCTGCAGGCAGTCAATGGGTGTGAGAGTGTCTTTTCCAGATAGCTTAGTTGGTCTGAGCCTCTTCTGGGTAGCTCAGCTGCTCTCCAGTTCTTCTAAACAGCAAAGTTGAGTTCTGTCCAACTAGTCTGGGCCTCTTCTAAATGCTCAGCTTGTCTGAGAATGTCTGTCAGCAATTCCAAATGCTTATATATTGTCAGAGAAAGGATGCTTAGTGAATTTGTTTGGTTTCAGGAACTATGCATTGTGTCCTTGCTGAACTTAAGCAGCTTCTATGCAAAATGGAATGTTTTACCTCCTTTATTGAACATCTTACCTTAACAAGATTTTCTCCAAGATAGAGGCTTTAATTCAGAGGAAATTGCTACACAATGATACACAAACACGTACTTGTATATAAAAGCATGCATATACACAATGCACATATCTACATACATACACATATACACGCAGAGAGACCTACACATACAAATATATCATGCACACACAAACACACACAAACATCTCTCTATATATATAATGTACACACAAACACACACAAACATCTCTCCCTCTCTCTCTCTCTCTCTCTCTCTCTCTCACACACACACACACACACACACACACACCACAAGAAAGAGGACAGAAGAGACACAAAGCAAATAGAGAACAACTTAAAATGAGAAATAAGTCCTAACCCCATCACAACTATTTAATATAATCTTTTAACTACCTTAAAGGATTATATTCCTAAATAGAGTGGCCGATGGAAAAACAAAACAGCAAAAAGAAAGAGAACACAACCTTTTGTTGACAAGGGATTCACTTTTATTTTAAGCAAGAAATAGGTAGGAAAAATGGATGGAAATTATATAAATGTGCAAAACTTTCAAGCGCTTCACTTTGCAGCACAAAGTGCATCATTTAAGGAGACTTAAATACCTCAAATTAAATGATGGCAAGGATGTATAAACAGAATACCAAATGAGCTAACAGAGACCAGTAACACCATTGTTGTCCAAGTGCACCTCACATAGACACACATGCCCTATACAACAACAGAATGTGCATTCTTCTCAAGTGCACAAGGAGGACTCCCAAGTATAAATCATATTGGGACACAAAACACTCCCAATGCATTTAGGAGATAGTTGTGAAAATGCAGTAAAGTTACTACTAGTAACAAACATAAAAACTGGAACATTGAAAAATATGTAACATTAACGACAACATTTGAATATTTGGTGAAGTAACAGCAACAACAAAAAAAAAGCAGGAGTTGGAAGATGAAAATATCTCAAGACGAAAGAAAATGGAAACACAGCATATTGTAATTTACAGAATTCAGGAAAACAAGAACAAAGAATGTTTTGATGAACTGCATAGTTCCAAGTACTGGAAAAGGGAGAATCTGAGCTCATCACTAACAAAAGAATGGAAAGAGTTAAAGATAAATTAGAAATAAACATAACAACAAATACAAGAAAAAAGACATTGCAAGATTTTCAAAAAAAGGTAAACTTTTAGTTAAAATAAACGACAAAAGTTACAATAAAAAATGAAAAAGGCACAATTAAATGAGATAAAATGATATTACAACTGATACTATAGAAGTACAAAGAACCATAAAAGACAATGATAAACAATGATATACTAAAAAATGCATAATCTCGAAGGCATGGATATCCTCCTAGTCACATGTACCCTCCCAGCACTTAATTAAGAAATAGAAAATTTAAGTAAACCACTAATTAATAAGAGATTGAACTAGTAATAAAACACTCCAGACAAAGGAAGGCCCCAGACCAGATAGTCACACTAATATTCTCTACAAATATTTAAAGGTAACAAAAAATTTCTAGTAATAATAGATTTTAAGAGAGGAAACATTTCCAAACCTATTTTATGAGATCAACATCACTCAATACCAAAATCAGAGAGAGATTACAGAAGAAGAAATAAAAACTAAGGGCAGTATCTCTGATGAAGAAAGATGTATAAATCTTCATAATTACAACAGGAAATCAATAATACATTAAGTGAAGCACAGACAATGACCAAGTGTAATTTATACTTCGTATGCAAAGATGGTTCAACACATATTGATCGATTAATATGATAAACTACAAAGACAGAATGAAGGATGAAAGTTAAGTCATTTGATTGGTTTGAATAAAAATGCCCCACCATGAGCTCTTCCATTTGAACACTTGGTACCCAATGGGCAGCCCTATTAGGGATGCTTATAAGGTGTGGCCTTGCTGGAAGAAGTACACCTCTGGGGGCAGGCTTTGAGGTTTCAGTTTGTACCATTCACAGTTCAGTCTCTCTGCTCCTGTTTGTGGCTCAAATGTGAGATCTCTGTTCTTCCTGTCGCCGTACCTGGTGTTTGCTGCAATACTTCCCTGCATAATGGTAATAGACCCATTCCCCTGGCACTGTAAGCCTAAAGTAAACCCTTCCTTCTATAAATTGTCTTGTTCACGCATTTTATCACAGTAATAGAAAAGTAATTAAAAAATCATCATCTCAAATTACAGAGAAAAAAATGACTTTATCAAATGCCTTCATAAATTAACTACAGAAGAAAAGTATCCCAAAATGTTAAGGAAGAGCCGATAGATAACAGCATCACATTCAAAAATAAAACCTGGAAACTCCACTGTATCAACAGAAGATGAAATGCACACTCTTGCCGCTTCCATTAAGTACAGAATTGAAAGTCAGAGTATAGTACAAAGAGATAAGCAAAAAGATGAAAGGCTAGAAAGGGTCTGAAGAGAGGAGGGGAGAGAAACCCAGAGGCATCTGCAGTCAAAGGAAACAGCACTGTTTTCCTAAGTTATGATTTTATATGTAGGAACTCTATTGGCTCCACAAACGAACATTTGTCAGTTGAAAAATACAAAAAAGAGGTTACATTTGCTTTGCTTCTGAATATTAACCAAAGATGATGAGAAAAAATTCAATATATTTGTATTAATATAAAAAATATTAATTTTTGATATTAATTAATTATTAGTCATTGGTTAATTAATCTGTTTAATTAATTAAACCAAATCTGAAATATTTGGCCATTATAATCTACACAAATTAATGAAATTAAAGAAGATATGAATAAATGAGAAGTAAAATAATATTTCTGCACTGAGAGACTTAATATTATTAAAATGTCTATACTACCCAAATTGATGCACGATTTGAGGAAATCCCTATCAAAATGCCAACATCAAAATGTTCAGAAGTAGGAAAAAGTATAATATTCATATTAAAATCTGAACACTTTAAATAAGCAAAACAATCTTGAAAATGGGAAACAAGTCTAGAAGTAGTTATCTACTGGACTTCAAAATCTACTGCCAAGTGTCAGATATGAGGAGAGTAGGCTCCGTGTAAACACAGACACGTAAAGCAAAGAAACAAAATAGATCCATCGCACACATCAACCCTCAGCACAGAATAGGCACTTCAACAGATGAGGTGGGAAAATTTAGGCAACTACACTTAGCATTATGAGAGTGAGCTTTTATGTCACACACACAGAAAAAAACTTCAAAATGTAGTAGTTTGAAATGTTATATGTAAAATTATAAAGCTTCTAGAAGAAACGCTGGTAATGATTGCTTGGGAAAGTGCCACCCGAAACACAGGCAATCAACGTTAAAGCAAACAGAGACCATAATAAATGACCATGCCTCTACATTAGAAAGGAAGCAATTATGATGTAATAAGGTGATCCTGGGATGGAAAAGTATTTTCAAAATGTATCTCCAATGAGGATAAATGTTCAAAAAATATAAGAGAATCTTACAATTCAATCTCAAAAGAGAGCATCATTAAAACTTCAGTTAAGGAACTGAATGTACATTTTTCAAAATAAGACACAGTCAACCAACAGGTGTATAAAAAAATTCCACATGACTGGTCATCAGGGAAATGCATATAAAGCTGCATTTAGATATCTGTCTGCCTCTCAGAATTACTATTTACTATATATTTACTATATATAGTAAACATATTTATTTTTATTAATATATAAAAATATATTATATTTATTATATATTATATTATAAATATATTATATTTATATAGTATACATAAGTATTACATACATAATATATATTATATTATATAATATTATATAAAACTTGAAGAGAGGATGGGAGTCTGAAGAGCTCTGACCTCATATCTGGGTTCGATTTAGTTCTCAGTTAAAGCACAGAGATGAACAGACCAGGGTGACTCTGAGGGAACAACAGACACAGGCATGCATGTTAGAAACTGGAAATGAAAAAAAGTGATCACCAAAACATGCAGCATCAATTGTGTATGTTATTCTTTTGGATGGCTGAAGAGCAGGAAGTCAAATAGCACAGTTAGAATCACCGAAGCAGCTTCGTGAGTTTGCCTTCACAGAGGCATTGTTCACTCTCCAGGGAAGGCCTAAAACAGTAAAGTTTAGCTCGCTCTAAAGTCCGGGTGCTACACTGAAGACCAGTGCAACATCTCAAGCATACTGTGCACAGTACCCAATCACTGGACATGGAGATCTACTGATCCATGCTGAATACTGCACTAAGTAGCAGAACTGTTTCTCTCTTTTCTACCAGAAGATTCTAGATTGTATTCTATGTTTGCTTATGGAAACTTTGAATCACACATTCCAACTCTTGCACAAGAAACTACCTGTCTGCCACTGACACTCTGACATGTCAGGGCACCCTTGTATTTTCCTCTTTTTGCTCCCATCAAATGCTATGATGCCACGGTGAGATAGAGGGAACACACTATTGAATTATTTTATTTTGCATTTTTCTCTATAGTTATATAGAGTGTATATATATATATATATATATATATATATATATATATATATATATATACATACATATATATATATATATAGTTATATAGTTTGAAACCTTGTATATTTTTATTTTGTTTGTGGAAACTTTTGCCTGTATGTGTGTATGTGCACCAGGTATGTGTTGGTATCCTCAGAGGCTAGAGGAGGGAACTAGATTCCCTGAAACTGGAGATGCAGGTGGTTGTGAGCCATTATGTGAATTCTGGTTATGGAACACGAGTCCTCAGCAAGATCAGCAAGTGCTCCAGCCCCCTTCCAGTTTTGCATTTGTAGAAGCCATGCATAATTTCAAAAATAGAAAGCTACACATATATATTTTAGAATGTGTGATGAAGTCTAGTTCAAGATTGCTTCTTTTTACTGTAAAACACAATTCTTAAAAGAGACACCTAAGACAGAAAGATATGTGTTATAAGATAATAGCAAAAGTCACAAATTGTGTACTTCAAACTTTGTGCTATTTGATTTTAGATGATTTTTTTCAAAATAATCTTGAAATAAATATGTATTTCAAATGTTCTAATTCCAGTGTAAAAAGTCAGTTTGATCTGTTAAACTAAACTGTGATTATTACATATTTTCTAGTTTTATTATCTGAACATGAAGTTTGAAGTCATTCCCCAATTTCACCCTCTGCAGTTATTAGCATGCAGATTATATAAATATGCTAATACAGTTTGAAATCTAAGAATATTTAAAATGGTGAAATGCTATCACTTATTTTACAGCTACTGCTCCCAGTCATTTTGATACAATAATTAGGTCTAATAAATTAGTCCATAACCTAGGAACCCATCCTGTATGAATCAATATTATATGCCAACCTCTTGGTTGTCATAGAAACTGATTATAAGGTTAACATAACACACCTTTTAGGTAAAGTTTATTAATATATCAAAGTTTATGAAAAAGACCATTCATGCCACAATAAAAACAACTTTCATAATTGTTTCATATTATATTTTCAGATATACCATATTTTATTTAATATTCTGAGACACACACACACATACACACATATATATGCATACATAATTAAAATGAGTAGACACAGGAAGTTCTTTGAGAGAGAATCTGGTATTCCAGTATGTCTCTCATTAAGGAAGGCTTCCATCTTCTCCCATCATTCCAGCTTGAACAATATATCAGCATGACTTTCCCAGCAATACAGTCTCTCATGCTTAGACACTGAGTTGCTCCCACCATTACCTCATTGTGACAATGTGACTGATCAAAAGACTTTCAAAACTAACATTGGCACTCATTGAATTGCATCATCTTTGGGATTCAAAATATAATTTATGAAATAAAAAGGATATAATTGGAGCCTTGAAACAACTAAGCAGAGTTTTGTATGAAAATAAGAGATCCTGAGAGTGAGGTATTTGTTACACAAAGGTTTTATATATAACATATTAGGGGAAAGTGTGAGTCATTATTTTTAATAAGGTACATTTTTTATAAACTATTTCCATTCATGTGATTGAATTAGTGTCATTATAACATAAGAAATTGCAATCTTAAGGTATCAGCATCTCTGCCTAAATACAGAATGCCACTAAATCTTCTGTAAAACATATGAATTTTATGTTAAATAAAATGACCTAGAAATGGTAATCAATGGTAGGCATACTTATACATACTATACATATACACACATACATGTGTAAAACTGGCATATATGGTATCTATATAAAAATACACATGTGCATATATGTGTTACTCAAATACACATATATATGTTTTCTATGTGAGAAGAGGGAGGGGGAGGGAAGGAAGGAGAGAAAGAAGTGTAATGAGACCCTACACAGGCATCCATAAGTCCTGGTGAAGAGAAATTCTAACCAAATATTTTTTATTTATATCAACAGTTTTCAACCTTCCTGCTGTTACAACCCTTTAATACAGTTCCTTATGTTGTGGTAACTCCTAACCATAAAATTGTTTTCATTGCTACTTCCTAACTGTTGTAAAGGAATAGCCCTGTGTGAAAGCTAGGGTCTACATTCCACAGGCTACATTCAGTGGCCTGTGTGGTCTGCGTGGAATGTAGACACACCTTTAATCCCAGTATTCAGAAAGCGGTGGTAATCCATGTCTTTAATCCCTGGGGGTGGGGGGTAGACAGTGGAAGCAGATACAGGAATAAGAACTCTGAAGAAGTCAGTGTCACATGGAATGTGACTTCTGTGAATGTGTCAGAGTGAATGGCAGACAAAGTGACTAATCAGAGGAAGACTTAGCAGAGTAAGGACATGTGTAACTCTCACAAGAAAAGACAGGCTCTCAGCTCAGTTAAGGAGAGTTACATAGGAATCAGAGTCAGTCAGTTGAGAATCAGGCTGAAGAGTCAATGAAGGAACAGTTAAAAGAGTCACTATGAACAGTTAGTTGAGAAGCAGGTTGAAGATACTCAACTGAAGAAGTTAGTATCAGAAAGGAAGAATGAGTCAGTTTGAAGCTAAACAGAACAGTTCAGTCTGAGGCAGCCAAAATTTTCCAGAGTCAGAAGGGTTGAGTCAGACAAAAGTAGGCCAGTTCAGAAAGTCAGTTTGAACTAGACAGCTAGGAAGAGTTTGAGCCTGAACCAGAGAATCAAAGTTCAGAAGTAATTAGTCAGAGTGACTTAGTGAGCAGTAAGTCTAGGAGGCTGAAGCCTTGTAGTTCTAGGATTAAGACTAGATTGTTCAAAGGAGAAAAGCTGCAGGGCTCCAGGACTGTGATTTAGGACACAGTGATTTAATTAGACAAAGGAAAAAACTGTGTTTGCCCTGAATCAATGTCTATGGCTACAACTGTAATTTTGCTACCATTGTGAATTATAATGTAAATATCTGATATGGAGATGGTCTTAGGCAACTCCTGTGAAAGGGTCATTCAGCCCCCAAAGAGATCATGACCCACAGGTTGAGAACAGTTGGTTATCTCCTTATCACCTAACGTTATCTCATATTAAGGAGCTAAACCTAGTTACTGTTGTTATTCTTCTATCTGTATTTTCTATTCATTTTGAAAAGAAAACACAGTCATACTGCTCCCAAATGAATGACTAAGCCCTACTAATTCTTTAGTGGCATCAATCTTCAGTGAGTTTTAAAATCTGAAAATCCATCTACGTCAAGAAATCCAAGGATCAAGATGTGAGTACAGAGAAACCAAAGCAATTCTCCTTTGATATTTGTTTCTGTTGATTTTTTCCTTCTTTTTTATTTTCCCCTTCCACTTGAGATTTGTTGAAAACAGAGGAATATTTTGTATTAGTAGTTTTATGACTGAATTTCCTGAATGCCCTTGTTATTCCATGAATTTATAAAAAATCATTTTTGAATTTTTTAAACTATTTCTGAGTAATAGATGCTAGTATGTCTCTGAATTAAAAGACCATAGAATCCTATCATTTTAGTTTTGTCTGACAGAACTCATTAATGATAATTATCATCATCTATTACTTAGGGTTTATAAAATGCTGATCCTAATTTATTATAATAGCTGGGATATTTCCATAAAACAAAGCTTTTTTATTAATTATTTTTCTGTCACAGAATTTATATAAATGAGAAAGATTAAACACTTGATTCTTTGTAAACAAATGTTTTCAGATAGTAAAGTATTTCTAGACAAGAGTCTTTTTCCAAAGTTCAGTGCTTAATACAGAGACTCAGAACTGAACTAAGATATTAGTTCATATCAGCCATTGCAAGGTCAAGAATCATATTGACAGGAGGAGCAGAAAGATGTAATAGCTAGTTAAAACTGTATTTGAAATACGGCACAGCTATTTCATTCATGAATTGCCAGCATCTATGTAAGACCTGTGTAAGATCAACCCTGTCAAAATTCTAGCATGGTCCATGGAGGGGCTCTCAAGGTCCTGCACGTAGCTGAGGAAGTCTAGGATAGAGAGAGTAAGTTTTTAGGCCTATAATTAATAATAGGTTGCCCATGCTACAGTGGGCACTATAATATCATTATCACCCCACTCTCTTTCCTTCCACTTATCCCATGCAGCCAACCTCTTGTAAGTTCATGACTTCTTTTTCTTTATTTTATATATATGACCTATTTTTCTTCAAATACATATGTTTATGTATAATATATATATATATATTTGACAGATATGTTTAATGTATATTAAATTAAAATTATATATAAAATACTTTTGTATATACTTATACATACAAATGCATGTTTAATATGTATTATTATTATTATTGTTATTATTATTATATTTTACATTAAGTTAAGTCATTTGGGATAATAATGATCCCCACCATGTGCCATAGACTATCTAACAAAATCCCCAGGGTCAGGCATTGGAAACCTCTCTTCAAATTATTGGCCAACAGAATCCAAGAGACAATACAGGATATTGCTATTGCCCTTGACTGCCTGGTAGAACTTAAAGGAAAAACAACATTGCTAAAAACAGCAGATACTTTGTATGCAGGACTTAGAGTAAACTGGTACTCATCTGGAAGCTTCCTCCCTGAGAATGAGCTCTCATTCTCAAGATTGTTATGCAATCTTCCAAGAAAGAAAGTCAATGAATAACTATTCCCATCTGCAAGTGTAAGAAACACAATAAAGACTAGCATGGCAATATATTCTCAAACATTTAATAGGGGCACAATCTTAGGGATAACCAATGGCCATTCAACTGAATTGGACTTATGGGCTGCTCAGTATGTAATTCATGCCAGACCTTGAAAAATCTAGCCAGATACTCAAGGCTGCTTAGGTCATAAACCCCAGAAAAAGAATCTATTACTACCATTTTCATGAATTACTATAAGTCTCAACTGCATTATAAATACTTATCTTTATTCTCTCTCTCTCTCTCTCTCTCTCTCTCTCTCTCTCTCTCTCACACACACACACACACACACACACACACAAATATGTATCAGTTATCTTTATACAAATGTAGCTTTTACTCCTTATCCAAGAAGCTTCTTTTTGCAGAGAAGGGAGATCATTATTGGAATACACAATAGGTTAGAATGTAGAGAACAATTGACCACAGTGTGCCCAAACCGAATGGATACATTTGTATCAGAAACCCTACATGCTAAAGCTCAAGGAAACACTGGAAGAGGGTGTAGAAAGAGTATAAAAACCAGTGAACCAAGATGTCTGTGAATGTCTTCAGGTTATGGCAGACAAGCTGTCCCCAAGGAATCTTAAGTATATGGTCTCCCAAACAAGACCTTCACAATGGTAAAACCATTTGCCATGCTGATGTGAATGGGGGAAATACCAAAAGTGTAAAATTAATTAAGTTTTCCCATGGATTAAAAAAATTAGTAATGGTATTTCTTCCTCTGCACGTCCTGTATTTTACCCTTTCTCCCACTACTTAAAGTCCTTGCTTTTCTAATTTCTCCATTCGTAGGCCATACGTCCTACTGTTCCTTTCTCTAAATCTACTCTCTTCCGTGATCCCTTTTAATTTCCTGGATTTTCTGGTTACTCTAGGTTATATACTCACATTTAAGATCCAAAAAAGAGAGAACTTGTGATATTTGTATTTTCGGGACTGGGTTAACTTATTTAGTATATATTGTTTAGTTCCATTCATTTTCCAGAAATTATCATGACTTCATTTTATTTTCATTCATTCATAGAATTCCACTGTCTATATGTACCACATTTTCATCATCCATTTATCCTTTGGAAGACATTTAGGGTATTTCCATGCCCTAGACATCATGAATAGAATGGTATTAAACACAGCTGAGTGAGTTACCTGTGGAGTAGGGTATAGAGAGATCTTCGGGCATATGCCAAGGAGTGGCATCACTGGGTTTATTTTAGCTTTCTGAAAAATTTTCACAATGATATCTATACAGGTGAACCAGTTTGAAATCCCACCAACAATGAGTAAGGGCTATTTTTCCTACACATTCTCACCAGCGTATGTTGTTAATTGTTTTGTTGATTTTACGTATTCTGACTCAAAGTAGTTTGAATTTTCATTTCCCTAATTGCTAAAAATGTTAATCACTTTTAAGGTATTTCTTAGCATTTTTCAAACATTCTCTTGTGATCCCACTGTTTAGCTATGTAGACTATTTTTAAACAAAATTAACTTTTCAAGAACTTCATACACGACCTCTGCATCTGCACTCCTTCTCCTCCTTCTCCCTTCCAATTCCTCCCATGCCCTCTCCCCAATTCATAAACTCTACTTTAATTAATGGTACATGTATGTAACATTATATGTATGAGTACATATATATTATATACATATATACATATGTTGTATATATGTATATATAGCCTACTGAGTCTCTTTAGCTTTGCCAATATCTACATGTATCTAATTATAGCCCATTTTATAGTTGGGTCATTTGTTTTCTTGATTCTTTGATTTTTGAGTTCTTTGTAGATTCTGATATTAATCCTCTATCAGATGTGTACCTAGCAAAGGTTCTTCTTCACTAAGCTGATTATTTCTTTTGATATAAAGGAGCTTTGTAATTTTATAATGTTGCAGCTGTCAGATGTTGGCCATAATTCCTGACCAAATGGCATCCTATTCAGATAGCCCATGTCCATAGCTGTATCTTCTAGGATACAGCCTATGTTACAGTTTTGTGTTTTGTTTTGTCCTAGTGCTTTCACAATGAAACCTTTGATTTGTCTGGAGTTTACTTTTGTGCATGATGATAGATAGGGGTATAATTTCACTCTTCCACCTTTGGGCATGTAGTCGTCGAGCACCATTTGTTGAAGATTCTGTCTTCTCTCCACTATGTATTTTTGGCATCTTTGTCAACTAAAAGATGACTGTATTTATGTGCCCTAATGTTTCCATCTTCTGTTTTGTTTCATTTATCTACATGTCTGTTTGTATACCTGTACCATACTGTTCTTATGACAACAGAAATATAACTTGGTATCTAGTATGGCATTTTTCTTCTAGCTTTGGTCTATTGTCTCAGGATCACTCTGGCCAACTGGAACCCTTTGTTAATCCATATGAATACTGTAGTGTTATTTTTAATTTCTATGAAAAATATTGTGAGGATTTTAATTGAGATTGCATTGAAAATGTAATTTTCTTTAGGTACGATGGCTGTTTTCACAATGTTAATTCTACCAATCCATGAGTATGGGAGGACTTTTCATTTTTTATGGCCTTTTGGATTCTCTTTCTAGAGAAACATTGTTTAAATGTAAAATGGAGTAAAATTATGCTAAAACAAGAACAATAAAACAAATTTGTTTAGGAAATCAGGTATCTGTAGACATGGAAATAATTTAAACAATCTGGGCTCTAATTCCCACTGTATTATTATAGTATGGAGACTGTTTAATACATAAGCAAATGCGTGTTGTCAAATTACTTCAGAGTACTGAGTATTGTTATTATATAGCCCAGTGTCATAAAAGAGAATTTAATATCAGGCTTGAATCTATATCAGCAGTAATTTATGTGATGATTATATTTATGATTAGAATTATTGTCTTCATATATATATATTTAAACCTTTCTCTGCTATTGCAATATTTTTCCACCAGATGGTAGCCAATAAAAGCAGTAAGAAAAAAGATTAACAGAGTTAAAAAAGTAAAATTAAACTGGAACAAAAAGCAATTATTCATAACTACAGATATAATCATCTTTACAAGAATAAAATCCCTTTAAGCTTGTGAAGATAACTACTGCTGAATTGAAGCAAAGTCTTTAGCATTCTGTTGATTTTATAGACCTCAAATACTAAGCTTGAGAGTTACAGTCAATGTTCATAGATTCTTTGGAATATAAAAATACAGACTGACATTGAATATTCTTCAAGTCTCACTTATAAAGCACTATAGTTCTAAATATTTTATGGTGTGTATTTCCTGGCAGCTCTTTTTATGATACTAATCTATCCCACTTACCCTACAAAACTCAGACATGTGGACTTGTCTCATCTGTGTGGAGCTTTCTCCTCTCTGCTTGTTAGTCTTGGCTTCTATAAGAACTCATTATTTGCAAAACCCAATTATCATTCCTGTCTGGATACATTAAGATTTTTTTTTCTACAAGTCTTTCCCTCTCTATCACATTTTAAGCAACAATTTACATGAATTATTCATAGTGCCCATATTGCAGGCAAGGATTTTTTTATTAAATTTGATCATAATAATAGTTATTACCCTAGTCATGGCAGTTTTATGAGCATTCTTCAATGCCATTACCTGGAAAGATTTCAATCAAGAAATATAAAAGATGCAAATCAATTTCCATAATAAAATTAAATGACACCATCCATTCCTTCACTCCAGCAAAGGAGCTGATTGACAGGCTCTCTGTGATACCAGGAACAGATAGCGTTCAGATATAGGTGTAGAGCAGAAAAAAAACATATGCCCTCATAAGAATTTCAGGGAATTTTTCCTCCATTGCTGCTGCTTACTGTTTGCTAATTTCATTGAATATAATGTTTAACACAGAGTCTCCATAGATACTTACTTACAGGGCATTTTCTTTGCTGACAACCATTGGTTTCTCGATGATAGTTGTAGTTTTATCAGAATAAACATGGAATTAGGTGCTATTTTTTGCATTTTTGTCTCACTACAGATATTAGTATGTAATATAGCCTGGGCACAGCTCAAACTCCCTTTGGTACGTGAATGTGTGGCTTTTCTCTAACTTAAGCATCCTGGATTTTAGAACTAGGAGTGCTTAATTTTAATTATGATTGAAATTTTTAATTAAAATTAACAGATTTTTTTTTCCTGGATAGTCTTGTAAAATTGATATTGAACAGTCTGTGATCTCTCTCTTTTCAAATGTTTTTCAAACATGATGGACTTTAATTGCTTAGAATTATTGTGGAGCAAGGACTGAAGGGATGGTGCAATGAGTAACAGCACATGCTGTGTAAACCTGAGAACCTGGGTTCAAATCCCCAGGATCTAGATTGAAAAAATAAATACAAAAAAGGCTGGAGAGACAGTTCAGCTCAGTGATTAAGTGTACTATTCCATGATTTCTTTCTCAGTCCATTTGATGTTCATATATAGGAGGGCTACTGATGTTTTTTAGTTGATCTTTTAGCCAGCCACTTCATTGAAGTTGTTTTTCTGTAGGAGTTTCTTGGTAGAATTTTTGGGGTCACTTTTATATACTATCATGTCCTGTGCAAATAAGGATACTTTGACTTCTTCCTTTCCAATATATAGCCCCTTGATCTCTTTCTGTTGTCTTATTGCTCTAGTTAGAACTTCAAGTCCTATATTTAATAGGTATGGAGAGAATGGACAACCATGTCTTGTTCCTGATTTTAGTGAAATTGCTTTGAGTTTCTCTCCATTTAATTTGATATTGGCATGGACTTCCTGTAAATTGCCTATATTATGTTAAGATTATGTTCCTGTATTCCTAGCCTCTCCAAGACTTTTATCATGAAGGAATGATGGATTTTATCAAAGGCTTTCTCAGTATCTAGTGACAGACTTGACATCTAGTGACAAGTTTTTATTTTTTCTTTCAGTTTGTTTATATGGTGGATTACATTGACTGATTTTCATATGTTGAACCATCCCTGCATCTCCAGGATGAAGCCTATTTGTTCATCGTGGATGATATTTTTGATATGTTCTTGAATTCAGTTTGTCAGTATTTTATTGACTATTTTTGCATCTGTGTTCATAAGAGAAGTTGGTCTGCAATTCTCTTTCTTTGTTGAATCTTTGTGTGGTCTGGGTATCAGGGTGACTGTGACCTCATTAAATGAGTTTGGCAATCTTCCTTCTGTTTCTATTTTGAGGAAAAATTTGAGGAGTATTGGCATTAACTCTTCTTTGAATGTCTGATAGGATTCTGTGCTAAAACAATCTGTCCCTGGACATTTTTGGTTGGAAAACTTTTAATGACTGCTTCTATTTCCTTGGGTGTTATAGGTCTATTTAAGTTGCTTATTTGATCGTGAGTTAACATTGGTAGATGGTATCTATTGAGAAAATTAGCCATTTCTTTTAGATTTTCCAATTTTGTTGAGTACATCTGATTTTAATTAGAAGTAACAATTCCTTTCTTCTTAAAACACATATTGGGAAAATGAAAAGCACAATACAAGTGATTGAATCTTTTCTTCTCTGATGTTTCCACGTGACGATGTTTGTAGGAATAGAAAAAAAAAATGTACTGCAAATGAACTGTAGGTATATTCCCAACCAATTCAGTTTTGAAAACTGATCATTATAGAACAATTGCATTTGTTCAGATTGAAAATTCATTTTAGTTTGCACCATTCTCCTAGACATAAAAGAAAAAAAAAATCTCTGACAGTTGTTCAATGTCTGCTACTTAATCAAGTCATCAGTTAGTTCTAAAGGGACATCTTGTGCCAGGTTGTTTAGTTGAAAATGTTTTCCTTTCTATATGGGAAAAATATGTTGAAGTAAATCAACCATATCCAAATATATACTCACCCAAGAATATCTACTATATTCATTTATTTTAATATTTGCAATCTAGCAGATGCTAGTATAACTAACAGAAACACATGAGGATTACATTTGCAAAGTTGGTTCAACCAAAACATTTGTTTTAAAAGAATAAACTGAATATTAGAAATGCATTCAAAATATCATGTGAATTCCATTAAACATCAAACTGTGTTTTCATTTATTCACTAAGATCAAATTATTAATAGTTGTGAATCTGATGACAACACTAAAAGTAAATATTCAAGCTTTCCTTAGGGAGCTTGTGAAAATGTAAATAGATCTCCAGAACTGTGTTTGTAAAACATCAGGAAATTGATGTGTAAGTGCAACTCAGCATCACAGTTACTCATAATGAACCTGGATCTAGCAATAGCAGTTACAGAATATGGCAATGCCTAAGTGCTTTCTATCTTGTTTCTTTATCCCATCTATCACATGGCATTTGGCTTTCTATCATTTGGAAACACACAATTGAGAGAAATCTATTGAAAGGAGGATTGATTCACTTTGGCTTATATTTTCACATGATCCAGTGTCATTTCTTATCTGGTATATGATGGACAGAGCATCATGATGAAGAATACTTGGCTGAGGAAACCTGTTCAACTCATTTGCCATGAACCCAGAAGAATGGTCCAGAGTCACAGGAACCTCTTGTAGCCCACCCTCACTGACCTCACTCCCTTCCATTAGTTTGTCTCTCCATCCTAAGAATGCATGATCTCCTAATCACATGCCAGCTCTAAAAAACAATTTTAAGATACCCTGTTTATGTCAGGCAGTCGTGGCACATGACTTTTATCCCAGCAATTGGGAAGCAGAGGCAAGCAAGTCTCTGAGTTCAAGGCCTGCCTGGTTTACAGAGCAAGTTCAAGGACAGTCAGGTCTACACAGGAAAACTCTGTGTGTGTGTGTGTGTGTGTGTGTGTGTGTGTGTGTGTGTGTGTGTGTATACAGAATACCCTACTCATAGTCATTAAAAACCAAAAGGAAAAAATAACATTAAGATACTTACCTAGAAAGTTTTCTATCCATCTCATAATTTCCAGGAGTTTCCAGATTCTTAAATATTCCAGCATTGCCTAGAAGTCTTAGGTCTTAGTATAAAATCTCCTCTGAGTTTATATGCAAGCTTGTTTCTGTTGTACCTGTAAAAAATTTAACTATAAGATAAACATAATCCCAACGTACAATATGTCACATGATAAATATTAGTATCCAAGAGGAAGGAATAGAAAGTTATCAAGAAGGAATTAGACCACCTAAAAGCTGTTACTCAGCAGGGCAAACACTAAAAGCTGCAGGGCCATGCCCCAAACCCAGATTACACAAGAGTTTGATGTGAGTCACCAAAGACCAAAGGAGTCCTATCCCTATAGCTTTTCTGGCTCAGTCCTCATGGCTACTCTTTTGAGCTGGCTCCGTTCACAGCCTGTGGTATCCCTCTGCAAGTGTGTCACTTACCTGGACCTCTGACTTTCTGGAATTTCCATCGTTTCTTTAGCATCACTACCAATATCTCCTCAGAGATCTCGTCAACATTGCCATTTACTGCCTGTTCTTTCAAACTTTAATTTGAATTCTTAGTTGAAATCTCTATGATTCTACAACATTTTAAAAATCTTTTAAATTAAAATATATTATTGTTCACATTCCTAACTCTCTCCCCTCATTAAAGAAGATCAAAGGATTTGAAAAACTTGCAGCGTTTCCAGAAAACAGTGCAATGGGGTATGGTTGCCATTTTGCACTGAGAAATCAGAGATGCTTCCTTGATGGACTCTCAAGATTCAGCAAGAATATGTCCATAACAGTCATCAAGATTACATTGTGATGAGAGCCCTAGAAGAATCAAATGAAGCAGGGCAATCTGAAGTGTTGTTTCTCTGGGATTTATGTCTCTGATCTTTATGTCTCAAAGATCTCTTTGCAGCAGAAGGACCCCATGACAGACAACCATAACTGAACAAAATGTAGAATACAAGTCATTGTGTTGCTCTCAGTCCCAACTGATGCATCTAAAATACAACTCCTGCACATTAGAGCATCATGGTAGAAGAGTAGAGCCAGAGGAAGGAAATTTACTGTAAGATTTTACATTTTTTTTATTGCATATGCCTTCTTTCTATGTGTGTGTGTGTGTATGTATACGAGAACACATGTGTACAAGTATGCATGCACTTGTGTTCACATGTGTGGAAACACTAAGCTCAAGTGTCCTTTCTCAGATACCACCCACCTTGATTTTTGAAATTTGTTAGGAACTCCAAGATTAGATTAGACTTGTTGGTCATAGAGTCTCAGAGAGGGGGATGGGGGGATCTAAGAGTTGATTTTTTCCCTGGCACTAGGATTACAATGCACACACCATATCTAACCTTTTTATGTGAGTGCTTATATAGAAATCAGATCATTAAGCTTGATTGTCAAGGACCTTAGTGACTAAATTCTCTCTATATATCTTGTATGGTTTCCAAACTAGCATCTTGTGAATGACACGAAAGTTGATGTGATTGTGAACAGTAGTTGCACCACTTGGGCCATGGCTAAAAGGTCTCTGAGTAGCTGGACTGCTCTACTCAGAGACATAAACCCAAGAGAAGCAACACCTGAGATTGCTCTGCTTCAGAAGCTTCTTCTAGGGCTCTCATCAGAAACAAAGATCCTTGAGATTGTAATGGTTGCAATCTTGTTGACTCTTGAGAGACCATCAAGGAAGCGTCTCTGATTTCTCAGTGCAAACCAGGCAACAAAATCACATTTGGCTGAATCTGTAATTGCACTCCTTTCTGGAAAAGCTGCAAGTTTTTCAAATCTTTTGATCTTGGATCCCAGTTATCATGCTATATCTGACAAAAGTCTATCAGTGATACCCCAGGTGACTGCCTAGATTCTGTGAAGCCTTGAAATTCCCTCTGCTAAGAAAACTATTCTGTCTTATTCAGACTCAGCTTCCTGCAAAGGACCAGAGCATTGGCAGAAAATGATGTGAATGACAAGAAGTCTAAATCCTGGTAGATTCCTCATTTCCATTAACCCAAAAGGCTGGCCTGTACACTCACCATTTTTATTAGCAATATAACTTCCTTTATTAGCAATATAACTTCCTCTGATAGCAGTCAGAATTCTTTGTTAACAGAACTCTAGGATTGTTCTATAGAAGAAGATTTTTCCAGTGTTTTAAAATCTGTGTTTCAATCCAGGTCCACAGACTTCTGCATTGTTTAATTTTCTTTTCTTTCCTTTTCTTTTTTAAGTACTTCTTCTCATACAGCTTATACAATGCATCTCAGCCCCCTCTTTCCCTCCCTGAACTCCTCTGAGTTTCCCCCATCTCCCTTACCCTCAGATCTACCCTTCCATCGCCACCTACAAACACCCCCAGCTCCTCCCCAGAAAAGAACCTCCCAAGGTTACCCCACTCCAGCCTGTAGGAGTCTTTCAAACACCATGACCAAGACAACTAACTAAAGACACCATTTAATTGTGTTTATGGTTCTAGAGAATTACAATCCATGATGGGAGTAAGGAATGGTGGAAGGAACAGCTAGGAGTTTATATCTTGAACTGCAGGAAGGAGGCAGAGAGGCACTGGGGGTGATAGGAGGCTTCTGAAACCACAAGCCAATGACAGAGCTCTAAGAAAGCCACATTTCCTGATCCTTCCCAAAGAAATCATGAACTGAGGACCAAGTATTCAAATGCCTAAGACACATGGGGGACACTTCATTCAAATCACCACAGTTTCTGAAACAGAGCATCAGGCATAATTACAGCAGAAACATCACTTCTTGGTATCATTTTGTTGTTGTTGTTATCATTCTGACACACACATATTTTTCTCTGTGTGTCTAAAATAAGCAGTATATATTTTTGGAAAGATAGAAATCAACTTAAAAGAAAAGAGGTTTATTGTAGCTCACAGATCCAGGCTCGTTCCAAAGTCGGTTGGTACAGTTGCTACTGGATTGGTGATGAAGCAAAAGTCATAGAGTTAGGGCATATTCTGGAACAACTCTTTACCTTAGATGGATTTTCTAGAGTTGAAACATCCATTCAAGGGCACACCTGCTATGCTAGTCTAATTTCCTCTCGTTCCTCATTAATCCTACACTTTCCATTAACCTCCAAAAGCACTACAGTTTGCTGACACATGTCCTTTGGGAGACTTAAGAAAAACGCAATAAGTAGACACAATTTATGCAAGATGGATATTTTTGTTTGAAACAGACATGCCTAAGCATTTCTAGAAAAACTTTTACTGACTCTTAAGCAAGTTTGAAGGCACGTATAGGAGAGCTATGTTACTTATGTGGCTATGTACATATAAAAATAAATAATGTCTGCCCCATTCACCAGCTCTGAGAAATAGCTCAAACATCAGGAAGTACAAATTTCTTGTGTTCATAGGAACAAGCATAATTCAGGATTGTAGAACTAGTATGCACTATCTCCAATGAGAAATTATCACTATTGGTACTACTGTGAAACCATTCACCCCACCTGGTTGATTTGTAAGCATTTTCCTTGGTGACAATAATACTGTTTTGCAAGAGATAAAGGTGAGTTGTAGAGAACTTGATTAGCATGCATTGAAGCCTTGGGCTTTGTCCTCAGTACCACCGCACATACACACACATCAAAATTATGTTGTCAAACACACAAGACGCAACATTTTTTTACTACTAAGGACTACAGAAACTGTCTCTATATACACAGCCTATTCATGCTTTCTACGTCATTGAAGTCAAAAGACTTTTTCCACATTACCTTACCATGAAATCCTAATCCTAATTTTGCCTAACTTTTTATACCCTTGTCATTAGAATTTATTTGGCAAGAGTTAACATAGATTAATGTTTATCCCTCGTTGACCTGTCCAGTTCTTATGTCTGTCTTCAAATTCAGAGTTCACCTAGATGGCTAGTTGGTTGACAGTCTTAATTTATAACCAGGAGAGATGACGACTAACTATGGTGTCAGTCTAGACACCGTAGACAGAAGAGCACAGCCATTGCCGTAGCTCTTCACCCTACTATCCCATGAGCTCACACAAAGTACTCAACACTTGTCCATTCCAAATTATTCAATACACTCTACCTGACATGACTCAAGAAAATTAGAAAGTGACATTCTTTGTGTTTAAATAAAGTTTTGAAGAAACTGCACTAACCCGAATATTACATGCTTAGCCTTAAACAGCTCTAAGGCCATTAATATGTAAGAAACGTGTCTTAATTTAAGTGTACAGTTAATTATATTATTATTATAAGGATATTTTAAGTTTCTTGAGTGTATTCACAAAAATTCAATGTGAATATAAGATGAATGATACTATTTAATTAAATACTATTAATACCCAAGAACCCAAATAGACATCAAAATGCCCGAATTTCATTTGTGCGTATTTTTCTGACTACATGAGTCAAAGCTTCCATAACTGATGCATCAAAAATCCTACTTTCTTGATGAATACCAAAATACTAAGTTATTTCTCATAATAAACTGGTTTTCTCTCAAAAGAAAAGAAAGTCTATTGGCACTGTTCATCAATTTCATAAAGATTATTCATTCTTACCTAGAATTGTTTTAAACATTTTAATTTTAGTACAAAATTTGGCCACTCACTGAACCATGTAAAAGTTTAACTCATTTTTCCCTAATTATACAAATTTTATAGTTTCATAAATTTTCAAAACCAAAAAAAAATCAAACCTCAGCAAAATTTACATATGCTTTTCAGGAATAATCTCTTGTTCTTAAATTAAAATTAGCTTTTATTAAATTTTAATTTACTATGATATGTATGTTTGCGTGTGTGTATTATTTACATGCATATATATTAACTATTAAAAACGAACAGGGGTGAGTTGTCAATGGTTTCACAGAAGTAATAAAGATAGTTTTTCATCAGAGATACTGTATAGTAGATTCTAGAATCCTGAAGTATGCGTATTCTTATGATCACAGGTAATTTGTTCTTACCGAAGTCTAAGCAACTTTACAGAGGTGGTGGATGGGACTGACACTCATGTTTGTGTATTATCTGTGCATTATCAGATAAGTAGCATAGCTCTGATACACTTGCCTTCAAACTGGCTTAAAATTCAGTAAAAGTTTTTCTAGAAATGCTTAGGCATATCTTTTTCAAGCAATAAGAGTACTCCACCTTATATAAATTGTGTCTATTAAATCTATTTTTCTTAGAGGCTTCCCAAGAGACATGGGTTAAATCCTTGTCAACAGGCTGTAGGACTGTCAGGAGGAGATGAAGTCTATAAGAGTAATGAGGAAGGAGAGGAGCATTGCAGATGTTAGGGTTTTTGAAACTTTACCAGACACATCTAAGGTAAACAGTTGTTCTCTATCATGCAATGAATGCCATGACATTTGTGTCATCTTAATAAATAGATGTGTATTAAATGTTTTTTCTCTAGTAATATATGGATGTATAATATTATTATTTAAATTTATTTATTTTTATTTTATATGTATGAGTGTTTTGCCTGATAAGCAAATGTACCATATTATTGCCTGGGACCCACATAGAATTCAGAAGAGGTAATCGGATTTCTTGGAATTGAAGTTAATGCTGGTATGAGCGACCATGCACATGATGAGAACCCAATACAGGTCTTCTAAAAGAGCAATAAGTGCTCTTAACCTCTGATCCATGAAACAGCCACAATATTTTTATTGTAAATCTTAGAGTTATACATTAAAAATCTACTATTTTATGAAATTTTTTGAATTTTATCACATGCATTTATGGTCAAAGTTTCTATATTTGAGAAAATTAATTCATAAAAAGTTGGAGCTCTTATTTTGCCAGCTGAGATTAGTAACTAAGTTGATATCTTCTTAAGAGAATCCTACATAAAATATGAAATTTTAAGTTACAAATATATATGTATTCAGTATTCATTTTTACATAAACAAAATCCCCAGGGTAGAATAAAATATTAATAAAATACTGAGTGCAGAAAAGAGAAAATTACACCATTGTATATCCAGGTACTATCAGGGCTGAGCACACAGAATTTATCATTCAAGGATCAGTGCATATCCTAAAATTAATGAGAACATGGCCTTGGTCATGATGTGGAACAATTTGTCTGTGAAGAAAACATTGCAAACATCTCAGGAAGTGTGCACTTGAAATTCACAATAACATCTAAGATGTCTTGAAATATATGAAACCAAAAGTAAAGACAGACACAAAGGAATAAAACCATTCAAACCATTACAAAAGAACACTATGAGAAGCATGAATAATAAGACAATTTTATGATTCAAGAAATGTTAAGAAAGCAAAACAGTAAGATACTTCAAGTTTGTAGATTCAACAATAGGTAATCAGTCTGGAAATTTCTATTATTATGCAAAGGGCATACAAGAAGATCTTCGGTTTATGAAGATAAGGTCAAAAGGAAGATAAAAGGATAAGAAATCATTCATATGCAAAGTAATATAAATTCAAATTATGGATTTTTTGTTATTTTGTAAGAGTAAAATAAATTCATAGAGGTAATGATAATATTTGATAGAGATGACCATTTTCTGCACTAAATGTATTTCTAAACTTAAATATTTATAAGGCTCAATTCAAGGAAGATTAATAGATACATAGAATTCTGCTGGTCTCAGATTTATTTATAATAATAACTGCCAGGAAAAAATGAAATAAATGTCCCAATTCCAAAGAAGCTTTTAGCAGTTCAAGAATTTATATTTTTATTTGTGAGGAAATAATAAAATACTTCTCAGAAATGTAAGCATCAGAATCCAGTTAAAAGTTACAAAAATTGACAGCCTAAACTAAAAGTTTAATTTAAAGAAAGTTAATATGGATTAAGTTGTAAGATGTAAAAATCTAGAATTTCTAGAATTAAATAATATTTCAAGCTGTCCAAGATCTTAATCTTTGACAATTCTGAAATATCTATGAAGCCCCCAAAGATATAGAGGTTAAATAAATAACATTTATGTTAATAGTTGGTCAAGTTAACAAAATTAGCTATGCCAATCCAAAACTATTCACATTTACCAGGAGACACCAGAAACTCTAAACAAACAAGAAAGCCCAGGGTGCTATTTTTCTGAGACCATCATGTAACTCAGGGAATTCATCTCCCAGTTCATGAGGGTGTGAGTCTCAAATCAACACACTGGCAAGACCTTGCTCCTTCTCAAGCCTGTAAGGGAATCTTTCTTGCCGTCTTTTTAGCATCTGGTAATTCTCAATCATCTTGATATTGTTTAGCTTGGAACTACCCACATCTGTCCTTTACCAGCTTTGTCTTATAACATTCTCTGTATATCACTCTGAGTCTTTACATGAGCATCCTCTTTTGAAGACCCTTTCCACAGTAAGATCTCAGCTTAACTAAATGTTCAAACTTCTATGCTCAGATAAATCACAGCATGATAAATAGAGGGCTATAACTTCAGCATTTTTTGAAGTAAGAAGAATTAGGGACAAAATTCTTAGTAACAAATTTCCCACTTTTTCCATCCTGATTATCATCTTAATAAATGTAATATTGTCATCCACATCAGGTAAGGTGGACACTCTCACCTTAGGAAACCTAATTTGGAAAATTTCATATAGACATACCCATAGTTTGTTTCTATGATGATTCTAAATCCAGAAAACCTGACTATAAACATGAATAATCCGAGCTCCAGTGACAGAAACTTAAGACTTTATTACAGGGATCAAATTCCCATGAAAGAGAGGGTTGTTTCATCAGACTTTACTAAGGGGTAAGAGATAGGTATAGGGACTTAGGATTAGTCTAATAAAAGAAGCTCTCAGCTTTACCAAGTATAGAGACAACACAGAATATTGATTGAATCTTTCCTTTGAACCTATACCACATGAATACTTTGATGCCTTAGAATAAATGTAACATTCAGATATGATTGACAATTTTGGTCAACAGGAGAAATGCCTCCTTAGAAATTCAACTAGACTTTTGACCTGGAAATAGAAAGCAATATAATAAAGCAGTCATTAAAAATGAACTTCGTAATCATCATCTTTGAACTCAGTAAAGACAATCAATCAAATTACCCATGTCACACAGATAAAGGTAATGCATTGCCCCCGAGACAGAAATTTATAGGAATCAAAGTCTAGGTAGTGATGACACATATCAAAGTTGTGCTACTTTTCACCTCAAATGGATTCTCTGATGACTCTGCCATGCCTCTCAATCAAACCAATCAAGAAGAGTCAGAAGTAGAGATGGGAATGCCATGAACAACTTTTTGGGAGCCAGGCTTCTTATGCCCTGAGAACCAAAATCATGTTCTTAATTATTTTTGTATCTGCAACTCCTCAAAAAAGGAAGAATGCCCCGATAAGTTCTTGTACATATTCTTGATATCTAGAGAAGTGTTAGTAAACTTGATTTGTATTTTGAGTACTATGAAGTAAAATTCTAAGAAACTCTTAGTTAAAATGTAGATTCTTAGACAGTAGCATAGGATTGCTATCTATGTGTCTAGATGTCCAACTGCAGTGGGAACATGAGTCCAGCACTGAAATGACTATCAAAATGTGGCCCTATTCTCATTGTATCTTGTTACTTCTCAAACACGTTTGTTGGAATGAAGAGCCTCATTTTACCAAGTTTCATCATTTATTATGATGCCAATGCGTTCTCCAGCCCTGTGGACTGAACTTCCATTGCTGTCCACTCAGCTGATCTCAAGAATACCTCCATGGAGCCATAGTATCTAAGTAGTTACTGATCTTCCGTAGCAACATGTCATCTGATAAGAGACAAATAATATTGATAGACAGTTGTCTATGCTGATTAGCTACATCAAAAATACCAGGTTTATCTGTACCCTGTATCGGGAAAGAGTTAGTAGCTGGGATGAACTTGTGTGATGTTGTCTCCATGGCATAATGGATAACACTGTACAAAGGATAACAGGATCAAAGATGTGTTGTAGGATGTGCTGATATGAAAACCAAACCACGAGTGCTCTTAAGCAGTTTTTGTTTAAGGAATATATCACCTATAACTGAAAGAAGTTTGAAAGCTGTTGAGGACACGTTATAGATGTGTTATAATATTGTTGGGATAACATACTTTAGTTTACCCAAACATTTTCCAGATGGTAGTCAAGTGTGTGGAATGTTATACCACATGTGCAACAATACCTTTCTAAGTTTTGTGAGCTCTTTTTATATTTCTACCCTTAATGGGAGTGTGAAATTAGTCCCTTCAGAGGAGGATACCCTAGTGTAACATGCTTATGCTAGAAAAAGTAGCAGGTGGTTATGACACTATTTTCAATGACTGTGTGTTTTGACATAGCTCTTGAGTCCCCAGTGGGTTGCCATGTAAAATTCTATTTTCATTCTTCAGAGCTGAAGACTTAGCAAGGTCAAAAATATTAACACAGATACTGAACAGAACATAATAACAAAAACTGTATTAATAAAAGACTTGAAGGTGTCATGTTAGAAAGATCTATAATTTCAGTAATACTGGGTTTGGGATCTTAATGAATGGGATGACAAAATTAACATTATAGTACTCATCTCTGCAACACCATTATTTTTTAGAGAGAGATCTCAGGCTGTTAACAGAAAAAGAAGCAATAGTCATATAAATTCTATACAATATTTTTCAATCCTCACTGGTCCTGTATATATGTATTTCTATTAACAGGAGAAGAATAGTAAGTGGTAGGCTCATGGGGTCCCATGTTATCTAGCCATTTAGAACCATACCAAAATTGTATTTAATTTTAGTTTGCTATTCTTTGTGATAATGTATTCATAATCAATATAGAATTGTCCTAAAATCTGATATGTGGTTACTCTGAATATCAGACAAACAATACAACTAACAATTAAGGTAGAATATACGTGTTGATCTTTCAGTGTATATTCAGTAAATTCCCCAGGTTTACAGTGAGTATGATGTAGAATGACTGAAATTTGAGTCTCAATATTGATTAAGATATTATTTGATATTTAGTGCAACTCAATAGATTTTATACTAAATTCATAGCTGACATGGTACTGACACAAAAGCTGAATATAATCAGTAGCTTTTGTCAGTGAAAAATATGTTTACAGAATGTTGGCTTTGCCACCAAATAAAATTTTGGACTTTTCTTCAGTTATACTCTCCCAGACCTGTGTTTCTATTTATGTCAGTAAATGCATTTGGAGAATAAAAGAGTTGCAGCCTATTTACATTTGAGCCTGCTTTGCTCCAGAAAACAACGTATTACCAACTTTAGGTCCTTAGTATGATGAGATTTTTAATGGCAATGATTACTCTTTGGTGCTTCTGGAACCAATCAAAAGTGTGGTTTTTATTAGCATTGTTTAAGCAAAGTGCTTTAGTACCTTGTTTCCTGTAAGCATGAGGATTCATCACTGCATCTCAACAGAATCATAGACAGTACCACAGAGACATGGGGCCACACCACAAGTCAGGATATTATTGAAAGTACTTTTGAAGTCTCTAGTTACAACAGTTGATATGTCTAACTGTCCTTTTGTTGACACTAAAACTTTGATTCATGTGTTTTGCTAAGTTCATTGCCATTTAGGACTGCTGTCTCTTCCTAATAAATACTCTGTCATGAGTGACTTCCTCCACCCATTTCCAGTCTTCTAACTTGTGTGTGGTCTGATGAGTAGAGAGACTGTCACATTAGCTTTTCTTTTGGGTTTGGGTTTGCATGTGTTGCATTCAGTCTTTGCTTTGAAAGTGTATGGGTATTTAACGCCATACATAATTATCGACTTTACATTAAGCATTCCATGTTCTTTTTCATTTTACTTAAAAAGTTTTATTATTGTATGTTTGTAGGATGTATATTAATGCAGTGTGTGTGTTTGTGGTGTATGTGCATATGGATGCCGGTGCATACACCTGAGTGTGGCTTGGTGCAGGGAATTTTGGAATGAGGTCCCTCATTTAACACGGAGTTGAGATATCAGCCAGCAAGCCTCAAAACACTTTCAGCAAACCCACGTCACTGAAGCTACAGGCATATAACACAGTCTTACTTAGCTTTTGTGTAGATTTGTGATCTGAAATACAGCCTACAGGCCAGATTATCAAGCACTCTTACTCACTGAGCTATCTCTCTAGCCCTTCTTTCCTCTTTCATTAATGACTATTTAAGTAAAGTCATTTTAGATGGCAACATTAAGTTTACTTTCTATTTACTAATTTCATATATCTCTTGTTTGTTGTCAGAACTTACATTGAACATGTATTTTTCATGATTTAACAATATTTCTATTATTGTTATACTATGCATATATGGTTAAAATTTTCAATGGCTGTGAACTGCCAGAATCTCTGAGATGAAGAAGGATACTTAAAGGAATGATTTCACATCTATTAACACTTACAATAAATACCAGAAATGTTTCAAATAAGAAACCCAATTCCCCTTAGTATTCTAAGGAAAATAAGAAAAAGCCAAACCCAAGCACAGAAGAAAATAAGACATAATGAAAACCAGGGCATATTAGTGAAATAGAGGGCAAAAGAAAAATTCACAGAATCAACAAATGAGAGTTGGCTCCTTGAGCCATCATTGAGATTGACAAACCTTTATTCAAACTAACATAAAAGAAAGAAGGGATGAAAAAAGAAGATCCAAATTAATTAAATTAGATATAAAAATCCAAACCCCATAATTTCCCTTGAAAATTGTTGACAAGAGCTGGCAATAGTAACACTGGCCTTTAATCCCAGCACTCCAGAGGCTGAGGCAGGTAGTTCTCTGTGAATTCGAGGTTAGCCTGGTCTATAGAGTGAGATCCAGTTTAGCCAGAGTTACAACTGAGAAACTCCATCTCAAAAAAACCAAGGGAAAAAATAAAAAATAAAATTGTTAACAAGAACTAAAAGGATAGAAAATGACTAGCTTCAAGAAAAGTTACTGAATTGTAGTTAGTGCACAAATATTTTTGCACATGTCTGTTATACAATATACAATGTCAGAGGACTGAAATGTTAGTAATAGTTAGTAATATAAAGATTATAAAAATCTCCATCCAAAATAAATATGAAATAACACAGCAATGTGTGATGAGTGTTCGTTCAGTGTACTTCCCAGATGAAACCTGGCCATAGAGTGTGTGAAGATCGGCCAATCTCTGCCTTGGGGTAGCATAAAACATGTCACAAAAGTGTCATATTGTGTATGTGTGACTGCCAAAACAAAATTGGACAATTACTAAGGGATATACAATTCAGACATTTTTATACATTATCTATCTTTTTTTTCTAACATGCAGCGCAAATTACCAGTCAGACAAATGACTAGTCAAATCAGCAAGCAGGAAAATTTAGTCCAAACTGAAGAAAAAGATTTTCACTGGAAAATCACTAAAATAAAAGAGATAAGTGGAGGGGAAGGTGAAAACTGTGTGTGTGTGTGTGTGTGTGTGTGTGTGTGTGTGTGTGTGTGTGTGTGTGTGCATTGCCTATGAGTGACAGTTCACTGCATTTGAGAGCTATGACTCCAGGAGAGACTCTGTGGAGCCAGTGTTGCTCCCATGGGCTACTTTTGAACATCATGCACTACAGAGGGGAAGTGATAGCACAATCCCTTCTAAGAGAAGTTTTCTTAGCTGCTTTAGAAGAAAAGTTTAAGCAGGCAGTGGTGGTGCACACCTTTAATCCTTGTACTCTGGAGGCAGGAGCAGGCAGATCTCTGTGAAAGCAGCCTGGTCTACAGAGTGAGTTCCTGGACAGTCAGGGTTACAACAGAAAAAACTTGTCTCAAAAAAAAAAAAGGTAAATACATAAATAAATGAATAAAATAAAAGTTTAATTCCTTTCTTATATTGTCAGGCATCCCGACAGAAGGAGTCATTGAGGGGGAGAGGGACCAGCCTGTCCCCCTAGGGGCTGAGTGGGATGGTGAGTATCCATGGCCCCACCCCTCCCGACCCCTCCTGAAGCAGGAACTTGTTTTACTGAACAAGTCAGCCCCTTAAATAGGCCGAGGGGGAGGGAGCAGTATGCAGGATGGGGTGAACTTATGAAGGAGGGAGGAGTTAAGTGGTGTGAGAGCAGCGGGCCAGAGGGAGTTCTGTCATGTAGCAGTTGCTAAGTAGAGCAGGCTATGCTGAGTCACTGCTATGTGGAAGAAAGACAGGTTTCAGGAATCGAGCCTGGCTTGTTCTCAGACAATAGGCCTCATAGGGCCCAACATCATATCAAGGCATTTCAAATTAATTCATAAACCTCATGTGAAAACATGCATGCAACTGCATTTATTATTTTAATATTTGATATGTTGATAATATTAATAACTATAATATTTTGTAAACTGAGACTCCAAATCCACTAAACAATATGAGAGAGTAATACAGTGGGGCTCACATCTTGTATCCATAAGAAACTACTAAAAATAAATAAGGTCAGTCAGGATATAGAATCTGTTCTCGGACAGAAAAAGTTCCGTCACATTAGAACCAAAATTGTCCCAGTACATTCTTTAAAGTTTTCAACATAGCTTGACTGTTAATTCTTTCTCCATGATTCTAACATTTACAAGTATTTTGTTTTAATTTTCAATGAACATAATACTCATTCTTTCTCCCCAATAATATCAATAATTTCTAGTGCCTGCTTATTGCCTTTGCAATGAAGTCCCTGATGCTCTTTTTAGGAGTGTGTGTGTGTGTGTGTGTGTGCGAAAAATAAATCTTCCTGCTTCTTTGATATATTCATCTCTTCTTTTATAGGCTAATTGTTGAACATCTTGAGATTTCTCATTACTAAACTTTTTTTGCACACTTTATCAAAACTCTCAGTATCTGGATATCAAAACAAGTCCATGTTTACTTGTTGTATGTTTAGAGATGCTTTTTCTTAAACTGTCTGATACCATGTTGCAGCATCCGTAGTACTCTAGAATCTGCTGCTGCCAATAAATATGTGGATTTCAATTTGTATTCTTGTGCCCATTTGGGTTTACCTAACTTTATTGCTGGCAACAATTTGATTTGATCCTCCCTCTAAAAACCCGATGGTCTTCCTACAACTAAATCTGAAACATTCATCTTTATTTTGTTCCTTCGTTTCTTAGTAATGTTTACCAGAATTTATCACTTATGTTTACAACATTGTTCTCTCTTGGTTTTTACTGTAGCATACTCAACTTGTGCTGGGACTATCGATAGCAAACCCTTAGGTACTTATGATCCTTGATTTTAAAGCAGTCTATCTTGAAAATGTCAAAACACTTGTGAGGCAACATTTCTTACTGCCAGATATTGTGAAAGAACCATAACTTAACTACATAAAAATTCTTGTGGAAGTTTTCCAGAGGGTGCCAACAGCACATTAAATCTTACATTTATCTAGATTGCACTTTTACGTTTTGCCACTTTTGCTTGATTGGCACTCCTAAGCACTCTGTTCAGAAGGGTGACTGGGAATGGGGAATGATCTCAGTGATGGAGACTCACTGAACAGATGGGAAGTGGGGAGCCCTTTGCTGGTATTTATTAGAACTTTTATTTTATGGAATGCTAGTTTCAAAATAACTTCTGTTCCTCCCATCCCCTCCTTTACCATTTTTTTCCCTTCCCTTCCCTTCCCTTCCCTTCCCTTCCCTTCCCTTCCCTTCCCTTCCCTTCCCTTCCCTTCCCTTCCCTTCCCTTCCCTTCCCTTCCCTTCCCTCCCTTTCTTTCTTGTATGAGGTCTTGTCACTGAGCTAAGTACCCTTTGCCGTACAAACCAGATTGTATCATTCTCTTGATGGCCCTTCAACATTGTGCCCACAGGGGTCTGGGATTCTTTAGCATCATATTAGCTTATTATGAAGCTCCTCTAAAAAGCCTTCTTGAGGTAAGTGTGCACTTTACACATAAGATGGTAACAGTTGGGAGTTCATTTTAATATTTCTGTTAAGTTTTGTGGGGTATATGTGCCACTGTGCACTAGTAAGATCAGAGAGTAATTTGCAGAAGTCATTTTCCTCCTGTCTTACATGAATTCTGAAGATGGAACTCAGGTTGTCAGTCTTGAGGGTTAATGTCATTACTGTATGCGTCATCTCCCTTACTCAGTGTAGATGTAGATTCAGGGCAAAAGGTGGTTTCTTCTTTGGCTACTGCAATCCCTGTCCTTAGAGGGCTTTAGTCTCCATATAATCTAATCTTCAAGATACAATCCCAGACCTAGAAGTCTTCAGCCTCAGCCTCCAAGACTGACTCACTCTGGCTAGCTCTTTCTGAATTCAGAGTTGCCTTGAACTCAAACTGACTCTTTTGGTTGGCCGATTAAACTCAGTTGCTGTTCTGGCTCAGACTATTCTTCAAGCTTCTGGTTCAAACTGACCTCCTGAACTGGCTGACTGCTTCTAACTGAACTCTTATGACTCTGGCTGACTCCTGCAACTTCTTTGTCTTCTCCAACTCAACTTTGCTAATATCAACATAATTAAACTAAGCCAAAATACCCAGCATTTTATGATTTTCTATAAGTCTCTCTATGTAAGGTTCAAAAATACATTAAAAATGTATAATTATTTCTTTAACTTCTGGAAAAAATTAATTATTTGACACAAATATACTTATTAGTATATGAACATGTATAGTAAAAATATCCATTATGTCTTGAAATTTAAATCAACAGTGTATTAATATTTATAGGATATACAATATATTAGCACACAAAAAAGTATCTTAATTCTAGCTATCCTTTGTAATCTTGTGTGTGTGTGTGTGTGTGTGTATATATATATATATATATATATATATATATTACTTCCTAAATTATCCCTCCTCCATATCTGTTCTGCTTCTTTTATTTTTCTGCTCTATTTCTAAATAAACTATTCTTGTTTTAATAATTTCAGTCTTTACCTTGACTGATTAATTTGTGAACTGATACTCATATCTCATTTCTGTGAAGGACTGCCAAAATTAACATGTTTGTTCACTTACCTGCCTGGAATCATCATATCATGTAATTACAGATTGCAACTGTATAACAAATGAAATGTTTACATTCAGTTTACAAAGACCTCCTGGTTTGTTTCATACTTCCTATTCTTATGTAAAGTCATTCCTCCCAAGTTGCTTCTTTGAAAACACACTGGATGGTTTTGTGGTTTATGAAGAAGGACACAACTCTTCCTGAATCTAGCCCTTCACAAACACTGCCCCTTGTCAGTGAGTTCACCTCTGGCTCATCTCACCAGGTTACTCCTTCCATTACAAGCTCTCAACAATATATTTCCCTTTTCATCTTTACCTGGCTCATACCTACTTTTGCTTTTCTAAGGATTCACATCCTTAACTACTTTTGTAATATTATTGTTCTACTTATTTATCAACACATCTCAATGAATATTTATGGTGGATGAATGAAGAAACATTGTAGTGAGTGTTGTTAAACATCAAAAATATTTCTCACATCAAAACATTTCATATTTCTCTGAAATATGAATAATAATGTGTACCTCAAAATGTACCTTAGTTAGTACACTTTCTGTAAAGCCACCTTCCTGTTTGTCCTAAGGGTGTCGATACTGTGGAGAATAGTTCCTAAACATTGTCTGACTCACCTCACACCAGCCTTTGCACGATTGCAAAGAAAGCTGTCACACTAAGCTGAGAAGAAAATGACTAGCAAGCAGGTTGGAGTTAACTAATATACAGGGTGATAGCTTGGAATTAATTTTGTTATTTTATAACTAAACATGGTGCTATCTCTCTGTCAGTATTTTATGATTGTCCCTAAAGTCAAAAGAATATGGAGGCAGGTAATATTATAAAATACATGAGTCAGCTTTCAACAACCAATTTCCCTTCTATATTTTTGAAATTAATTTTACCAAGCTCTTTTATCTGGAATAATATTTATTATTTAATTACTGAAATATATTATATTTTATTCTATTTTTCTAAAATGACACTAAATACTAAAAAACAAAGTTTTCTGTAAAATGTGATGCTTATGTTATCCAAATAGTAGGTATTCACTTTTGATCTTAACTATTATCCATGACTAACTCATCAGTGCCTAGGGAGATAAATAAAAAGTATTCAATGAAATTGTTGTGAAGAAACATTTGTATGTGACCATATCATGGTAGATAAATAGCCACATATGTTTATTTAAACCCACAGAATAAGCCAGACAAGGTAACATATGTCTTTAATATCTGCTGTCATGACAAAGAAGAAAGATCGTTATAAGTTCAAGACCAGCCTGGTCTACTACACAGTAAGTTACAGATTAGCTGGGCTAAAATGAGACTTTACATAAACATACACATGTGTATATAGATATGTATGTATAAATATATGCATGTGTATATATATAATATATATATATGTATTCTAATGCATGCTGTGAGCCTTGAATGGTCATGTGTTATATAGACTCACTAGTTGTTCCACGTGTCTTTATCTTGCTGAGAATTTTGGCAGTGGAGAAGGTTTTACATATGTGGAGGAAAACAAGATAAATTTCTGTATCTAACACTCAAATTTGTTGTAAATCTAAAACTTCTCTTCAAATTGAAAAAATATTTGGGAAAAAAAGAGGAAAACACATTCAATTATTTAAAAGAAACTAGCTAATAATTATGAAATAATAGACAATCATGACCAATAATAGCTAGTCTCATATATATGCAGAATTATTAGAAAGTCTCTATGAATTGCTCCCAGAGTTGCTTCAACAGAGTTGAAGTAATATCACTTAGAAACTGGGAGTTAGCCATCAGGAGGGTCTTGTTGCTTCCATCTTTGATGCCTTATAATTGCCTTTCATGTCTACCAAGCCAGCCAATTGTCATTTGCACTTAGAATCAAGCTGTGGTCCCTCTAACTAAGTGCTCACAGATCTTGATATACCTGCTAATTTCAATAGTGGTAATGTTACCTTTGATTCACTCTTACTTTTTAAATTTCATTTGAATACATTTTCTCTAAAGAATAAATTTGTACAGTGAATAAAATGTAACATAGTGAACAAACTTCTGAAAAAAAGCCAAAACAAAATAAAAGTCAAAGGGAAATATTAAAGAATTCAGACAAAACTCTCAGAGGAGGGCATGGAGATATACCTTAGTTCTTTACAAGAACACTAGCTGCTTTTCCAGACGAGCTGTGTCTGTGATTCCCAGTATCCACATGGCAGCTCACAGCAATATGTGACTTTGGTTTCAGGAGAACCAAAGTCCCCAAGTCCTCTTCTAGCGTCTATGGACATTGCATGTATGTGGTGCACAGCCATCCAAACAGGCAAAACACTCATACTCACAAAACAAAGATAAAGGAAAAAAATAAAACCTCTGAGGAAAGCCTCACAAATAAATTGAATCTAACTGAAGAGAGGTATCAGGTCTTGAAGACTGAAGACAAGGTAAAGGAACTGGATCAGAAATTTATGACCACTAAGCCAACGCTACAGAGGACACTGGACGGAATACTTTGAGTGGAAGTATTCTACCTAATTGGGAAGAAGAAACAAACAAATCCAGAACATTGACTCAAAGGAAGTAGAATAAATCACCATGAAATCAACAAACTGACAAGAATAAATATATATATTGTTCAATAGAAAATTCTTAGATAGTTTATTTTTAGACTTAGGCAGGAAGGGAAATAATATTGAATATCATATCTCTTCTACTTCTTAGTATGATCTCAGTATGATCTGTTTAATATCATGTCAGATCTTTCTTACATACATCCTCACCCAATCATTGATTATTAGATTTAATTAGTGACTTTGAGTTGAGAAATAAGCATTTTTTAAGATACAGCAGCAAGTAAAATTACAGATATACTATATCTCACCATTGCAACATAATTAGTTTGTACTGCTATAACAAAGCACCATAGGCTGAATATTTTACAAACAATAGAAATGCATTTCTCAGTTCTGCACTATGAAAGTCTAAGATCAAGTTATCAACATAGTCACTCACAGCAATTACCCACATTTGCATTCTAGGCTTCAAATTTGTATCTTCACACAGTGGAACAAGAAGGAAATAGTTCTGT
The DNA here is from genome assembly GCA_026225945.1 of Cricetomys ansorgei. Lineage (NCBI taxonomy): Eukaryota > Metazoa > Chordata > Mammalia > Rodentia > Nesomyidae > Cricetomys > Cricetomys ansorgei. The sequence continues at coordinate 364,596 of JAMJFZ010000882.1, read as the reverse complement.
GGCTTTTCTTGTAACTATACTAATCCCATTCACAAAGACTCTACTCTCATGACCCAATTCCTTTCCTACCCACAAATAGTATCATACTGGAGATTACATTTAAGCATAGAAATTGAAGAAATGTAATAGTTTGGGGATAAAGCTGGCTCCCAAAAGGCTCATGTATTGAATGCTTGTTCCTCAAGCACTTGAAAATTTGAGAATGGTAACATTTGAAAATGGTAACAATTTTCAGAAGCAGAGGTCTGGTGAGAAGAAACATCACAGAGACTAGTTCTCAAAGACTCTGTGTTATCCTAGACACCTTCCTCTGTCTTTCTGTGTGTTTTGACTAATATGTGATGAGCCCCCTTGCTCCCCTGCATCCTCCCTCCCACCATGGTCTCATCACTCGTTGGGATATTCTGCCTCAACCTCTGCACATCCAGGAACGATGGAACTGTTCATCAAAAAGAATTTCTCCTTTAAATTCTTTTTTTCCTCAATTATTTTCCACACACTGAAATGTATGACTAACGCAAAAAGAACATTAATATTCAGTCCACAGAAAATACTTTCTAGAAAATGAAATAATCCATAATTAAATAGAGGTGTGCTGTTATGTTTTCATGATTTATAGCTGAGGGACCTTGATCTTTTACATGAATAAGGTCAGGGTTGCATCTATGAATTACAAAGAACAGCTTTGAGAGAACATGGTAATAACTGATGTTTTTAAATTTATTTTTTGGCGCTTGACTTAGATTTTTCTCCAAGTTGTTCATTTGCCTCACTGAAATGAGCAGATTTTAAGTAGGAGTTCTTTTACTTTGCACTTGTTGAAAAATATTCTGTTTGTGTCAGCCAAATGACTTTGTTGAAAGGCAAAGAAAATTCTGAAGTGTTTTCTATATGAATTGAAATGATTCAGGAAAAGAAAGAGTAAAATATTTTGCTGTCAAGATGCTATATTGAAGCACTTGAATTTAGACTGGAGGACCCGATGCTGCATTCATGTATCTCCTATGGCATTAGTGTTTTTTCTTTATAACTGGATTACTTTAAGGTCAAATAATTGACATTCATGGGACATAACTTCAGTAAATAATGACAACATTAAACCATTCATTTTAAGTTAGTGTCGGTTTTATATCACCCCTTGTATCACACAAGGGTTTGTTTATAGTACTTGAGAACTACACATGCATTATCTGCAACATTCTGTTTATACTGCTGAATCTAACTGGAGAGCTGTCTCTTCACTCACAGACCTCCGATGACATTCTAGGAAACACATTCCGATGCTGTTCCTGACTTCCAATCCGTTCTCACTCTTCACGTTCTTTGTTATACACATACCGTGAACTCAAAACAATAAAAACACTTGAAAAAGCACCAGAGTAGAAACATAAAGCTTTTTTTTCATTGCATTTTAAATACAGTCCATTATTGTTATTCGTTTAATCATTATATGTGACCAGGTCATGGATGAAAGCAAGAACTTATCAGACAGTGTTTCATTTTAATATAAAATTTGATGAGTGGGTAGGCAACCAGGATTAAGAATTTCAGAACAAAAGATGGCATCAGCTAAATGTAGAAGGTTTCTGAGTTGCATTGAGTACTGGGGAAAGGATACCACAGGAGCATAGTTTAGGAAAGATTAGGATGTCACAGCCCTGACAGCTGTAAAGGTCTGCATTGGAAATTTTGGGAAGACAAGCATAAGCATCACTAAAATGGTGAATTCATATTATTGCTATAAGCGAAGTGGTCGTTTCCATATGTTTTTTCATAACTGCACAGTGCCACCAACAGGAAAGACAGGCACTGTCAAGAGACAGTACATTCAAAATAAAAGGGAAGCCCTAGACTTTCAATAACCTTGAAGGGATACTAAGAATTGTCAGGTGCCAATGTGTGTTTATCAGTCAATATAATCTTGACTCCTGAGGCTAGTAAGGAAATACATTCTTTTTTACTTTTTTTTACCAATATAGAGCGTGGTTCATGTACAATAAGTATATGTTTGAGTGTTACCCAAATTCACTCAAAATGAACAAGCTTAAGACATTTTATTGTGTTCCATATTGTGGGTGCATGCACACAAACACACACACACACACACACACACACACACACACACACACACATTTGTGTGTATACCTGTGTCCAAACAATTTAAACAGCAGTCCAGAAAACAATTGTATTAACTGATTTGTGCAATATACTTTAATGGTTCATTTTCAGGATTGACTCTGTTTAATATCTGTTTGCCTTCTTAGATGAATTTCAGCATTTTGCCTCTGCATAGTCTGAGTTTGGTGGGTCTGTAAGTCTTCAGTTGTTTAAGACATTGTGTACTTAATTAACATGTAGTGACTAAATAAATAAACCTCCCAGACCTTCCAGATAAGTATGAAAATTCTTCTCAGAGAATAATTTTTATATGTTTATAATTCTTTAATAAATAGTTTAAAATATCTTTCTCTGTGTGATAAATGGAATGATATTGAACTTGTCAGCAAAGATTGTTAAGAATAGAATTACGTGTGAACTAGAAAGAGAAAGAAAATATTCAAGAACCTGAAATCTATAGACTAATAGAGTCCTCAGCATCGACACCTGACTTCTTTGTGGTCTTATGTTCAAAGAGGAAGAATCCCTCATGCCTATCCGTTACTTCTTTCAGTTACTATTGTGCTTTTTAGTTTAAGAATCCACTGTTATTGGCTGAAAGATTATAACCAAGAAGAAATTTTAGCCCAAAGACACAGGATTTACAATTACATTTTAGCCAACTTGTTCGTTACTATTTGTTTTTTACAATATTATCCATTTCATAATGAATTATTCATTTCATAATTATTTAAAATTTAGAGTTATGTTATGTTACTGTATATCTATCTGAGTGTAAGTATGCAAGAGAGATATTGCATGCAATTTTTTATGTGTGTGTGTCTGATGTTTGCTTGTGTACGTAGGTATGTGTGTGTGGAGGTTAGAGGTTGATGTCAGGCATCTCTCCAGTGTAATGTTTTGGTACCCAAGATTCTCACTATACTTAGGAATCACTGTATTGGCTAGACTAGATGACGAGGAAGAACCACAGGATTCGCCTGTCTCCTCACTCACAGCCCTGGAGTCTCAGAAACATGTAGCTACATCTGCGTGTCTTTTAACATGGGTTTTTCAGAACCTAATTCAGCTCAGCAAGCTTGTGCAACAAGTACGTTCTGCACTGAGCCAGCTTCTCACCATGGCATCTTTAAATGCCACATATGTGTGTTTAAAGTATCTCTAAAACAAAATTGTGCTTTTTACTGAATTAAAACTAACATACATTAAATGATATTATTAAAATTTTCATATTGCAATATGATGCGTATAGGAAACAAACCTTTGAAAAGCTGCCCAAAGGGAAAAGTCATACATACCACAAGGGGGCGCAGTAAGGGAGGGAAAGAGAAGAGTGTATCTAGATATTTAAAACAAAATACCAGTTCACCATTTGATCTTTCTTTCTCTCTCTCTCTCTCTCTCTCTCTCTCTCTCTCTCTCTCTCTCTCTCTCTCTCTCTCTCTCTCTCTCTCTCTCTGTCCCTGTCTTTCTCTGTATCTGAAAAGTAAAAATTAAAAGTAAAAAATTTGAGTGTAAATTTCTCATAGCAGGGGTTTTAAAACAAGCCTCTAAATCTGAAGGAAACTCAGTAGACTTCATTCAGTCATTTGGGGCTGATTCCTACAGCCAACTCATATGAGTAGTATACTCACAAACAATATTAAAAATCAAACATAATTTTATAAATTTATAGAGTTTTTAAGTGGTATGGATACAGTCAGTGTATATTATTTCTGTGTCTCCCCCTTCCCTTGATTCTCCTATTTCTTTTGGTTCTTTATTCCTTTTCTTTTTCTGGTTCATCCTCTACATTTTTCCTTACTTTACAATGTTTAGCCCCTCCCATTCTGCATTGTTTTGTTCTTTCTCACAGGTCTCAATGTTAAAAAAACAAAGTACTAGCATGCAAAGCAGAGTGGCAATGGAATCTGCCATATTCCACTTTCCATTGTAGTTTTATGTGTGCTTTGGATGCATTGCTCAATATTTGTGAGTATTATCTGTAAATTTTAGCATTATAATATTGTGAAGGCATTATATCTTATACATAATGTAATATAGTCTATGTTAGATTTAACTGTCAACCTGTTATAGCCTGAAGTCAACTGAGAAGGGATTCTCAGTTGAGGAATTGTGCTGATCAGATCAGTCTATTGGCATGTCTATTCTGTATGAGATCATCTTGATTGATAATCGATGTAGAAGGAAAGATTCAGTCCGTTGTATGCACCATTAGTCTTTGGACAGGTGATCCTGAGCTGTATAACAAAAAGCTAGCCAAAGATGAGCCTGCAAGCAAGCCGGTAAGCAGCATTCCTCTGCGGTTTCTGCTTTATGTTCTTGCTTTAATTTCCCTTCTGCCTTCCCACAAGATAAACTGTGATGTGACAAGATCGTAAGCCACAAAAACCTTTTCCTCTTCTAAGTTGCTTTTGATCCATATTTTCTCACAGAAACAGAGATGAAATTTGGAGATTAGACAGTCTATGTTAAATGGCCTGCTAGAGTACCCACTCCAAAATAAGGCCTTAAGAAATAGTATGTATTTCCATGATTATAAAGTAGTTTAATGATTTTGTGAATATGAAATTATATTGATGAAATCTGTTATTTAATTGTCCCTTTCCTATCAGTGTTGTCATAGTAATCCAGAGTATAATATCCTTCCCACACATTTTTACAATAAAAGGCCCATAAGACTTCCAGTTTAACACCTTGAAAAATTATAGGCATAACCTACTGATCTGTAATTATTGCTAAGAATGAATAAACATCAAAAATAGAATTTTTAAGCACTTAAGTATTTTAGATGTGAGAACAAAGTGTTTGTTGAACTAGAAGATTATATTATATTTAAGAAATGAGTCACAAAGAATTTAATAAACATAAAACACATGAGGCACTGAAACATTCCATGTGACACTATCATGATCAATTCATGGCATTATATGTTTTGAATGTCCATTTTTCTCTCTTGCATAATTGTAAGGCTAGGACCTTTAGTATACCAGAGAAATAAAGTGACAAAACTGGGCAATTTTGTATTTCCTCAGACGTCACTGAATTCTGTCACCTTCTTTACTTTTCTATTTTAACCTCTAGAAACAAAGCCTACACAATCTATTGAGATATGAGAAAAATAAACCCCTTTTGTGATGGATTCTATGAGCCATTAATGACACTTAACTATTCTCTCTGAGGTTCCCATGAGCATGACAACTAAGAGACAATAGGAAATACAGGCATGACTGAGAGAATTGGACATGCAAGAGACAGTGTTTGACACTGGACATATAGGACTTTGTTTATAGGAGGGTGAGTAAAAATTATTTCATCAGTGTCTTCCAGAATGGTGTAAGACATTGTCTAAGTCACTTTTTTATTGCTGTGATAAGAAACCATGACAAGGTAACACAAAAAATAAACACATTAAATTTGGAGCTCACAGTTAAAGAGGATTATAGTTTTTGCCCATCATGATGAGGAAGGAACATGGCAACAGGCAGGCAGGGATGCTGCTGGAGCAGCCAGGGCATTACATTCTGCTCAACATACAGGGAACAGAGAAAGAGCCAACTGGAAATGGCAGTCCTCTGAAACCTCAAAGCCTACTTACTCCTTAGTGATACACCTTCCCAAATGGTCGTCAAGCATGCATTAAACTAAGAATGTTTGCAATTCTTTTATTATAAATAGCCTCTGATACACTGTATTATATTTTAATCCTAATTGTTTCATACTTTTCTCACGTAAAGATTTTGGATTTTATTAAGTACCATTTTACATCTATTAAGGGAATCATACAGTTTTTTTTTTTTTTGCCAGCAGTTTGATAATTGTGGTATATCACACTTACTAATTTGCATATATTAAGCGCCTTTACATATATAATATACCACTTGCACATACTAAATAATAATCTTTTTTGGCATGCATTATTCCAGTCTGTGGAATACAACTCATGATATTGATATAACTTTCTCAGAACATTGTTTTAAAAATATTGGTCAAGTATTCAGAATAACTTGGGAACTTCTGGAATAGATTTTGGAGGTATTATGTACCTATTTCATTTGCACTGATAAATGGTTGAGAATCCATTAGTTAGTTCACGCATTATTGTGATTAAGAAATCCAACTAGACGCAACTTAAGGGAGGAAAAGTTTATTTGGATTTAGAGTTTAAGAAGGGATACAGTCCAGCATTGTATGGAAGAAATGATGTCAGAAATTTGAGTCAGCTGCTCACATTGCTTCCACAGTCAGGGACAGAGAAAGGACATGCAGCATGGCCAAAATATTACACCTCCAAGTCTTTCCCCGGTCCTCTTCCTACCATGAAGCTCTGTCTTCTAGAGTTTAACCTTCCAAACAGCACAACCATCTGCGGAGCATGCCTTCAACATATAAGACTGTAAAGGGCACATAAAGCCATAATATAGAACAAACCTTTGCCATGGATCAAAATGTGTCATTACCTTAAGTTCTGGTGAAACTTTCTTGCCAAATGTAGACTGAGAATCTACTCAGTACTCATTAACATATTTTTGTAATAATTGGGAAGCTATATAGGAGTGGCTTACCAAGTCATATTATGATCCATTAAAGAAAATAACAGACCAATCAGGTTCCTTCTAAAACAAAGGAGAGGGAGAGAGAGAGAGGGAGAGAGAGAGAGAGAGAGAGAATAGGTTATGATTTCATGTACTTAAATATATTAATACATTTGGCCATTTATATGGCTCCATAGTGTTGTCTATACTCACTTTAACAACCAGAAAAAGCATTTAGTTTTAAGAAAAGAAGCAATGTTGAAGTAGAAGAATGACATAATATAATAAACAGTTAAATTGTAGGCAGTGAGTTCTTCTTCTATCAAAAAAACCCTTCTATTTAATTCATGTACATATATATATGTGTATATACATAAGTACATACATTCATTATTTACCAAATAATGGAAATATTTTTAAAGTGATCAGTAAAATAAATAGCTTGGGGGATAGGAATATCTGTATGTCTCTTATTTTTCTGATTCATAGTTCTGTGAAAAGCTAAAAAATATTAATAGTGCCAAGCATGGAGGTGCATGTCTACAGTCACAGTGCTTGAGGGATGAAGCAGAAGACTTAGAAATAGTAGGCTACCCTGGGATTCACAGTTAAATCCCTTCTCAACAATAAAATAAAAAAAACAATAATGATTTCTATCTTTAATTCTATTTATATTTTTTATTACATTTATTGAATTACATAGGTTGAACCATCCCTGCACCTCTAGGCTAAAGACAACTTGATCTTTGTAAATGATCATTTTGATATATGCCTGTATACAGTTTACAAGTTATTATTTATTATTTTGCATCTGTGTTCATCATAAATATTGGCCTGTAGTTTTTGGTTTTGTTGTGTCTGTACCTGGTTTGTGTATTTGACTTATATTGACTAAACAGAAGTAGTTTAGAAGTCTTATTTCTGTTCTTATGTTTTTAAAAATAATTTTAAAAGTATTGGTTGTAGATCTTCCTTGAAAGTTTGGGAGAATTCTCTTATTAATCCATATGAGCTTGGGATTTTTTTTTTTTAGTCTGAAAGTTCTTCACAACTATTTTATTCTTCTTGTTTGTTATAGGTCTGTTTAAATTGTTGCTCTCTTCTTGACTTAATCTTTGAGGCAACCAAATTGGATGGAAGGTAAATTGGATATAAGGTCCATTTAATAGGAGGGAATTTATGCCTTGTACTGTAAACTTAACCAGCTATCCTTGGCTCGTTTAGTCGCTTGACCCCACAGGAGAACTTATTATTGCCACTTTCCTAAACCAGTATAATTCCCAACTGCTTTTAATAATACCTATCCTTATATCCACAGATAAGTATAACTCTCATCTCTAACCAAAGAAGTTTCACTCTGCAGCAGGTGGAAACCATTCCAGAAATACATAACCTGTCAAAATATAGAGAACATCTGACTATAGGATGCCCATCCCAAACTGATACACAACCACTAAACCTAAGGCTCAGGGAGCATCTTTGAACAGATTAAAGGATAGTAAAAGCCAAAGGCCCAGGACACCTGTTAAATAATGTATAGACCTATGAATCTCAATAACATGGGCACCTCAACACTATCAGCACAGCAACATATGTTGACACTGTAGCATCAATGGAGAAATATCACAGAGCCACACCTCTAAATGAAGAGCTATAGACAAGTAATAGATTCTGGGAGAAAGATTCTATTTTTTTCTAGTTACAAGCCTACTAATAGATTGTCCAATCCCAAGTGACCAGCCCTAAACATGTATACATATGAGCAAACACTAAATGGACACAGTAGGTTGAATTTATATATACAAATGTCTGAATATGTGGATAATAACAATTAAATAAGATGTGATGTATGTGATAGGGACTGGGATGACAAAGAAGGACTTAGGAGGCATAGAGGGAGGGATAGCAATCATGTAAATATACTGCTCATGTATGAGATTCTCAAAAGAAAGGAAGGAAAAAAGTATGGAAAACAATGTTTGTCCAAATATCATTTTGTGGATATTGCCTGATAACGTTGATTGTATTGTGATGAATGACACCATAAATTATAGGCTATTTTACTGAGTTGTTGTTGAGTCTATTTCAAAATGAGGTCTTAAATAAGTGTTACAAAAATTCTTTGTGTCTAATCATACTTTATCATCTCAATTTTTTAGACATCAAAAGTATTTCCTTGACATAATATTGATTTACCTTAAATTGTGCCAACCAGGCTTGCTGATACTTTGTGATTATCTAGAAGCTTGCGGTGGGTGGGATAACTACCCAACAGACTCATGGCCTTGGCAGAGCTCACTAGAAAGATTGAATCCTTGGATAATAGAGTATACTTAAGTGAAACACAGAAGGGGGCTGAATGTACTTTCAGCCTCATAGAAGCTTCTCTTTACAGTGATGGATGAATAGTACAGAGACAAACTATTGGTCAATATGCACCTAACAGAGACATAGAGTGTTGAGCTATAAATGGACATTTATATCACACTCCTTTCCCAAGGATCCCTAATCAAGGCTCAGGGATTTTGAGGAAGAGGGCAGGGAAAGATTGTGAAAAGTAGAAGTCGTACGTATCTGTATCAACACAGTATTTCCCTTAGATGACAGACACACCACACACATGAACACACAGCATCTGTGAGAGCACACATAACACCTGCATAAGAGCAGACCAGCCCAAATACCAGCATGTAACAGAAAATGAGCTCATGAAATCCTCATGGGAGAAGTATTGGCAATTGATAGCTGCAAAGGGAGAGAGTCAGTTTTCTTCAGTGAAAAGACCTTCTAAGTCTACGCATGCTCCAGTATATGGTCTCATACTCACGCACATTCAAGCAACTGTAAGTGCACTCAGTTAAGAAAGAGAGAAGGGAGAGAGAGAGAGAAAGAGAGAGAGAGAGAAAGAGGGAGAAAGGAGGTGGGGATAATTGAGAGGAAAACATGGAAGTCTAGGGAAAAAATTGAAGGAGGGGTAATAGGAGGTATATGTGTGTGTGTGTGTGTGTGTGTGTGTGTGTGTGTGTGTGTGTGTGTGTATGTATGTGTGTGTGTGTAGAGGAATAAGCCTGTGTGAAAGCTAGAAAGGGTCTATATTCCAGGTGTCTACATTCAGAGATCTGTGTGGTCTGGATGGAATGTCGACACACTTTTAATCCCAGTGTTCCAAAAACAGTGGTCTGATTGAGGATACGGCAGAATGAGTTACAAAAGAATGAGTGACAGTAGGCAGTATGAGGCAGGCAGTATAAACCAGGCAGGCTAAGAGAGACACAGAGGCACCTTGGCAGAAGTCAGTATTAGATGAGAAGAGTGAGTCACTTTGTAACTGAAACAGAGCAGTGCAGTCTGAATCAGTCAGAGTCAGCCAGAATCTGCCAGAGTCAGAGTAATTCAGTCAGAAACAGTCAGCCGGCTCAGAAGGTCAATTTGAACCAGTCAGTTTGGAGACAAGTTTGAGCCAGAATAGCAAGTGAGTTAAATGAGAAGAGTGAGAGCTCAGAAGAAGTGAGTTCAGTAAGCAGAGAGTCTCAGAGGTTGATTAGATTGTGTGGAGGTTTAAACATTCTAGATTGTATGGAGGTTGAAGACTTCCAGTTTAAAGATTAAGACTAGATTGTAAAAAATGACTCCAAATGCTCCTGGGTTCCTGAAGTAGAATTGGTGATTGAATTAGGCAAAGAATAAACTCCTTTGAACTTGAATCAACATCTACATCTGGTGAATTAACACACACACACACACACACACACACACACACACACTTATATCTCAAATAATGAAATGTTTAAAATGTCACAAGGCACAACTGCCTCTCTCCCTGCAAAAAAAGAAAAAGGAAAAACCTGAAAACTTTTTAAAATATATTGTTAATTTAAAGATAAATCAACAATAGACCCAATACAATGTATTCAAAGTAAAGATGAAAATAAACTGAACACATTTAAATGAAATCTTGAAGAGAGTTTATATTGTGTTTAGATCAGAAAATATTATGTGTAGAATAAATCCACAGGGACACTGTGTTGACAGTGTTTCCAGCTTATTAAATATTACATGTGTTTTTGCCTTGTTCAGTTCTTTATGGATTGAGAGGATAAAACTTGTCTACGGTTGCAATGTTCCATGGAATCAAGATGTACTGTACATGAAAATAACTGTTACATGTCAGATTATCAAAGCTTTGCCTAATTCAAACCTATTTGAATTCAAAGCTGCTTTAGAAAAAAAACAATTTCTAGTAAGAAATGAAACTGTCTGCATTCATATTTTTAAACACATGGATGTTTTTCTAGCTCATGGATCTTATTTATTTGTTTCACTCCAATAATTATTTTCATTATTGTTTACATACTCAATTTGCACTTCCCTGTTGCCTTTATGATTAATTCTTAGTAATTTTAAATTTCATTAACTTCATCCTTTTATTGAAAATTAAAATACATTATGCATTATAAGGGTGGTGAGATATTTGTATTTTTGAACTTAAAACATAATTCTTCTTTTATTAGTAGCACATTGAACTAACAAAGAAAAGTGTTGATAAGTAATTCCAATTATAAACAAAAGATTAAATGCTGTTTCCTGTATTCCCAAATACAGTTTCTTTCTATTTCTGACAAGTAACTTTACCTAGAATATCAAGAAGGGAAATCATGTGATTGGTACAATAAAAAGTCAATGGTAATTTGAAGGCACACAAGAGTATGAATAGATTTATGCAAATGTAGGTAGATATTGACCAAATAGTGTTTAAGGCTTGATAAATGAATAGTGCTCAAAAATATTGGCTGATCAAAGCTGTTGAAATATTTTAGTTTTGTTTTATCTGAAAGACAACTTTTGACTCTGAAATACAACATTTCTTGATACTAATGGGGCTACTATAAATAAGAATTAAGTTTATTTTCAAACTTGCATAAAATACTTAAGATTTTGGACTGAAATTTAAAGTTCATCATATGCTCATGAATAAGAATAATTATCAAAAACAACTTTGAACCTAAATAGAGTGTAACCTCATTGTGAATGGTGTCTTACTGAAATGTTCACAGAATTAAACTTCCTTAAGGCAAAAGTTTCTGAGCTAATAAGGCTACCTATTTTCATAATTGTTCTCTGATTTTTAAATGAATTGTAGCATATATATTCACAATGTCCCTTGCCATGTATTCCATAATAAAGAAATGCTGCTATATCTGTCATTAGTAATATTGTGTATAGTCAATATGCATCTATATATCCTCTCTAGTCTGGATTTCAAAGGAACAACCACAGGGTGGTGATGGCAGGACTATTGACAGTTTGACTCTGGAGATAAACACAGAATATTTTGTTTCTTGTAAAAGAATTAAGAACTCACAGTGTCAGTATGTAAAGAAACTGCTCGCCTGTGGTAGCATTCACATGATACAGGTTCGCCAACTAAATCGATTTGATGAAAGCTCCAAGACACAAAATACCTCAATTTTTCTTCCAGCAGAAAGCAACAGAGATTGACTCCATAGCTTAGTTTAAGTATAATTTCAATTTATGAAATGCATTTGTTATAAGAACTCCATTTTTAATATATTAGTAGGTTAAACAATCCACTCAAAAATTCATTTAAAAAGGTGGGGCAGTGGTGGCACATCCCTTTAATCCCATCACTTGGGAGGCAGAGGTAGACAGATCTCTGTGAGTTTGAGGCCAGAATGGTCTACAGAGTGAGTTCCAGGACAGCCAGCATTATAACAGAGAAACCCTGTCTCGAAAAACAAACAAACAAATAAACAAAAGCAAAACAAAAAAGTCATTTAAAAAAATTTCTTCATATCCATTTAAAATGAGTCTTTATCCCTTCTTCTCAACCTAGGCAACAACTGGTTTGCTATCTTTGTTCTTAAAATTGGCTTTTCTGATAGTTTCAGTTAAAACATGAAAAAAAACAAATGAGTGTGCATGGATATTGTCACACAGCAATGTGTTTTACATTTAGCAGCAACTATGGATGTGATAATAAAGCTTTTGGAGCGAAGATGATAGCACAGTGGATAAATCCCTTGTTGCAGAAGTGTGAGGAAGAGAGTATGGGTGTTCAGCACCCAATAAATGCCAAGGAGCAATGGCAGCAGGACTGCAATCCTAGTACTCTGGAATAAAGCCAGGAGATCCCCAGAGCAAGCTGGCTAAATATATTTGCCTAAACAGTGAGCCCTGGCTTCAAGTAGCAGACATTGCCTCAATTTATAAGAGGGGCAATTATTGAGAAAGACACCTAATGTCAAACTCAGGCATGCACATTTACCCTAACACATGTGTACCACCACATGCAAGCAAGCTTATACACACCTATGCACATACTACACACATGCAAACAAAAAGAATAAAGCTCCCATGAACATAAGCCTTCAAGTCTTTGTATGGACATTTTTATTTGTTTATTTTTTGCTCTTCTTGGTTAAATGCCTAGAAATAGAATTGTTAGATTTTATGGTAGAGTTGTATTTACTTCAAATTCATTCTCCTTTTTTTTCCTAAGGCATATGCATCATTTTACAGCATCAGCACCTTCATGAGGGTTCCAAATTTCCTTCTCCTTGGCATTTCTTGTAGATATAATTTTATTCAGTCAGGTTCAAGAAAGAATGAGGTGCAATTTAATCTTAAATCTAGACCTGGAAGGCTTCAGCCTCCATGCGATCCTATCTTAAGCTTAGAACTATAATGTTTCAACCTCCAAGACTTACTGCTTACTGAGCTCACTGAACTTAACTGACTCTTCTAGTTGGCTGATTCAACTCACTTGCTGTTCTGGCTTATACTCTTCTCCAAGCTGACTGGTTCAAACTGACCTTCTGAGACAGCTGACTGTTTCTGACTGAACTCTTCTGACTCTAGCTAACTTTTTCTCCCAAACTAACTCTCTGCTGAACTGCTTCTGTGTCTTATCTGACTGGTTCTCTGACTATCTCTCTGGGCTGAGAGACTGATTTTATATGGTGAGAGTTGAGCATTTCCCTCACTCTGACTCACTCTGCTGACTCTTTCTTTGATTTGTCACTTTGCCTGTTCTTCACTCTGATTCATCTCAGAAAGCACTCTGCCAAGTCTTCACTCTGATTCACTCTGTACTTTACTCTGCCTCTGATTTTCCACTTCTCAGTTGTCTGGCATGCTCTGACTCAATCTCCTTTCATTCTCTCAATCTCTGCTGCTTCTCTCTTAACTCTGAAGTAACTGTAAACTCTGTACTGAAAACAATGAACTGAAAGCGTGAACTGAGAACTATGACCTACTTCTGAACTAATTGCTTCGTTTTGCATCCCCAGAGTTGGGATTAAAGGAATGTGCCATCATTGCCTTCTGAGTTGAATTACTTAAAGACGTGCTGCATTCTAGCCAGATCACATGGACTTTGACTATGATACTTTCCTAGAGCAGTCACATTGCTGGGTTAAAAGATTAAATATTCCTCTATGAATTTTTACTGTCTTTTGATTATAACTATCCAAAAATTTGGTTTTCTCTTATACTTCTAACAACTAGTGACAACTTTGAAATTGATTTCACATGCTTAGTGACCATGTGTATATTTTCTTTGAAAAAAATATCTTTTCTCATGTGTTTACTTTTAAATGGTTTATCTTGTATCTAATTTTACAATAACCATGATGTATAGATATGTGATATTAATGAATAATAGCCAGATTCAGAAACACAATTATCATATGTGTTCTTTAATTCATATCATCTAAATTAAAATTTAAAAAAAAGGGCGAAACATTTTTTTTAAAGGAAAGAGAATCAACAGGAGTTGGGGAGGGCAAGAGGATGGTGGGTGTGATCAAATTATATAATATACTTTTATGATTTATGCAATATTGAAACAATTATGTTGTATAGCTAATATATACTAATAAAGGAGAACATTGTTTTGTTAATTCTAAGATTAAAATGCTCTTTATATAATACCTTGGTTATTTCTCTTATCAGTTTGATAATTTGCAAGTAATTTCTCCTGACTGATTCATGCTTTTATGTTATTTGTAGCTCATTCATTATTTGTCATATAAATGTAAAAAAAACATTGATTAAATAGACCCAGATACCATATTACAACACTAATGTTAATTTATTGCTACAATTTAAGTATGTACAAGACTAAAATGTAGAAAAATAAACTGTAATATCAATTGCAATTATTGACATTGAAAAAAACTTTTAAATATTTTAAATCATGTGAGTGTGTCTGTTTATACAAATCAAAATCAAAATTATAAAATGAGAATGAATTAGAGCTACTTATGGTCTTATGCTTAAATTCTTAATTGACTAAAGTAATGTTAGGAAATTAAGATCAATTAACTTTTAATTGAGCTTTATTACAGCAAAAATCCCAGGTAATTTGAAACTACAAAGTATGAGCTAAAACCTAGAAGGTGTCAAGTCTGTCATGAAAATTGTATAGTAACAAATATCTTACCTTAAAAGAAGTTAACACATAGTGTTTCAGAGGGTTTCTGCTTTCAGCTTTTAAATGATTTCTCACACTTATTAATCAGCAAAATCAAGGATGCCTCATACGTTAAGTAAATGTCATCTGGCCCCAAATGTCTCCATGTGCCATTCCTCTATTATATTAAAAACACATCCCTTTCATCCTTTAAGAAATTTATGCTTTGAGTTGTCCTCGTATTATCCTGGATGTTTATTTCTCAGCATTGATAAATGCAATAAAATGCAGCCTCATCTCAACTATTTTATTAAAGCAGAGTTTTCCATCTAGCTTGATAGAGTGGAATAGAGGCTAGTTATAGCTAGCTAATAACTGATGTCTTTATTGTAGCATTGCAACACTTAAACTGATAAAAGATAACTTGCTTGTATAAGTTATGTTATTTAATATATGCTTAGTAAGCAAGTGAATAAATTAATGTCTCTTAGGACAAGTTGACAGAAAAGGGCTCATGGACAATTACAGGTTAAGTGAAGTGTAATGAGGAAGGGAGGGAGAGAGGGAGGGAGGAAGGAAGAAAGGAAGGAAGGAAGTGAGGGAGGGAGGGAGGAAGGAAGAAAGGAAGGAAGGAAGTGAGTGAGTGAGGGAGGGAGGGAGGGAGGGAGGAAGGAATGGAGGGAGGAAGAGAAGGAAGGGTAGAGTTATTGAGCATCCCATTTCCATCATTTTCAACCAGCCCTTTCTCTGCTCCAAATCCTCCCATGCCCCTGAAAAGCTCTCAAATTCATAACCTCTTCTTTAAGGATTATTATTACCAAAGATCAAGTTAGACAAATATATATATAAATAAACTCCCCTGGGTGCATTTAGTGTTTCTTGTATGTATATGTGCTTGGAGATGCCACTTGATATTGGATAGCCTATCAGGGTCATATCTAGAAAATGACTTGTTCTCTATGTATCAGCAACCATTAATTGCCTGTAGATCTTCATCTAGAGCTTGATGAGATTCCCCCATCCATGTTGGCATGTCATCTGTTGGTCTTTGTGTAGGTCTTGCTCATGTGACCATATTGTTCAGATTCCATGGGTGAAGCTCCCTGTCAAATATAGAAGATACTATCTCACAGCAGACATTATTGTCCTCTAGTGCTTAAAATCTGTCTTCTTTAGATATAGGTGAATCTTTAGATGTATCAATTGGAAATTGGGATACCATAGTCAGTTGCTGTCTATATTTTGATCAGTATGGTCTCCATCTGCTGCAAAGAGAGAATACCTTGATGATAGGGAAGAACTGCATTTATCTGTGAATATAAGCATAAGCATTCAGAATGCAGTTGGATTCATAGTGGTTTAGGAAAGTGACAAGTTTTCCCCTAGGGTCCATGACCACACCATATCATAGATAGTTAGCAAAGATTTTAGTACTAGGCATCAATTTTCTATTAAGCAATCTTTAAATTCAATTGGATGGTGGTTAGTTATCTCAAGGTATACATTTTACCATTACACCCTTGGATATATCTTGCCATTCTGTTCATTGTTGTTATAGGGAAGCTTTACATCTGGGTAGCAAAATAAACTTTTTCCTTCTTTGGTAGCTTACGGAACACCATTGAGATCTAGTTCTCTAAGAAGAATCTTCCAGGTTGGTTTCAATTTAATTCCTTCAAGTTGTGTTCAGGCTATGTGGTGTTTTCAGCAATAAGACCTCATCTTCAAGTTTGAGAAGTCATCCACGGGCAATGGAAATTGCATATATATTGTTTTGGGAAGAATCTGGACTATCCCAACTTACAACTCAAAAAGAGGTTTTTACCTGCCTAGTACTGGGTTTATCATTAATCTGTGGTCATTGGGGAGAATTTTATTACCCCAAGTTGTGTCATTTTATTTAAATTGCATATGTTGGTATTTTTAAGTAAATGTATAATGTGTTTCTCAATAGCTTTTCAATCATCATTAGTGTTTTGTATTCTTCTTCACCTTCTGTGTGATCCTGCCAAACCCCTCCACAATTAAAGTCTCTCAGCACCCTTTTCCTTTTTGTTTTTCTTTCATGGTTTTTATTTTGTTGTTTTATTTTTTATTTTTGGTTTTGTTTGTTTTTCAGATCTGGAGATTTAAGTCAATACTTTCTGCTTGCTAGGCTAGTGCTCTAGTATAGAGCTGTACCCCTAGTTTATTTTTTGTATGTGTGTTTTTGTGTTGGGTGCTAAGGCTTGAACTCAGGGCCTTGATCATGCAAACCACAGCATGGTAGCCCAATATCTCAATTATAATTTGGACAGCAATTATTCCTTACATTCAAGAAAACAAAGTTCTTCTAAAACTCAAAATAAGTATACCTATAAATATCTATGCTGACTATAGCCTCTATACACATACACTTAAATCTTGAGCTTTTCTGATGATTATATTCAAAATTACTGAAATAGCATACAGAATTGGCATAATTAAAGAAATCTAAAGTTTTGCCACAATAGAAAGTTACTTGAACAACTATTAAGGTAGTCAAAATGCTTCATTAAACCTTTATAGATACGTGACAATAGCTTTTGAGATGCATGGTATATGTGTAATGAGACATCTTTTCAACTAGACTTGTTAAGAATAGATGTAGATTGACAAGAGTTATAACTTTTATACTCATTTTGATCACAGTATCGCAGAGCTTTGAAAAACTTTATCTCCAATCTCTCATAAACAAGACTTGATGACAGTGCTGAGCAAATGCAGTTGGCATGAATCTATAGCAGGGAAGTTTGGATTCATGCTGTAGCTCTCATGTGCCGCTGCTGAAGAAGCTATAATTCAATAAATTAGAAGGAAGAGAACTGGTGCAAAGGCCTGTTCATCATTCAAGGCTTGCATGATTTACTTTGCTACTGGAAAGATCACTGGAGGGATTAATTAATTAATTAATCTTTAATAATTGTTTTTCAAGTTTTTAAACTTAAAAAAAACTTTAATGAATACCTGTCTAGTACCAGCTTTGAAGAAAAACACGAACAAATAGTGATGCTTAGCTCTTTTAAGGTACTCTATTCCTTGTATCTTTCTTATACTATTTCAGTTTGGATTGATGGGTGGTTGAAAATAGGAGGATTTTTCTGATTGTGAAATATGACTTAACTTGATTGTGCCCAAATGTTTTCTAAAACTCCACTTCTATGTATAGCTCTGAAGGTGATTTTTGGTGTGTTTTACCAGTCTAAATCTGTCAACTTTGGAGAAGCTCATTGCTACCTTGAATGTGAATGGCCTCATGGTCTTGCTAGAAAACACTGAGTTCCTTAAAGAAGAAATTAACCTCAAAGCTGCACTGTAGATAGGGACCCTATCTGGTTTTCTACCTTGCTTCCTTGTGGAATTATGACACAATGTCATCTTCTATGAGCATCAGCATCCTGACAACCTGCCCTAAAAATGTCAAAGCTGACATAAGCATGAGAACTAAGCCAATCCCCCAAGCAAATCACATTCTCTCTATATGGTTGATGGAAGAGAAGAGGAGAACATATCTGCTGCCTTTGTTTCTCTGAAGAGATGCTAGCTGATAGAATCTGCTCTGAAGGAAGAAGCAAATTGGTTTAAGAAGCCATTGTTTAATAAATAAAAAAGTAGGAATCTTTGACAAAGAAGAAATTGTTCTCCCTGTTTCCAGTCTTGAGAAAATGACCAGATTATCATATGTACCCCTCTAGAGCTGGAATCTTTTGGCTGCAGAAATAATAGAAATAGTCTAGCTATTTCCAGGGGATTGTCATTGTTAGTTTTTGTAAACTTGACACAACTCTCTACATACCTGAGAAGAGAGAAGCTCAGCTGAGGAACTGTCTCCATTGGATTGGTCTATGAGGCTATCTGTCAGGTATTTTATTAATTATTAATTGACATAGGAGGGCCCAGCACACCGGTCCTGTCCTTGTGTAGGTAGGACCAGACTATGAGAGGCATTTGGAAAAACAAGGTGGCAAGCCATCAAGTAGTATTTCTCCTTCAGTTCTTGCCTTAGCTTACTGCAAGGATGGATTGTAACCTGTAAACTAATATAAACCACTTCCCAACTTGCTTTTGGTCAGTGTTTTATCACAGCATGAGAAAGGAAATTAAGAGAGTAGCCTTCAAAGGACTATTCATCTAAGTATTCAAATACAAATAGATTCACTATGACAGCAAGTAACCATTCATTATGGGAGATTGCCAGAAACAGACTCTGAAGTTATCACATAGTGTCTCCAAATTTCCTAGGAGCCAGGCCAGTCTGAAATGGAAGATCCTGGATGATAAAGTCAGGAAACATCTTTACTACTCAGATTATCTGAACAGTTTAGACAAGCTTAGCCTATGATCCAATACATAGCCCTATACTGTAATTTAAACTGTTTCATTAATTAAATTTGTTCCTTGACAGTTTCATACATGTTTAGAGTACATCCTAGTTACTCTCATGTCCCATCTTCCTCTATGTCTTATCACTGTCAAACACTCAGCCCCATATATCTCACAAATCCTGTCCTATGTTCATGTATGTCTGTTCTGTGACACACTGAATTTAGCAGGGCCATCTGTGTTACTATGATACACAGTAAATTTCATTGTCCACAACTAAACCTTTAATTCTAAAAGGCATCTCAAAAGAAGTAAATTCATAGTACTCAGTGAAATGTCAAATTTTAAAATAGAGTATGGTGGTACATTACTATGTATCTAGTAAAAAGATGGTTGCTTGAAAAAATTACCAATATCATTGTCAAACATGACTGTGTCACACAGTGCATTTTGAATACTATTAATCTGTAGTGTAGTATTAGGAGAAGAAAAAAATCTCACCAAGTCTGCCTTCTCAGTGCAAGAATATTACAATTAAAGCCACTAAGACATAGAAAGGCTGTCTGCACAGTACTACACCCAAGTTGAATATTAAATATATGTACATGAAAGACTCCCTAGGGATGATGAGCTTTTTAATCATAGTGTTTGACTTTCCATATCTGATTTTCTGTTCCCAGGATGGCAGGAGGATGGACTTAAGAAACACGCTTTTCTCTAATGTCTTGATAAGCACTACTATCAGCCTGACAGCCTGGACTGATTAAATATTGCTATTCACACACAGGCATTAGCACTGCCTTTAAGAATCTGAGGCTAAAATTAAATGTAAATTAACACAGGCCCTAACCCCTCTTCAACCTCTTCCCTTTCTGGCAATCATGGTAAACTAGGAAAGACAGTGCACTCAGGAATCACCCTGTATTTATTGTGTCAGTATATTAGAGGCTGATGAATTGAGAGGATAATAACATAGCATTAGTCAAAGCAGGACAAAATATAATTTAGAGTAAAGAATATATGAAAAGTTTACCTATTCTGTAGAGAAGGAAATCTGGGAGCAAAGAGTTAAGAGAAAAGCAAGCATGCCTTTGAGGAATACCTTAGACTGAATGAACAGAAAATGTAGATTAAGAATCCTGGGCACAAAAATGTCAGGCAGATATTAAGGATTCAAAGATACACATTTGACACAATTAGGATGTGTATCATTAAGCCAAGGGGTGGTAGCACACACCATTAATCCCAGAACTTCGAAGGCAGAGTCAGGTGGGTTTCTGTGAGTTCAAGGCCAGCCTGGTCTACAGAGTGAGTTCCAGGACAGCCAGAGTTACAACAGAGAAAACCAGTCTTAGAACAACAACCAAAAGCAACAACAAAATATGTGTAGCATTAGTCAAGCATGCTACAGAGTACTGGAGGTTCTTTGGGTAACCCAAAGGCCCTTTTAGGTTCCTTACTTAAAGTCAAAGTTCACCAAGGATCCTCCAGAGGCCTGATTAAAGAGTGGAAGAAAATTAATACAGCTATATTGAACACCAAAAATTATTGTATAATAAAATGGCTGGATTCTACTTCAACCTCAAACAAAGTTCAGGGATGTTACAGAGTGTTTCTAAATGAGAGCAGGATGACTTTTCTCCAGATTTCTGGGTGAGTCCTTCAAGCTGTCTGTTAGCATTTCCTCTTGGGTGTTTCACTCAAACTTACAAGCTGCAAACTAAAATCATGGTTCACTTTCCCTGAGAAACAGAAGCCCCATTTCCCTCCGTTCCCTGCCTCTACAATATTGAGATACACGATCACCTGCACTCTTGACTGACAACAATAAATAGCCCCACCACTGATAGGCTATGAGAAGTTTTCAGATATATCCAATAAAAATGAAACATACCTAAGTTTCAATTTAATATAAACAACACATGGTTTTACAACATGATTGAATCTCAAATATTGCACAGGTCATATTTTTATTGGCTGATTTTAGACTTCACTTATCTTCCTTTTCCCATTGCGAATAAAGATATTAAAACACAAAACCCTAACTTATTGATGTGATACATTCAAAACTATGAAAAATGACCATTAAGAAATACTACAATTATCCCCATGTATTTTTGGAAAACCTGTAAGTAAAATGAATCACCTAGAAAAAAAAACGTAGTAATCCTTCATCAGAAGTTTTTAAAATACAAACAAGATATAAAATGGGTTTATGGTTTCAACTCAAGAAGATTCCATAAAGTCATGGCATAAATGACTCCAAATAAAAACATATTTAGTCATAGAAAAATATTATAATCACTACTTGGATATGTGATTACAAAAATGAATGTTCTGAACAAGAAAGCTTTGGGAAGGAGAGCACTACCTTTTGTGTTCCCACCGTTGCTCATGTTGGAGGGTATCAGGTGAGTTTTGCTGTAGAGAGCAAAGCCCATTGTGTTAGTCTGCTTCAGAAGCAACAGCTGCCCAAAAACAAATGAGGAAACAGCAGTGATCAGCAAAGAGAAAAGCTTCAGAACACATGACAGCCCTTGAAACTCAAAAGTCTTGTGTGATGTCCCCCACGATTGATCCAGTCCACTGAAAGTCTGGTGTAATATGTGAGAGGCTACCCTGCAACCAAATGAGAGACCAAATGAGATGAGTTCAATTTTTTCTGTCACTTGTAATGCAAGGTTCATGAACAGAATACTGACAGTCACATAGAACCCATTTATACTTTGAATAGATGAGTCTGTAAGCAAATATTCTGAGAATAAATGAGAATTTTTATCATAAATGAGAATTTTTATCATAAATGTACAAAAAGAGTTGCAGACTAGACCAAGATTCTGTTGGTTCTGTGGTGTACACATGTATGTGTGTATCTGTGTGTGTGTGTGTGTCTGTGTGTCTGTGTGTATACATGCATGCAAGAGCATATGTACCCTTTCTTAATCCATCTTGCAGGGAAATTACTCTTTAACATCATTATTTCTTATTTTTAATTATTCTATTTTCTGCATTAGTGACTCAAAAGAAATCTATAGACAACCTGTGATTACTAACCATAGTCTCACATTGGTACCAGATATAAGGTAAACATTAAACAATCAATGCTCTTCCCAAGAATGACACTTAGGTTGATTTAAAACAATATATGTCCCCAATGATGCATGCATAAAAATCATTTTCCAAAATAATTCCATGGTGTACCAGAAACAGGGAGATGGAATTACATAAAAGGACTTCAAAATATCTAAATATGCACATGGAAACATGACACACCAATGGTTTCAGCCTGCTCTCACAATACCCTCCACAATTTGCATGCCGTAGCTGGTACTGTCTTCATTAAAAATCCTCACAACCAGTCCTTACTGACTATGATCTCTCTGTCTCAAGAGGGAGGAGTGAAACCTGATGGCTTAAGCATTACAAAGGGGAAGGATAGCCTTCACAAAAGCAGAGAGCATAGCTGCCCAAAGCATCAAAAACATAAAGCTGGACAAAGTAAGCAAAATAATAGCTGGGCTAGGAGACCTGGTGCTCAGCAAAAGGTGTGCATAATCAGAAATTTTGAATCTGAAGTATTATACATTTATTTTATTTAGTATGTGTATGGAAGTTTTGTCTGCTCATATGGTGGTGCACCACATGCATGCAGCGCCCATGGAGGTCAAAAGATGACGTTGGATCTCCTGGAACTGGAGTTACAAATGATGAAAAGCAACCTGTGGGTGCTGGGAAATAAACATGGGTGCTCTGGAAGATTAACCAGTGCCCATAACCACTAAGCCATCTCCTCAGTCCAAAACTATGACATTTCTAATAATGCAGAATTACAAAGGCACAGTGGATGCTGCATATAGAATTATGTTTCCCCAAAGAACTCATGGGTTGAAATTTGAATCCCTAATATATTGGTATCTGAAGATAGGCCCTGTGATGTATTTGTGGCATTAGGGTAGATCCTTCATAGAGCCAATACTATATAAAGATATGAGCTTTTTCTCTCCCTATTCCCTTCCCCACCTTGATCCTCTTTTACTTTCTTCTGTTCACTTCTCTCCTGCTCTATTCTCTCACGCTCTTCTCTAGGTCATATGACCAGCAGAGCTAAGGCAGTAGCTTTACAGGAGAGACACAGCCCTCAAATACAGTGAGATAAAATGGCATCCTTACGTGGACTACAAGCCTCTAGAAATGTAATATATTCATGTAATATATACATATATGTTTTACATATATATTACATATATACAATATATGTAACATATGTATGTGGATATATATCTATGTGTATGTATGTATATATGTGCGCATTTATGCATATATATGTATATATATGAGCAAAGGCTTTTTAATGAATGTATCTTACAAATTAACTGGAGAATCATGTAATATTGCTGCTTTCATTGGATATAATTCTGGGCCACAGGTATGGACACTCTTTTGCAACGGAACCTGTGACAGCAGAACATTTTATCTCACCTTTATTGTCCACTATGACCCCTGCATCATTTTTGAAATTAAGAAATACACCTTTACTTCCATATGACTTTCATTGTTAAATTACCACATTTTTATTAGTTATGGTTGGCCTTTCTTAACTGTGGCCCTCACCAGGTCACCCACACTGGCAGTGGGATGTCTGTCTAGCCTTCCTTTGATTCTCTTCACGGAGATGCTATGCAGATTTTTGGCTCCTGTATTGTCAGCACAGTTGATCACAGCTCCTATTGGATGACAGAAGGAAAAATGGAATTTCATTCCAAGAATCCACCATGTATTTACTTTGACATCTTGAGCACCCAGAGTCAGAAAAAGAAGGATTTTTGATTTATAACTACCTTTTTTCTGGTAATAATACTCTGATATATTATATTCTAACTATATCAGAATTATATTCTGATATAATACCCTGAATCAAAGTAGTAAATAACCTAGTAGAAGTATAAAAGCCTTCCTAGAAACATAATTCAAATTTAAAAACCTTTTGAAGTGATGTGAGTCAATGAGAAATGCTGAACTATGCAGCTGCCGTCATTACACTCTGTAAACTGATGTGAATTCAATCACATTCTGATTAAACATCAGTAAATTAGGGATGGGATAAGGGAAAAAATACATAAAATATGTTGAAACATTTTAGGAATGAAAATTTTCACATAAACAAACTCATTCTGTAAAAGAGAACTTTTCTTACAATCCAAAGACATTTTACACATCAATCATATTCCAGTCTGTGTGAAATTGGTGTTAAAAGATGAAATAACCAAGTATTAAGCAGAGATGAGCCTCGGTATATTGCTGATTAATCAAGCACTAGGTGGAATATCGGACAAAAGTCTGGAAATAAAACACAAAACGCAAAAAGTAGAAAAAATGAGAAGAAAAGGTATGGAAAACTAACCAGAACAAGAACGAGGCTCTGTGTATCCATCCCATGGAATCTTACAAAGCCATAAAAAGAAATGAAGTATTGATTCAAACTACAGCATGAGTGAGTTTTAAAAACATTGTGTTGAAATAATTCATATGGGACTGTCGAGAGTGTATGGTCCCATTCCTATGAAAAGGCCAGTATAGGCAAACCTGAAGGGGCCAAATGTAGATTGATGACTGTCCTGGGCTGAAGTGTGGAAATATGAGGTGATGCTAGTCAGTAAGATTTTGAAGGCAGATGATAAAATGTTATGAAATGGCATCTTAGTGATAGATGTGCAACATTTTAAGTTAAAAATTACTAAATTGTACACCAGAAAAATGAATTCTATAGCATATAAATTATAACTCAACAAAATGTCAAGATACATATTCACACTGTGGACCTTTCTATAGTCTCTCTGAAGTAAAAAATAAGTAAATAAATAAATAAAATAACCTTTAAAAATGGGTATTCATCATGGATTTCAAGGTCTCATGCAGTATTTTTTACAAAGAGAAGAGGGCAGAAAACTGTAGCCATCGGTTGTGAAAAAGACACTGCTCTTCCATTTATTGTTATAAAAAGATGAAAAATAATTTTTCCACATTGATAGATTGTAAGTAAATAGTCTACTTAGAGTGTTTTTCAAAATATTGAACATTGTTTTTTGACATATCTATTACAAAATGGAGATTCTTCTAACAATTTGGCCTCCAGAGGTTATTACTCTTCTCATGTCCAATTTTGGTCTTCATTTATATATCCTTAAGGAGGGAATAAGGATCTGTTATTGTAGACAATGATGAGAAATTATCTTTAGAGTACTTACTTTAATTAGCTTGACTACAACAGTTATCTGAGATATACCCCAAACAGTATTTGCTTAGGTAGATTAGAAGGGGCTCTGAACTCAGGCTATTGATCTAATCTCCAGCTGTGTGTGTGTGTGTGTGTGTGTGTGTGTGTTTTATAAAGAGTAACTTAGATTGTTCCACTAGATTTTTTAAATAAAATTTTAAGAATCTGATTGGCCATTTAGTAAGTATTATACATATATCAAGAAATGTTATCTGGGTTGCCTACTAGGGAGACAGTAAAAATGAAAAACTGCATTAACTTGCCTCAGTTATTAAATCTGCAAAGCTTTTCAGTTTTTCAAAGGATTTATTTAATAGACTTAGCGTTCTATAATCAAATTAAATTCCAATGTTGAAATTGTGCTATTCATAAAACATGTGTGCATGAAAGCATAGTCTAACCTTTACACAGATATGCACACATGCGTATCGACATGTATTCATTGTAGAGAACAATCAGAATTTTCCTTATTTCACTGAATTTCAAAACAATATCAAGAGCAAAACAACTACTTTTGAAGAAAATATTAGAAATATAATTCACTACCACATGTAACTTAATTGTTTGAATTCATATATGATAGAAAATACAGTAAAAATTTATACTTATCTCTTCGTAGAAATCTTTGATGCTCATGGACACTGTATAGTAAACACAGTGCCTTCATTCTCTATTGAAAAATTCTTGAAATCATCCGTATCAGAAAATAAATATATGGATATGTCTTAGGTAACAGACACTATAGGAAGTTCACACTCAGTTCCCTTGATAAACATAGATAAATTATAAAGAAAATATTATCTTTGTTTTTCTCAATTCTATGAACAGGAAGTTGGGGGAAATTATAAAGAAAGCAATACAAAGTAGGTCTTTACTCTCATTTAGGAAAAGTCATCAGAAGTTTTGTTTCTCTTGAAGCCGGGTGGCAGCTCACATCTTTAATCCCAGCACTATGGAGGCAGAGGAGGTGGATCTCTGTGAGTTCGAGGCCAGCTTGGTCTCCAGAGTGAATTCCAGGAGAGCCAGAGTTACAACAGAAAAAATCTTATCTTGAGAAAAGAAAGAGGAGGAGGAGGAGGAGGAGGAGGAGGAGGAGAAGTTGTTTTGCCACTCTTGACTCTAGACTTACTACATAGCTAAAACAAACACACCCTTTGCTCCTATGACAACTCAGGATGGCCAGAACACACTTGGGGAGCTTTCTAACTAAATGATGGGGAAACACTGAATTTCATGTGACCTACTAAGTCAATGTCTGTATTCAATGATACTAATGTCACTGATTATGCATGAAGACATACTTATTCAAAGAGAAATAGTGAATGGAGATCACATAACTTAATTCAGGAATAATATGAATAGATATTTTCCAAGTGTCATTTCATTTAGTTGCACACATATTATAAATAACTATCTATATAAAAAATGTAAACATAAAAATTACACAATACAGCACCTTAGATATAACATATTATATATCACTGTGCTAGTTAGTTTTTGTCAACTTGAGAGAAGCTAGAGTCTTATAGAAAGAAGGAAAAATAGATGAAAAAAATTCCTCTATTAAATTGCCCTATAGGAAAGTCTATGAAACATTCTCTGGATTAATGATTGATGTAGAAGAGCCCTGGGCAACTGTGAACAGTACCACATATGTGCAGGGCATTCTCCAACATATAAGGTAGCTGAATGTCAGATGGAAAGTAATTTAGTAAGCAATACTCCTCCAAGGTCTTTACGTTTAGTTCATTCCTTCAAGTAGCTGCCCTGACTTTGGAGTCTCAGTGACTGACTCTGGCATGGAAGTGTTAAGACAAATAAATCTTTTTCTCCCCAACTTGATTTTGGTCAGAATGTTTTGTCACAACAATAAAAAACAAACTATATATATATATATATATATATATATATATATATATATATACACACACATATACATACACACACATAAATATATACACACACACATATATATGTATGTATATATAATATACTATATGTAGATATATATGATGTACATCACATATATGTAATTTATATAATTTATTTACCATACATACTGTAAATACTTAATATATATTAATTTAAGCATAAAAATAAATATAATTATAGACATAGAAACAAACAAGTTTATATAATTTAAATATAGAAATATATTTGCATAATTTATATCTGCATTTTACAGATATAAATATATTAAATACATATGAATATATCATCATAAAAATATGTATATTTAGATAGAGCATTCAAATACAGAGACATATATTTTTCCTTTTTAATTAATTTTTAGTATAATGTATTTGAATCATTTTCTTTCCTTCCTCCAACTCCTTTAGGTCCTGTTCATCTCCTTATTCACCCAACTTCAGGTTCCCTCTCTCTCAAAGAAAAGAAAAAAATGAATATCAAAACAAACAGAAAACAATAAAACAAAAAATAGAAAGAAACCTACACAAAAAATACAGAGTATGTTTTGTATTAGCCAGCTACTCCTGAGCATGGAGCCTGCCTTGGAGTGCAGTTGGTTTACATTGTAACACTCCATTGATAAACTGATGTTCCCTTCCCCAGCAGGCATCCTGTCCTAACCCTGAGGAATTATAAGGAATTACAAGGAGCCCTTTGTGAATTTGGGATGTTCTCCATCGACATATGTAACTGGACAACAAGGGGAGCCTGTGATAGAATGCAATTCAAGTGCAAAAATTTGAAATAAGTTAGAGGGAGTAGGAGGCACACACCTGTAAATCTTAGTTCACTGTTAGCATAATGCCCAAGGGGTCAGTGGTCAGAAGTTCAGCACAGCTGAAAAATAGAGAGCTGGTCCTTCTTCCCACTTTCTGTCTGCCTTATCAATACATAATGCCTAAGTCTTTGGGGAGGCCAGATGCTTTTTGTTCCTCTCCAACATCATTGACACATCCCCAAAATCTTATTTGATCTGAACATCTCCTACACTAGTCACAGTGACTTCACACAGGGAACCATGTCCTTGTGATAAATAAGCCAACCCACTTTGCCTTTTCCTTAAGTAGTTCTCAGGTACTTCTCTGTTTCTTAAAAGTAAAAGAAACCTGACTAATGTGATCCTCTTAGCTGTGTGATTCTTTTCATGTGCCTGCTGTGCTCCTCTGCATTATGGGCTCTGAACAAACTCTTGTTCAATAAAGAGATAAATCAGTGATGAGAGGAATAGATGAGTGTGTAGATGGATGCTTGAGAGTTACAATTCTTCAGTAAAAGCTTCTTTTTCAGAACTATGTGAAAATAGGCATGATTGTATTTCTGCCATTACTGATGACATCATTTTGATAATATTAATAGGTTCCGTAGAAAGTATTTTTTTAAAGTATGGGTTTATTGATCATATCAGAATGTCTTTATATCTACCCTTAGTGAAAGCCGTATCTACTAAACACATGTAAACATTAAACTAAATTGCCTTATATTTACTACTTTACGTTTTATGATCAAGATTTGTCATCTATGTTGTCTATTTCTAAAAAGAATGCATAGGATACTTTTCCTAGCATAGTGAAATATGGCATCTGTAAATATTAAATTATGTTTCATGCTTGTGCTCATTTTCAATGACTGTATTCTCCAATATTGCATTTTTGCTATTCAGAATATATCCTACATTTATTATATTTTCCAACAGCAGGGAGGACAAATGTCTATCACAATAACCTTCTGAGTTATGTGGAGAATCTCAGTCTGCACTTCTTTCACAAGAATTAAGATTCTAAGCGATTTGTGCTAGAAGTTTTAATTATAATTGTAGAAAATCAATATATTATTCTTTGAAAATAAACTTTTAAAATGTTGAAATTTCTTCAGGATTATGATATGCTTTGAAATTTTCTTGTTAATTTTATGTAATCTTATGAAGTAAAACCTTATTAAATAAAATATAAATTCAACTGTTTAAAATACATCTTGAGCTGGATAAGGTGGCTCACATTTACAATCCTAACACTTGGAAATCTGAGAAAGAAAGATTGTTGCAAGTGTGAGGCCAGTCTGGCTTGCAGTAAGTTCTAGGCCAGCCAGGGCAAAACAGTGAGACACTGACTAAAAAAAAGTAACAAAAGAAGCTTACACTCATGTATATGTAATGCCTCTTTACTGTTTTAACAGTCTTTTGTTCTGTAGTTTTTGATGTGTGATTTGTATATATATTGATGCCTTTAAAGTTGCCTTTTCAGAGTATTGCAGTACAGCAACTGGAACAGAAATGAAGACAATCACCTATTGGTTTTCATTATTTTTTGTTCACATTTGTTGACTGTTAACACATAATTATTCATAATTATTCATTGCATTCAGATATATACTCATAGTGTTTGCATCTAAGCTTAAAAGCATAATAGCTGGAGTGGTATGGTACCTTCTTAAATCTAGCACTCAGGTGGCTAAGGCAGGAGGACCAATAGTTCAGCTCAATACCAGCCTGAATTATATAGTGAGACTAGCGGCGGGTGGGGTAGAGGGAGCTCTACCTTTTATAATCATATAAAGCTATTATAAAGTTTAATTTTGTTTATAGTCTAATTAAATATTTAGCTTTAAAAATCCTTGGTAGGTTTGTAAAAACACACCCCTTTACTTTATGAAAAAAGATAGCAGAAGGTACAGTTTCCATATCCTCAAGCCATTTCCCATAGTTTATCCTTACATCGTTTCCTTTATTGTTAATGTCCTGCAGTCGTTTGGTAGAGCTGTTATCACTAGTGAGTGAACATGGGAATATGATGATGATTAAGTAAATTTCTTAGTCTGCATTAGTGTTCCTTTTGACAGGCCACATTCATGGATCGAGACAAATCTTTAATGTCACGTGTCTACGTTGAAGTCCATAAACATAGCACTTTGTGCAAATGTTTCACTAAGGATCCTCTGTGCATCAGCTCTTGAATCCTTCCTCTCTTTCACCTTAGAATCCATGGTAACAATGGTTCTTATCTTATCTCCATGGTTTCATCTTAGCTACAGACATCACCAATCTGAAATCAAATATGTAGCGTGCAGACTTTTCTATGGTGACTGTTTTACTTATCCATATACATTTTAGTGTCCTTAATGCCTTCTAGTGGCAATTCCAACTCTCACCCCTGTTTCTACTCCAAAACAAATTTTATTCCATTTCTCATTGTAATGAGAATTTAATTTTTTTTAATTTAAATTTAAGTTTTTTCAGTTACAAAAGTAATTAAATAATAAATTTTCTCACCGCTTTATCCTTTAAATATATTATCAAACTGCCTCCTTCTTAAATATATATTCATCCCCTTGACTTGGCTCCCCAATTCTTTTTCTCAATGTGAAGATTTCCACTCACAGTTTTCCTGAATTTTATTTGTAAATGAAAAACCAGCTGCCAATGTATGTTTTGTTTCTGGGTGATCCTGTTCCTCCTTTTCAGTTTTCGTCTTTGTCTTCTGATCTGAAAATAGCTTGCAACGCTCTTGACGTCTTTCTTATTCTACCCAGGCCTCCACTTCCTCCTTCAAGCTACAGACTCATCAATTCAATTCTGAAAACTCCCAGGCAGTGTCATTATTTGCTTCTGGCCCATCTGCACTAATCTTTTTCTGTATCTGCTATTAGAGATGAGTCATTCTCTTCGCAGTCTCTCCTGTGCATGTTTCCATATTTCTACCCTCCCTCCCCCGTACCCTTGAACATTAGTGCTTGTTTCATGTTTGTTTAATGCATATTTTCCTACCAGAAAACTTTCCATCACTCTTGTTTTTTTCTTTCTGGGTATTTTGCTTAATTGTTCGATTACAGTTCCTCTTCTTTAAAATGTCTATGTTGTTGACTTCTGATTTTTCAATCTTGAAAAACTAAGACAAGTTGTACAGTTCAAGACCATCTTTTCTTCTAGGTCCTACGTTCTCATCCATGAAGACAGTGTAATGATGTGTTAACTCATCTGATATGATTTTGTCTGTTTTGATTTGTGTTTTTACTTTTCACATTGTGTGAGCCATCTTTCCTGTGACTTCTTTAGCTCTGAGATTCTTACACGTCCTGAACTGGAAAATTGTTTCTGGTGTGTTGATTTTTGCTTCTTTGAAAAGTGCTAAGTGTTCTAACAGCTAACACCAAACTCTACCATAATGTTCTAAGTTTCATCTCTCCAAGTTTGCACAATATTTTGATTTGGGACTCAAACTGCCTCCATCACAAAATACTGAGTTTTCTTTTTTTCTCAGCTCTAGTTTCTATCCCAGAGATATGAGAAACACATTGGCTGTTTTGCTAGGAAAGTTTTACCTTGTACATCTTAAATATTTTTCCCCACCCTTGACTTATTCCCAAATGGTAAAGCTTCTTTTTTTATTAAAGCAAATAGATACTTCCTTATCTGTTGATCCCTTGATGTCAAGACATCACAACACAGCAACTGAGACTGTTCATCCTCTGGAGCTTTTCTTATATTATTTTAATTAATGTACAAAATGATGAAGCTCAGCATTTTCCTCAAATGAAAAACTATTAACATTAATGGCAGAGCTCAAACGTAAATGTCCCTTTCCAACTTGATGATTTTCATGCTGCCCCCTTAATAATACTTTCTCATACTTACTTAATTTTGCATTGTGTTGTATATGTTATTGAAAAATATGTAGTTCTTGGGGCTCAGCTCAGTTGAAAAGCACTTACCTATCATGCACAAGGCCCTACACTCAATCTCCAACACAAGGATAAAAGTTATTTTGAAAAAAATGTACAGTGTCTTCAGTAGATGGTTATTAACACAGATACCCACAATGGGACAAGATGCTTTAAAAATAATAGTTTGCAAAATTCTCAGTCCCAAATAGAACATGTGTGCTATAACCCCTCCTACCCATCATAGGAATCATTGTGGAAGAGGAGGAGAAAGACTAGAAGAGCTATAGAAAGTGAATAAATACAAATAAAACAATGTCTTTTCAAGACAGCAGGGAAGCCATATATCTGAACTCACAGTATATATGAAAGCATGCAGAAGCCCAGTGTAAGCTGAAACTAGACTAAATATCCACATGGAGAGGGAAGGCAGCCATGATGTCTCATCCCTCGTGGAGGAGCTATTGGCAATTGATAGCTTCTGGGAGAGGAGGATTCAGTGGCTTTCACTTATTTTATTAAAGAATCTTGCCTAAGTAGGTTGACCAAGTTCCAGGGGAACAACACACCTCCATGAAATATGGGAAGCATAAGATGAATCTGTTGAATGAAAAAAAAAAGCAAAATATGACACAAAGTTGGCTGGGTAGGGAAGGGGAAATCTGGGAAGAGCTTAAGGAGAATATGATTAAAATTCATCTTATGAAATTCTCAAAGAAATAATAATAATAAATTATAAGAAGAAAGAAGAAAGAAAGAATTTGAAAGAACATGTGTGTGCATGCTATAATCACAATTTCCTATTTTAGCATATTATAGTAGCACTATTAATCAAAAATTTTATCTTCTGTGACTTTAGTGACCTGTTACCTACTATGCTCTAAAAATTTTAAGTAGAAAATTCTAGAAACAAGTATCTCATTAAGTAAAATACTCTTTTAAGTAGCAGGGTATAATCTTGCACAATTCTCTATACCATTAAGGATATGAAGGACCTCTTTTTCCATAGTGTCTATTCTGTATATGGTACCTAACTGCCAGACTTTAATATAACAATCTAGTTTATCAGATGAAATATTGCAGATTTTGGTATTTTAATTCAAGTAGTGCTTACATTACATAATGTAGTACTTACTCTAACTTACTTTTACTTATTGTTAATTTCTTATAGTGCCTAATTT
Organism: Cricetomys ansorgei; assembly: GCA_026225945.1. Classification (NCBI taxonomy): domain Eukaryota; kingdom Metazoa; phylum Chordata; class Mammalia; order Rodentia; family Nesomyidae; genus Cricetomys; species Cricetomys ansorgei. Next base: position 331,089 of record JAMJFZ010000882.1, on the reverse strand, counting down.
ATGATTCGGAATTTATCATAAATGTTAATACATAAGCAAAATATAGTATGCACAAGTTTGGAACTATCCACAGAGTCATACGTCTGCTGTAGGTCTTAGAACACGAATTATATGACTATGAAGGGATTACTTTAGATTGTCTGGAGCACTAAGTTATTGAATATATTCCTGTTTGGTTCTTTATCATCTCTCATGCTCACTTTAATCTGCTCTTTGATCTGCATTCAGAAATCCAAAATATAAACTCAGCTATATTAAGACACTTTTGGGGATTCTAATTATTTCCCAATTTCTTAAAGCAAAATAAAAACTTATTGGTGTTGGAGAGGTGGTCCAATGGATAATAACAATGGTTTTGCAGGGAACCAAAGTTCAATTCCCAGCACCCATGTCAGATGGCTCACAACTGTTTAAAATTCCTGTTCCAGGAGATCAGACACCTCTGGTTTCTGTGGGCATCTGCACTCATGAGCACATAACTCCCCCCCATACACCTTCCCCCAAACATGTACATAATTCAAAATAAAATAAATCTTTAAACCCAATCAAAACACACCCACACAAACTCTGAGGTCATTTTCAATACAAATACTAGCTACCTTCTACCAATTATTTCCAGCTATATTAACATTTTAATCACTTTACTCTGACATAATATTACTGCCTAGATCTTGACACATTTAGTTCTTTAGCTGGGTAAACTCTATTCTCCCAAGTAAACTGGATATCCTGTCCTAAAGTAACAATTTAGCTCTTCATGCAGATATTTTCAGACTCCCAATCTAAACTGTATCTCCATGCTAAACCCTGGCAGAGCACTCTGTATATCCCTGCATAGTTTTTGACAGTTGTTATATCTATCTCTTTAATTATGAGATGAATTGGTGTGAGTTTAACCTTCCTGAATGCCACAAGGAATCTGGCAACTGTTTTGTACCCTACTGTCTTACCTGCATAATATTGAGTATTAAGTGAGTGCATAGTAATTCCAGATACGTTGACAATTTAGATACATCAATAAGTAAACATACAGAAAACATATTCTCAGTGAAAGAAAATAAAGAAATATCATGAGCAAACAAACAAAAGTACACTGTATATTTTTGCACCATGGACAGTGGTTAGATAATCCCTTCCTTTCAAAATGCAGTTTCATCTTTTCTTGGCTCTGTGGTGTTTGAAAGTCCCTTTACGCTCTGCCTGTTTACTGGTTCATAAAACAGAAATGAGAATATCTGCTTTATAAACTTGTCAGAAAAAGCACTGATCCAGTATGCATAGATTGTGTTGTTAAATGGAATGTGCATTAGATGTTATGCTGAAGAGAAAGCTATTTCTGCAAACATAGAATAGCAGAGAAAAGAGGAAGGGAAAATGCAGCATTGGGAGGACCTTGAATTCAGAACTCCTAGAAAGGGAGAGGCAAACTAATGTGAGCACAGAGGGTACCCGGAGGGATACCACGATTAGGAGGGCAGCCAACATAAAACTCCTAACAAAACAGAATTTTCCTTTCCATGAATGCAGTACTCCTTGAAAACATTTCCCATTTGTGAAAAAAATGAAGTATATGCCTCTGATTTTCGGTCACTAACTTGTATTCAGTTTTCTATTTGATTCAGCCATTTCTAAAAGTTACTTGCTAATCACTACTCATTTTTTCTAATATATGGATCTGAGCCTTAGACATTGATTCTGAAATGGATGATGAAGTTGATATGAGAGTGAATAAAACTGGTAAGCCAAAGGGAAAGTGTGTGTTATGTTACAGAATCTGCAAATGAAAATGAAAGGGAAAGGAGAAAGAGAAGAGGATGAATCTACTTGAGAACTCCACACACTCTTGAATCCTGGGGTCATTTGTGGTTGTTTTAGTTTTGTCAAGGAGCACCCTAAGGCATCCTAGAAACACACCTCAATGCATCATTATAAAACCACACATCTTTTGAGGTGAAAGAAGGGGCAATTTGTGTTTTTATTCTTGGCAGTTGTTGGAATGCAGGTAAAAAAATATTAAAACTGCAATTGCCTTATATCTCACTGGACAGAGTGTACAGTTCTTTCCCATTGTCTATTCAGCATGAAACAATAAATAATTCCCTGACACAATGTGTGAAGAACACAGTGCCTGCTCAAGACCTTTGCTCATTAAACACATCTCTTTGGCAGAAATGTTTTCCGTAAATTTATAAAATTGTCCTGTTTTATCAACTTATTTAGAAAAATCATTATACATCCTTAGACAATAGAATCAAATTCTGTCTCAAACATATATATTTTGCTAAATCTTGAAGATTCATTGTTAGAGAGCAAGGGGCTGACAGCTCTTTTATAACATGTCAAATGACGAATAAATTCAGAATGCAGAAAATGAAATTTAAAATCTCACTGCCCATTGTAAAATAATAAAGCACCTCCAGTTCACCTCTTGAGATATTTAGAAACCATATTTTGAATATATTCCACTAGTCCAAGATGAGCAAGAAAATGATTTCTAGATGTGATTTTTCACTCCCCAGAGATTGCCTGATGGGAAAATATTAACAGCTTGTCAAGAGTAACTGAAAGAAGGATTTAGGTTCACCATGTGAATGGTTTTACTTAGAAATATGGAAAAAATAAATGTAATCATATATAAAAAGCAAAAGAGGTGAGCTTATTGTGGACTAAGATTTTAAAGAAATATTATAAAGCCTATAAAGAGAATGTGCTGGGGCTAGATAACAAATATCTTTTGTACATTTTCCTATTAATTACTATCTACTGCTACAAATAGCTTCTTCAATTTCACATGTACATGTTTGTAAATTATAATATACCCATGAACAAATTTAAATATGAAAGCAGGACTTCTCACTTATGTGATATAAGATAAAAATACATAAATTTAATTTTCTATGTGGCAAATATTTCTGATAGGTCTTCTATTACAAGAAATGTCTTCATAAGGTAATTACTTGAGAGAAACAATTTCATTGTTGGAATTACCTACAAATGAATAAATTCCTTCATTAACCTAAGACCCATATATCCAATGATAGTATTTCCAGTATGGCAGGAGTGTTCATCCAGTCTGCTCAGCTTTGAATGTTTATGACACAGTAATGAAAATCATGCTCATCAGCTATGATTTTTGCACACAAGGAACTACCAGAAAGCATTTTATCTTCAGACCACATTTCTCTGAAGTCCCTCATCTTTGTAAGCAGGACTGGCTACATGGGATCCTTTCGGCAGTGTTTTACCAGGGTCATTTTAGGCTTAATTTACGGTCAACCCAAGTGAACTTGTTCATTGATGCCTTGGGTTTGTCTTTTCATTCTCACTCCCAAGATTATTGGAGGAGGTGAATACCAACATTATAGCGGGATCAGCTAATGACAGAAAATCAGATATTGATTTCCTTCATAACAGAGCTTATCAGAAATAGACATCGCTTTCTTCTTTTCTACTGAGTTTCATCACGAAAACAAGAGCACCTTTTGGTGAGTGCTTTGTTGGCAGCCCCCATTATACCAACAAATTGAAAGATAAGAAAATATGCCCCTATAAATATGTGCAATGATTATGTGCTTGTTCATCAGTTAAACAAATTTAAATTATAAAAGGGAAACATACCATACAAGGTAGATTCAAGAGAATAAATCATTTCATGTGTCTGATATTTTATTTATTTAATTTTCTTTTGTTCGAGACAGGGTTTCCCCGTTAGAACTCTGGCTGTCCTTGAACTCACTCTGGAGACCAGGCTGGCCTTGAGCTCACAGAGATCTCACTGCCTCTGCCTGCCGAGTGCTGGGATTAAAGGTATGTAACACCACTGCCCAGGTTTGTATGATTTTTTGAAGTGTTTACATGTATACACTGAGTTTTTGTCATATACACTACATAACACACCCTTTAACTCCTCCATGCTTTCCAGATGTCCCCATCCCAACAACATGCACTTGTATTTCTTTTTGCAGATTCCACTGAGTCCAATTAGTGCTGCCAATATGCACATGGGGGACCATCTCCTGTAACTACTCACAACTCACCAGTAGACAGCCCCAAAGGAAAATAATTCTCTCTCTCCAAGAAACCATATATTGTCAGTAGCCTTTCTGATAGGAGTGTTGTCTCAGGAGCTTCCTCTTCCATACTCAAATTTTAAATGGATTGATCTCATGCAGGTCTTTTGCAGGTAACCACACCTGCTCTGAGCTCATGAGAACAAGGTCCGTATCCTTTCGAGAACCCATCATTGATTTATAGCCTGTAATCTAGTATAAAACCTCATTGGTTCCACAAAATTCTGTCTATGAATACTTTATTCTATCACTAATTCTTTCAATATGCTTTAAATTATTATTTTTTACCTATTAATATTTTGAGGATACAATCCATCTCTGTAGGTGGCTTTCAGTGAATAAAATAGATTGAAATGAGCAGCCCAAGTATAAATATGGTAGATAGCAACATGAGCAAAAATGAGAAAAAAAAACAAACAAACCTTGGAACCAGTAAGCCATACTTTCTAATTTTCATATAGATGTGTTATTCCAGAAAGTTTGGCATTTAAATGAGGAACCAAAAATAGAGGCACAGAAACCTAGGGAGAAGCATATAAGGTATGGAAATTTGATGGTAAACCCTCTTAGTGTAATAATTTTCTGTACATATTCAGCAAGCCATAAGGTTTCTGATGCACAAATACTAAATATTGGTTAAATCCAGCATCTAATGGAATGTTATTGTCAATTTGAAATCTTAATGAGTGCACTCATCTCTATGTGCCTGTGTAGAAGCATCAATCTCTGCTTTCTTTTATTGTTCCTCTTTTTCAGATTTCATAACATTTCCATTAATTATTTGAGGATTTTATACAATATATTCTAGTCATACCTACTTCCTACTCCTGCCAGGTCTATCCTCCCTCCCCTGTACTGAGAAAAGAAAAAGGAAAGAAGGAAGGAAGGAAGGAAGGAAGGAAGGAAGGAAGGAAGGAAGGAAGGAAGGAAGGAAGGAAGGAAGGAAGGAAGGAAGGAAGAAAGAAAGGGAGGTAAATCAAGTCCATTCTGTGTTGCCATATCTGCGAAAAGGCATGTTCAGATGGGCAGTTGGTAAAAAGAAAGAAAACTTAAAGAAAACTGATTCCTATACATGACTCCACCAAAAGGTATCATCTGTGAAGAGCTATACCTCTTTTACTTAACATAGACCTCGCAATTTGTGTTTGACTGACCAGTGAGCATCTGGGATCTATGTGTGTCTGCAATGGTGTTACAGGTGTTGTGCCGGGCTTTTATCTGGGTTCTGGTCATTTGAGTTCTGATTCTCATGCTTTTGCTTCAATCTCCAACCCATTGAGCCATCTCTGAGGCCATTCAATTCCCATTTACTATTAGAAAAACTGGAATCACAAAAAAAGTCCATGTCAATAATTATGAATGTTTCTATACCACTCCAATATCCTTGCTACTTCCATGGCTTATAAGGTCACATACATTCAGATAACACTTACACAGGATACCAATTTCAATATTCATGATATACAACAATAATGTTTGTTATAGAATGTTAATTTGTTCAATCACAATTTTATAAATAAAGTTTTTAAAATTTTATAGCTATTATTATAAAATGTTAGGAAGTGTATTAGATTTAACTCAGCATTTTGAAATTCTTTCTGCAAAGACTTACTTAAGATAGGACTTTTTCATGCATTATTGAACTCAGAGAAATAAGAGAATTCCCTGAAGATCTAAGAATAAACACTTATTTGAAAAGGAGTGACAAGTGAATAGGGAAGCCAAGGCTGCTTTGAAAATGAAGGCCAGTAATAGGACCCCAGGGCTTTGCTAGTTAACAAATATAGAAGAGAAAGAGAATAAGCCTTGGGACAATGAGCAATGAGAAGCAGTAAGTATGGCGATCACACAGCTGAGAGTCCCGAGAGGTTTCTTTCTGATTAGAAAGTTATCATGGATGACCTTGAGCAGTTAACCAAATGGTCCTGCCTAGGAATCCTTGATCTTGGAAGAACTTAGAGTAAATAAAGTGATAATCGTAAGGGTTTTTGCAGCGGAAGGACCTCCCAACAAAGGGAGGTTGGCGTGGGGTGGGTGGAGCAAGGAACTCTGCAAAATCATCAAGCAAGCAACAGAGTCCTCCAGGAGAGACTTACTGGGGGATGGGAATAGGAAGTGGGGTTAGGCAAGGACACAGGGCAGCTGCCTCAGAGAGTGGATAGATAGAGACAGCTCCAGATCTGTGTGATGGTGCCCTTTGTAAGGGAATGGTATATGGAGCATAAGAAAAGATCATGTCGCGTCGGCCATTAGAGGTGATACAGGCCATTGGCATGGTGACTCACTGAAGACAGAGTAGCGGGTGGGAAATGGGTGATTCTTAGTATGCACAACGTGCAAACCTTTTGTTTATTATAAAAAGCAAGGAAATAGAAAAGGGTGACTGCTGAGGCAGGAATGGAGGCTCCTTACTCTTAAGACTACTTCCTGCTGTTTGGGGGCATTGCCATCTTTGGGGGTGCTGCTGGTCCTCACCATCAAGGCATATTCAGAAATCACAAGTCTCCATTTCTCTGGAAAGGGATTGGTAGTCCTATAACAATAACTTATGAATGGTTTGATTAAAGATTTTTCCAATTTGCTGTTGAGAAATCAAAATTTTCTTTGCAAATAATAAAGCAGGAAAATGAGAAGGATAGAGGTTAAGAAGAGTATGAGTTTCTCTAAGGCCAAGTGGCTGGAGGCATCAAGTTGCTCCTTATGTTTTTGAAGATCTGTTGCTTGTCAGTCCTGGTCTCCTAACTCCCAAAGGCTTGTGAGAATTATTTTAAGCTTCTAAAAAGAGATAAAAGTTTTAGTTATACTAGCATTACTTGCTATAATCTGTATTGAAATCCACACTGTAGAGAGAGTAGTACACTGGTGCCTTTGAGTCATAGTAAAAGCTTGGAGACCCAAAAATTATTTTGAGATAAAAGCATAGATAGATAGATAGATAGATAGATAGATAGATAGATAAGAAAGACAGAGAGAGAGAGAGAGAGAGAGAGAGAGAGAGAGAGGGATAGGAAGGAAGGACAGAGATGTTTTTAGAACATGAGAAGTATTTTTAAGTTACTTAGAAGACAACCATAGGAAATTTAAAATTTTGAGTTTGCGACCTATGGTAATAACTTAAATCACTTTTGAAGACCTTTACAACTTATTTAAAACACTTTCCTAAACTCTCAGAAATTAACATTAACTTTAAGCTTTGTAAAACTTTTTTATTCAATTATTTAACATGAGATGCAGGTGCAGTCATTTTAAGTCAAGTTCCTTTAAATATAAAAAGCAGTAAAATCACTTTGAATCCTGTTTTGTGAGTTTATCTCCTTTTTAGAGTTTGGTAGCAAGACAAACTGTTTTTCTTAGCTAGAGGTCTACCAGTTCTGACAAAGTGAGGTCTGAGGCCTGATTTTTACATGTGAAGAGAACTGAGAAGGCAGCTGAAGCCTTGAGGAGGAGCTGGTAGATGCTTGCTGCATTTAAAGGTTCAGCCTAAACATCAAGCCATCAGAGATCTGAGGAAGAATACATTATAAAATCCAAATGTGTCACTTATATGTGGATATTAACTGCTAAGGAGAAAGGTACTACTCTTCACAGACATAGAAAAACTATGCAACAAGAAGGGTTCCAATTGGAACACAGAGATTTCCCTGGTAGGGTGGAAATTGAACAGAGGGTGCAGGTGGGTTGGGGAGGATGGGTTGGGAACAGAGGGGATCAGGAAGAGGAGAGGAACAGAGGTACAAAATATATGGAGAGACTATAAGAATTGAGAGACAATTAGAAGGTGATCCAGAGACTTAGTGTAGTAGAAACTCATAAGAATCTATGAGGGAGACTCTAACAAGACTCCCTAGTAATCTGGGATAGAGATCCTGAACAGGCCATCTGCTGTGGCCAGGCAAGGTTTCCAGTGGTGAGACTGGGACACCATCCCAGCCACAAACTGACTTATGGCCTAGCCACCCTGCAAGATCCTCATTGACAATGGAAAGGCAGAACTCAATGCCAAAGGAGGGAACCCCTGCCTGACACTGCAGGCCATGCCAGGAACTAGAGACTGGATAATCCTGAGATGATTTCTAATGATGTCTTTTAGTTTAATGATATCTTTTAGTTTAAGGGTGGTTTACCAGTATTTTCTCATTCTTTAAGATCCAGATTATTTCTATTTAAATATCCAGTTAATTCTATACTGTAATTGTTTTACTTTTGTGAGTTTGATATTTCTCTGTGAAAATGAAACCACGAATAATTTTTTTCATTAGATCTATTTAAACATCGAGTATATAAATAGATTTTACAATTTGATTCCATTTCTGTGATATTAAAACAAATCATAATAATTTTTTATAAATTTTAATATGCTGTTAATTCTTTCAGTTAATATTATTTCCAATGCCTACAACAGTATTTTCATAAATTAATCTGTGCTAGTTTTATGCAGAATCATTCTTGTGTTTAAATATTAATGTTGGACTGATATATCACTATAATATATGTAATACATCTGGTAATCAGAAATTGCTGCTTTACTACAAATTGAAGACGTGTGTGTGTGTGTGTGTGTGTGTGTGTGTGTGTGTATGTGTGCCAGTCAATATACATTGGTTAAATCACTGGGAAGAATTAAAGGAAGTTATGAGAAGGTAGTATATTCAAAGTTAAGTTGCTTCAAAGCAGTCAAAATTGTTCCTGCAAATTTCAAATTTGTGTCATATTGTCATATCTTTGTTGGAATGAAAACACATGATATGGGGTGTTGTAGAAATTTATTTTTAATTGTGTTTAAAATATTGTTTTGTGTACTGTTGGATGACAGTCTACCTATGTCTTGGTATTTTGTATTGTCTGCAGGGGGGGTGTTTGATTGCTTATGATCTTCACCTGAGATGTTCTGAATCAATGAAAATACCTGAGCTCAAATACTTGGGGTTCCACTATTGAGTATGATGTGGGCCATGATGGTGGTTCCCTTTGCTGAGGTCTGGCAGAGTTTGCACATATGATTATGCCATCTTGTCATCCATGATGAGCCACCACAGCAGCTTAGAACTACAATGGAGTCCATCACAGGCCATAACAGAGGGCTTCCTTTGATTGGAGCTGCACTGGTTACATAGGCAGGCACAGACTTGAATTACCAGTCTCTCTTTCCCCTTTGCAGCCTTAGCTGCCACTGCCATCACTCTGAACACTAATGTTGTTGCTATCGTTTTAATTCCACAGACAAAACAAGAGAGATGATGGAAGACAGAATCAATCCTTCACTTTTACTCTGTCAAATCTCCAGTAAGTGTACTGAATTTGTAGGATGAACTCAAAATCTTTCCTCTGGAATGGGTATTTTATACCCTGAGGTGAACAACGGATCACAGAAGTAAAGAAATGGAAATAGATGGAGCACTGTATTTTCTTAGAGGGATTTAGAAGCCCCCCCACACCTGGTTATTGGGGCACTTGTCTCTGGAATTGTCTGGTTTTTGTGTCATCATCTAGACCACATACTTGATCAGGATAGCCCTTGAAAATTATCTATTTCTTGAATTAAAATGAAGCTATTTAAAATTCTTTCCTGGAGCCAAAAATGTAAATTATGTTTCTCTTAGAAAATTGCCCACTTCCTATAGACTTCAGATTTGTGTTGCAAGAATAGTGGTTCTTTGTTATTATTATCAGCTTCTCTATTTTGAGAATTAATTTTCATCTTGAGACTTATTTAGAGTGTTTATTTTTTCACCATTTTTCTTTCTTTTAGTTTGTTAGCCATAAGATTATAGTTCTGTTCATTTTGTAAATTACTTGGATATGCATATTTTTCTGCATTAACTCATCCATTTCTTTCCACTTCCTGGTTTTAATTGTATGTCTGATGCTTTCTTGAATGATATATTGATTTTGAGGTTGTATGACATTATTTTGTTTTCAACCAACGATGACCTACAGAGTTTTTATAGTCTTTTTTTTTTCCTATTTTAGAATTTTTTAAATTTTGCTTTAAAGTTTCCTTTTGACTACAGTTGACTTTAAAATTATTTTATTTGCAGATTGGGAGAAATCTTGTCACTGGGTAACAGATACTTCATGCTTATATAGGCAAGCACCACTTATAGAGCTTCTAATTTATAAAATGAAAGTACAATTTTTAGAAAAATCTTAAATTTATTTTATCACACATCTGAAGGTCAAATGTCAAGACCAAGAGCATCGGTCTCTTCTGAAGCATCTGCCCTAAGATTGTAGGTTTTTATCCGTTTTCACCACGTTATCTTACACGGGTTTCTCGCTGTTCATGTCTGTGTTGTGATTTTGTCTTCTTTTAAGAAAAATAATAATCTTGGTTTAAAGCCCATCCTAATTAACTTGTTTTACTGTCAGACAACTCTAATTCTTCTGAAAAAATGTTAATCATTAGAGATTGGGTATTTCCTCACATTGGAGGTGTTTAAATTAATTGGTAACAAGCAGTATGAGACGTATAAAAGTATTTGAAATATATGTTGTTTACTTACATGTGGTTTTCATTTAAATGATCCTTTTTATACTTATATGGAATTATGATGCTTTTTCTTTATATAAACATGATTCACCTTAGAAAATCTGTAGAGGTGAAAGCCTTGAAAAAAGTTGGCAACCTGGTAAAATGTGACACAGCTCCAGATGGGACTGATGACACATGACACAGAGAAATAGAATGAGTGATTCATCTCAGTGTTTTTGTTACATGATGAGTTTCTGTTCTTAGAATATTGAGCTTGTTTTGATAGACGGCAATTAAAAATGCAAAGATATATTAATTCCATCCAAATTATTTCATCAGCTATGTTTTCCTATAAACTTTTAAAATTTTAAGTTTGCAGAATATATTGTCTCATTAAATACTTGGGCTTTCCCCAGTCTAATATTTTTCATATTAGTATCACTGGAATCTCAACAATCCTTCAAGAGCTTTAGGGTATAAACTATAAGCTGGGTAGATGCTCATTAAATACACAAATTGGTATCCATCTTGGAAACCTTTATTTTAGGATCTCTATAAAGAAGCTCACTGCTGTAGAATGCTGTGGAAATTATTCTGCTACAATTTTGTATCATTTTACTAAAATGTAAGTTGTAGAAGAGAACAAGTTTTTTTCAGATGTGAATGCTAAATGTTGTGTGATTTTGTTATTAATCAATCCAAATTATGTGTTGTTTAAATGTACATTTTGGAATCTGTCCATGAAATGTTTCCCAGGGAATTTAGAATTAGTTTCAGCATAATCTCATTGCTGCATTGCAATACTACACATCCTCTAACTTTCAGACAGCAATTAAACAGTAGATGCATAATTAAAAGTATTCAAGCTTAGGCAAATTAAGTTACATAACCCACCAGAGTTTCTCTTGTTTGAGAAACATGAACAGGTTTATATAGAAATTTGCAGTCTTGCTTGGCAAACAATTCAGTTTCATCATGAAGTTTATAGTTTCAAGTGAGCAAACAGCAATGTTTTGTTATCACAGGATAGCTTATGAATATATTTGTTTTAAAACATTCCCAGTGTTTAGTTAAAATGACTTCAGAATAGTGCATCTAAAAACAATAGATAGGTAAGTCTCTGAGGTGACAGTGAGCTATCTTACGACTGATATGAATAAATTAGGTAAGCTAAAGCAATTTAAGACACTAATTAAAGACAATAAATAATAATCCACATCAATAGTTAATGTGATTTAACAAACACTTGAAGCCTCTGTTTCATAATTGACATTTTCTAGAGACACCTATCAAGTATCAAAATCTTTAAAATGTTTATAATCTAATTAGAAAAGTTCAAAAGTTTATGCCAAATTGCTTGATCATCCTATTATTAACTTTTTAAACTTAATAGGGAGAGTTTTAAAAAGATGCTCAGTGTTTTAGAAGACAGGGATGATAAAATGGAGTAGCAAGAGTCTTATAAAGTGATAGGAGGAAAATGTTAAAAACTAATGTACAAATCTCAAGGGAATATTTTCTGTTTGATAGAAATTGGTCCAGCTTTCCCCCCCAGGCATGGCAAAAACCTTTTTGCTTAACTCCTAATTTTATTATAATCAAAGGATTTTTTAAACTGTATTCTTTAATTGTTTTAGCTTTTGAAAAGCGAGTGCTATGTCCATACTCCCAGCAATGGCAGCCAAGAGTGATACAGCAGCCTTTATCAGGGCTCTGTAGAGATCTATTAGGGGAAGCTATTTCTCTGACCTGAGTGAATACCAAAAACATAAAAGAGTTAATCCAGCTGGGTCTATCTATCTAGTTGTCTAAAGACCACCCCTCAAGAAGGTACTGTTGATATCATGAGCCATGCCAAAGAGATATTAGAAATAATTGTCCCTTTAATAAGATAATGGACTTCTCCATCCCAAAATCTCCACCGTCAGTGCAGTTGTTCCTGAGCCATAGGAGATTGTATCAGTTCTGTTGGCCATCCTGAGTCATGAGTCAAAAAGGTATAGCTTCCCCTTTTCTTTTAAACTAAGAAAATTGTCTGTGAGAGTCTTTTTGAGACCATTCTTAAATTCTTTAATTAACAAGATTAAGAATACCCCAGAAGGACTCTGACTTCCCTCAGCAGAAAGCATGACTCTATGGAGAGTCCCTTAAAATTCTGCTAACAGTAGTTTCTATTTGCTATCTTATTATTGCCTTAAAGTTTACTTTCATTTCTAAAGCATTTGGTCACCAAATTGAATTTAATAATTGTCTGTTTACATCAATAGTGTTATGTTGTTTCTGATTATTTCTTTGTCTATAGATATCATAAGACATATTGATTAATACCTAAAAGCTGACATGGTAAACAAAACTATGAGCCTCCTGATATACAAGCTTATGAGTTGACATCTGCCACATACTCTAAAGCACCATGAGTCACAATTAAATCACAGTTATATCCCATATAAATGCTTCTGGGTTACATAGAAGCATGCATGGTTCATCTCCACTGGGTGTACCTGCAAGTTGGATCAATATAAAACTACTTTTGTATTTATTTACCTTCTTTAAATCACTGTATTTTGATGCATTTGACCTGTGAGATAGAAACATTTATTCTGGTCTATAGGGTTGAAATGCCATTGGCTGTGTACACATATGAACCTGTATTTTTGTGAGAACATTTAAGCATCTGAAATATAAATAAAGTATAATTCTAGTGTACAACATGGACTCTTGTCAACTTCATAAATCCTCTACATTCTGATAAATGGCACCAAGACTATACAAAAGTGATTCCTCCTTATTTCACTGGAGTTCTGAATAGGTCAAATCTATAAATCTATTTATTTGTCTGTATTTATTCTCCATAAAGATGCATTGCTTTAGGTTTCTTATTGGATATTTAGATTATAAATAAAATATACTATAGTGTATCATTTTAAAAAAGAAATCATATAGACAATGTTCTGCTAAAATTTATGTCAATTCCATCCATAAAACTCAGTAATTTTGGTTAAAGAAGAAAAAAAAGAGAGAATATATTTTTCTCTATGTTCTTAGAAAATAGTTGAAAACAGTAAATTAATTGTATTGTGTAATAGAAATTAAGTCTTATTCTTATCATGTTTATATAGTTTAGCATTTGCATTCATGCTTTTTCCAGTTATCAATTAAAAGCTCTTCAGATCCTTTGATGGCTTCCACAGAATAAACATATATCTTCATAATGATCATGCCAGCTTAAAAATGGGAAGCCTGCCTGGGCTCTCCTCCTTGAAACAGTAAAAGTCAAGTAGCTATTCAATTTCTGTACTGAAACTATTGAATTTTTTTCCCAAAAAAGATGCTTGTAAATAAGTGTGGGGGAAAAAAGAGTAAAGAAACCACTTATCAATAATTAGCTGGAAAGGTTCTAATTAATTTACTGCAACTCACCAAAATTTCAGAAAGAAACAGAGTGAGTTCTACTGAGATAATGATCATTTTTCTAAAGGATTAAATCAATGTTAATCCTGATGGGAAGAAAGTATTATGAGCAGTGAAATATTGAACAATCTCCAGCAAGTTCTAATTCATCTCAGAAAGTGTTTGTTGTACTTGTCCCAAATTGACAAGAGATTAAGAAGTGCTTTTATAAATCAATCTGATGACAGTTATTGACATTCTTTATACATGAGCATTATTGAGCTTCCACCCAGTCTGAAAGAACACAACTGCTGAAGTATTTTCAATATGTCACGAGAGTCCATTTAACCCAGGGCACGTGTTTTAGCGTCTCCTCTTCATTTGTCAATGTGTTGGTCAAGACTTTGCATGGTGATTTGCTTAACAACTGGCATAGCTCTGTGTATAGTTTAAGCTAATTAAGGATATTGAAAGCACAAGTAAATCTTTTGTATCATGCTAATGTAAAGTGAAAGAAAAATACGTTTTCAGCCATTCAATTGAAAATTTCACAAGTATCTAAGTTTGTGAGTTTTATTATCCTGAATTTAGCATTTAAATGATAATATCAAAAAGACTACTTGGAAGGTTCCTGTAGATAATTGTCTAAAGTGAAGAAATGTTTCTAGGTTTGACGTAGTCAACAATGTCAAATATGAACATGTGAAGTAGATAAACTCATTGGCGATTCTAGTTTTCAAAGAAGAGAAATGTTGGCTATTGATTAAAAAATTCACAAAATCAACAAAAAATAAGCTTTCAAGTGAGCAGATCCACCTGATGGGCAGGGCATCATCAGCCTGATTATCAAGATCTTTTCATTTAAAAATTATATTTACTTATTTTTTTATGTGTGTGTGGGGGGGCATATGTGTCAGAAGTGTGGCGATCACAGGACAAGCTGCAGTAGTTAGTTCTCTCATTCCACCATGTGTTCTGGGGATCAAATTATCTTCTCAATCTTGGCAGCAAGTGCCATTACCTGATGATGACCCTCTTGTTTACATTTTTAATGTAAATAACTGAGTATATAATCAGATATATTTATTGTGTAGAAAAAACAATTCAAAATATTCTTTCTACATACAACCCATGTAACATTTTGCATTATCCATAAGCCATGTTACATACTATGGATTAGTCTATTAAAATTGCCCAAATTTTGTGAACACTTAATACACTTTATTTTTTAAATGTTTTATACATTTCTTACTTGCAAAATTTTCTGCATTTTATGATTTTCTGTATATATGGCACTCATTTTATTATAAATACATATATATGTATATATCAATAGATACATAGTTACATAGATGATAGATAGATAGATAGATAGATAGATAGATAGATAGATATATAGATAGCATAACCTGGTTACAAAAATATAATGAAGATTTTGCACAAGAAGCACTAACTCTCCACAAGGACCTTCAGAAACCAAGTAGGTAGAGAGAAGCTGAACCAAAGCTCAATTTCCGTGCTCTTATTTTGCTTTTGTCTCTCTTGGCTTAAAACTATAGTTCACATTCCTGATCTACTCTGCAATAGACAAGTCAGCCTTTAGGGAATGTCTGTCTAAACACATAGTGATACGAAGTTGACTAGGCATAAGTCCACCTAGCCTCTCCATTGAAACCGAAAGCACCCAGAGGAACAAAGGGATTTGGCTAGCACAGCATTCTGAATCAGATTTCTATAAACTTAAAGTCTCCAGTTGTTCAGAACCTGCAGCCACACGAAAGACAGAGATTTCACAAGCAGATCATCCCATAAGGAGACTACTACTTCAGGTGGGAACAGTTATCCCATAGTGGGATAAATGGCTGTTAGAACCTCTTAAGTGGAGCAATTCTCTCATGGGAAGTGGGTTGCTGCCCCAGTGACAGATAACAGCCCGACTCAAGAAGTTATTAGGGTAACTCTGCTCTCAGAGTCAGTAAAGAGATAAGATCAACCAAAGCTATACTTCAGTCAAGACTACTTAGTTATGCACATCTATTCATTGATTTTCTGCTCCTATCAATGTCACTCCCACACACACACCCAAAGGCAGAGCTAAGGGTTCTTCTCGTCATGGCTGCATTGACTGAATGCCCTCTCTGTCTTTTATTTATTTTATTTTATTATTTTTGAGAGTATAACATAACCACATTATTTCCCACTTCTTTCTCCCTCCAAACCATCCCACATTTCCTCCTTGGTCACTTTCAAATTCATATTCATATCCTCTTTTTACAGATATATATATATATATATATATATATATATATATATATATATATATATATATATATGTATATGTGTGTGTGTGTGTGTGTGTGTGTGTGTATTCTTAATATATAAATACACTCTGCTCAATCTGTACAATGTTACTCGTATGTACATTTTCAGGGTTAATCATTTGCTGTTAGATAATCAATCGTTGTGCTCTTCCCTGGGTAAGACTATATCTCCCACTCTCAGCATATGTTAGTTGTCTTTAACTCTTTGTGTAGAGTTGAGGCCTTCTCAGATGTCTGTGGTAAGTAGGCAAACCTCTTTTGTTTAAAATTCTCAAACCTATGCCCTACTTGTAGCTAAGACTTCCAAAAAGAATACGCTATTTTTATTTGAGACAGCTTTTTTTTTGGTTATATCTAATGATGCTGGTCAACCAGGGAGGACCTTGCTGATGTGAAACAAGTACAAAATATATATACAAAACATATATACATATAGATAGATAGATAGATAGATAGATATAGATAGATACATACATACATCATATCTATATATCATATATATACATACATCATATATATATATAATATACAAAGTTATTATACCCAATAGCTGCCCAAACTAAACAAATTTGTTTCCATAAGAACACAAACACTGTGAATGTGACAGCAGAACTGCCTCATCTCCTATCTTTGCCATTTGCAAATCTCTCATGAAGCATTTCTTCTGCGATCTTATACATGTGCTTCTTAAGTGTTTTGTTGTTGTTTTAAAAGGTTAAATATACTTTATTTTGTATGATAGTTTAGAAAAATGGGAAAGATGAAGAGATAACAAGGGGGGTTTTCATAACATACCACACTCAAATTCCTCTTAGCTTGTTGCATTTCTTAACAATTAATAAAGCCACATTATACAATTGCAATTTCTTTCGATTCCTATAGATTTTATCACCTGTCTTTCCCCGGCTCTGTGATCTCATCCAGGACATAGTTCTAT
Source organism: Cricetomys ansorgei (assembly GCA_026225945.1). Lineage (NCBI taxonomy): Eukaryota > Metazoa > Chordata > Mammalia > Rodentia > Nesomyidae > Cricetomys > Cricetomys ansorgei. Next base: position 313,899 of record JAMJFZ010000882.1, on the reverse strand, counting down.
TTTTACTCTTTTTGATTCCTCAGCCTCTTCTTGGCTATGGCAATTTGTAATACTTTCTTTATTTTGATGACCTCAACTCTTTTAAGTGACACTGGCCAGATATTTTATAGAGCGTTCCATTATTGAACTATGTGTGAAGTCCTCCTGAAAGAAAAATGCTGGTCAGTTCCAGTGCACAAATACAGCAATATTCACACTATTAACTTGAAAACCCAAGTAAAAGATCTTTATTGTCTTGAATAGAGAGTTTTATGCAATTTATTTTCCCTTTAATCTTATAAACTCTGTTCATTCCAAATGTTGCTCAAGTCATCGCCTTGATATCAGCTTCGCAGTGGTTGTTTCATTTATTTGAAATACAGTTATATGTTCTTATAACAAATCTGAATTTTTTCCTGGTAACTTCTGACTTAATAAATCATATTTTAATTTTTTTCTCAAAACTAACATTAACACTTTTGCTATAAAAGTGCTATGGGCTTTAGTAAATGGGCAAAAGGATTTACACTCTATTATAATGCCTTGCAGAATCTCTTTCTTAAAATAAGCTTAATCTTCCCTTGCCCTCCTCCTGACCCAAAACCCTCAAAATTGTGGTTCACTTCATTAATAGTTTTGCCTTCTGTGAATTTTGGATAACTGATAGCATACAGTATGTAGCCGATTCGCTCATGTCTCTTCAACACAAGAAAATATGAAAGAAAGGTAAAGAAAGAAAAGAAAAAGAAACACTGTATTTGCCTCTGTGCTTTCCTGACTTCATGTGTTACTCTTTCCATCATGAAATGTTTTCCACTGTCTGCTTACTCCACGGTAACTGCTATCAAATCAAGCCACCACATGAAGAACAACTTTATGGATTCTAGCTTTTCAGAATTATGAATAAGGATGGTAAAAATATTCATGTGTAGGTTTTGTGTTGATTTAAGTTTCCAAATCAGCTGAGCAAAAACTTAGCTCCATGTAGTTGTTCACATACTGCTGGGGCCGCTCACTAAGAAGATAGGGAGGCGCTTTCATAACCGCAAACTCTGCCCGATCTCAGGAGAGGGAACCGCCGTCATGGCCAGGGTCGTAATCACAGTGGAACCCTGAGCTCCTTAGCTCAGGTGTTTTTATTCTTTCAGAACACCTCAGGTATTCTACTGATACCACATCATTACCAATCAACAAACCCCACATAAAACTAACATCTGCAGACAATTCAAAATGTCAAAAACCTAGGCAGTCCCTTACCCAACAGTGCATAAAACAATTATTTTATATATAACTAAAAGTAAACTCCCCCAACAGCTCAATTTCTGGATGATTTGGTAGAACCATTTTTAGCCTACAGGAAGTTTCCTATGTAATTTTGGAAATGGACCATTTCATGTTCCCAACAGCAATGAAGGAATATTTGCTACCCCACCTTCTTACTATGAACTGGTGCTTTACACATTATTTATTTTCTGTGCTAACATATTTTTATAATAACAAGTATCTCATTGTTTTAATTTGTAATTCTTATATCATTTCCCCAGTGTTTTATATTATCACTTATAAATGTTTCTGCCCATTCTCAATTGTTCTTGGTGTCACATTTATTATTGAGTTTACATTTTAAATAAAAGTTATTAGTCAGGTACTTTGCAAATAGTTCTGGTCTTTTCTAGTGTACTAACAATGTGTTTAATAAGTACAACTATTAATGTTCACAAAGTCTTTGTTACCATTTTTTTAATATTTGGCACCAAACATAGGCATTATATATTAGCAAGTTAAAATTAATTTGAATTTTCCTTAGGCAAATAATCTAATCCTTTGTAAATTAAGCTACAATGCTGGCTATGTCTTTCACATTTTGTATAATCAAGGAGAAAGCACATGATTGATTTTAGAAAATAATGTAAAAAGTCACTTTTAAAAAGTACTGTTTGTAATTGGTACATAAGCAAACAGACAATGTAATTCATGAAGTCTTAAATGAGTCTCATGATATGACTGTACTGGCTGTTGTAGATTACATTTTCTCTGACAACAAATCTAATATTATCTCATATTTATAAAACTATCTTATTACTTAACAATGTCACTGAGCAGATGCATTACACACTCTGAGTTACTGCTCCAGAAAACCTTCAAAATGTTCAGAAACTTCCAGAATACTAAAGAAGTTTTTTGCCTCAATTTTACTGAATTATCTTATTTAAAATTTATCAAAACTGTTGAAACTATGTTTTGTATCACTTAATTATTAGTTTTCTTTGAGAGGGCCTGAATTAAGAAGTCTGTATTTCCATTGCTGCTGTGTCATTTTTTTTTTTTTTAATAAACTCATGTATGGCCAATTTTACATTGGCAGAGTTGCTGCTGAGAATGTAAATACTGGTCAGGAATGCTCTTCAAGTGCCACCTGAATCTCCTATAGTGTTTTTAGTATTTTGCTGTGTCCTTTCTTGTGCCGCCTCTTTGAAGTCAGCTGTCATGCAGTGAATGACACTATCTTGTAAACACAAAACTGATAAGCTTTACAAGGCAAAAACGAAATCCAGAGAGTGATCATACATTTTGGTTTAGGGTAAATGCCAGACCAAAGGTATGGCTATAATCTTTCTGTTAAGACCATAGAAATATTTTAGGTGTTTTGTTTTGTTTTTCCTTCCCTTTTGCTCATTAAATTTTTTGGAATTTTTATTTTTTGTTCTCTGGGGATTTCATATATGCATATAATGTGTTTTGATCAATTCACCCCTCCCCTCCATTTCTAATACCTCCCCTATTCCCCCAGCACTATGATCTCCCTATTTCCTGTGATATAGTTTTGTTTTTTTAAACCGACTGAGTTCACTTAGTGCTGCCAGTATACATAGGTCTAGAGCCATCTAGCAGAGCTTGGACAGATTCTCTGGATCAGAATACTCTATGAAAATTACCCTGTTTTGTCTGCAGAGCACTGTTTTCTTGTAGTCATCCAAACCTCTATCTCTTGCACTCATTTTACCCTTGTTCCTCAATGATTCTTAAGAGGGGAACATAAAATAGATGACTCATTTAGGGAAGAACATTTCACAATCTTTGTTTTCACTACACTGACTAATTGTGAATTGCCATCTACTGCAAAACAGAAGCTTCTTGATGAGGGCTGAAAGAGGCACTAATCTATTGGTATAACGATAAGTCATTGGAAATCAGTTTAATACTATTACTATGTCCATTTAGCAAAATAGCAACAGTAGACTCTGTCCTAGGATTTATGACTGTCTTGTGGAGTGTCCCTGAAATCCAATGCACATATCTTGTCGGACTGGTTAAGATTAATGATTTCTTTTCTATTCCAGTATCATGCATAACATTTTCCATTGCTATTAACCATATCAAGTTGATACCAGCTTGAGTCCATTTTAGATTATGACAATTACAATAGAAAATTTCTATGAAGCTGAATTGTGTGCCTTTTTTTTTGTATGTTTCCTTTGCCTTTGAACTAGACAAAAGTTATTTCAAAAGTAGGAAAGATATTCTGTCATGGCACACTCACTACTAAATAAGAAGAACTCATCTCGGGATTAAAGATAGTGCCACTCAGGCTGGAAAGATAAAAGAAAGATCACAATAAAGAAAGAGCTCAAGGACCTCTCCTTTAATTACAAAATTGAGCTGTTTCTCAATTTCACTATGTCTCAAAGACATAGTGAGGATGAAGAGTGTAAACCCTGGATCATGTCTCTGGTGCCACTGGGCTTGATTTGAGCTTCTGAGCTTCTTAAAGTCCAGCCCCAGTGACACAACCCCTCCAACAAGGCCACACCAAACCAACAAGGCCACTTGTCCTAATCATTTAAAATAATGCTACTCTCTATGAGACTATGAGGAGCATTTTCATTCAAACAACCACACAACCTTTGGATCTAAGTGGCCACAGTATCCACTGTAAGACACATGACAGGCCAAGGCAGGTGCTGCGGTCAGCAGCCCCAGCTGAACTTTCAGATGCCACAAAAACATCATTGGCTAGCCAGGTGGGTGAATCAATAAATGGAACCTTCAGTTGTCTCCAGATCAAGCCTGTGTCTGCAATTTCATGAGGCATTTCCTCTTTAATCACCTGCCAAAGTCTAGTCAACACACAGAAACTGCAGTACCAATGATAGATTGAAGTTCATTTTACTACAAACCCATGTAAAGATTTGCACCCATGTAAAGATTTGCTAAGTAGCAATAAGTAGAGAGAGAGAGAGAGACAGAGAGAGAGACAGAGAGAGAGAGAAAGGGACTATGTTGTGGTTAACAGGCAAAAAAATTGTGGTTATATGTCCAGAAATTGCCTTTTATTCATGAAATGCAGGAATCTTAAACTTTAAGCCTTGCAATGGGGATCTAGAGACATTTACCATGTTTTCTTTAGTAATTTTCCGGTTAGATTGTAGGTCAAGCTAAAGGCTCAGAACTCAGGTTTATTTATCTCTTGCATTCAGCACATAAGCCTGTTTCCTATATATTTACTTGGGTTGTGTATTTCAGCAGAGATTCTGTATTTTCTCTGGGATAATAGTGAAGGCATGGAGTGCACCTTCTGATGTCTCAAGAGGGCATTTGTGCCCCTATAGCTCCAAGCAATCAATCCTGTATCATTGTGATGCTTTAACCAGGCAAAGGTTCATAATAAAAGCATATATAACTCTCCATTTTAAAGTGGCTCTTATTTTCTGTGTTTTTTATTTTCTTATTATTTTTCTTATAATGTATCTTTTAATTCAACATTCTTAAATGTAGAAAATAAACATGAATTTCTCCAAAACAGAAAATGAAAATAAAAAGGAATCAGAGCCATAGGCAAAGAAAATCTAAAAATATCAGAAAGGATGTAATTACACCGTAATCTGAGATAATGATGGAGATGATGATGATGATGATGATGAAGATGATGATGAAGATTCATTACCTTCATCTTCATTTACTTCATTGTTTTTCTTTCTTTCTAATATCTTTCTGTGCCTTTATCTCTGTCTCTGTCTGTTTCTCTGAATTTTTGTCTCTCTGTCTTTGACCCCAACCCCAATGTGTGTGTGTGTGTGTGTGTGTGTGTGTGTGTGTGTGTGTGTGTGTGTGTGTTCATGAATGTAGAGGTCAGAAATTAGCTGCAGGTGTCACATTTCTGGAGCCATTCATCCTTTTTTGGAGATGAGGTCTCTCAAGAGTCTAGAGAATGCCAGTTTGCCTAGGCTAGCAATGCAGCTGGTCCCAAGAATCTGCCTGTCTCCACCCTCTGAGTGATGGTATTATAAGTCTGTATCACCACACTTGTTTTATTTTAGGTGAGTGCTGAGAATCCAGCTTAATACCTTATGCTTATACCAGCTGAGCGATCTGTTCAGCCCCCAAATTACCTACCCATTTCAATAAAATAGTAGGGATCAAGTGAAGAGATTAGTAGCTTCGGAATCAAAATTTCAGCCATGGGACAAAGAATCATAGGACACTGGTGTAGGAGTAAAAGTGATCCACTGTATCAGTTCTAAATCACGCCATGGTTTGCACATCTCAAAAGCATATTTATTCTAATACTTTATGGTCTTGAAGCTGCTCTGCATTCTATCACTGTAATTCATATTTTTTCATATATTTTTTAATTATTTGAGCTCAAAGTAGCAGCTAACAACACATCAAAAACTGGGAGGCAAATAGACAGTGCTTTTGTCATTTGACAGAACCTTGGCCTTCCTTTAACTGAATCATAATCATTTGGCCAAATAAAGCACAGGTAGGTGACTCCACCCAGAAGACAGAAGAATTCCCAAAGCAACAAGAAAACAGCAACTGCCAGTGCCATCAGAGCCGGTGAGTGTGCTGGGGAGATCAGTAGGCATGTTCTGTACAATAAGAACTAGAAATTCTTAAGTAAAAGGAATACATTCAAATGTGTTTTGCAATAAGTGCAGAATTTAGTAGCTTTTATATAGGTCTAGGAATAAAATAAATATAAGTAATTTATTAAAGTAAACTTCAGAAAAGAGGGGCTCTGAGAACATGTCTAAATCATCATGTTTTCAACAATACTAATAAATTAGATGGAAAGGCTTCTGGAAAGGGAGAGGTCAATTCATGTATTTGAATTAAAATGAGTTGTGATTTAGTCAACAGGAATGTCTACTGAGCAAAACTAGTAAACGGCATGTGTTTGTGTGTGTGTGTGTGTGTGTGTGTGTGTGTGTGTGTGTGTGTGTATTTTTCTAAGACAGACTGATAAAATCTGTATGGATATTTTTGAACCATCAGTTTGTATTCTGTAATTAAATTCATGGATATAGAAGAGATTGCAAAACCAGACTGTCAGGAAGAGATGTAGGGTAGGCCAAAACAGAACTTTGAAAAACCCAAATATTTAAATCATAGAAGAAACAAAGAGCTAGAAAAAGAGAAATTGGGGAACCAGAGAGAAACCTGTGACTCAAACACCAAGCAGTAAGACTTGATTGTCAGGAATCAACCCACAGAAAATACAGATATCACTGTAACATACATCACTGCTCAGTGAACCAATTGTATCAAATATTTGAGCAAAGTAAGTGATTCAGAAACTATGCTGAAAGCTTCTAGTTAAATAACTAGCAACATTAACAGAAGCAACAGTGTAGCAGGACAAGTATGCTAAGGAAATCTTAAGACTCATCTTTCACTCTTTACTCCAGAAGAGTCTAGTTTCTGATGTCTTTCTTTAGAGTCTATATTAGTAACTATATTTTGGCACAGGAGTAAAGAATATATGAAATAAGAATCATATAAATCAAAGCTATTCTTCATTCCATCTTTGTCTAAAACAGGACATCCATTGTCGTATATTCAGAAACAATATGATAAGATGAAAACTATGGTAATATCATAAAAATTAAGCAAATAGTAACGGATTACTGCACATTAGTAAATATAGTTAATGGATATTAAAAAAAGATATAACTCATTGAAAAGATTCTTTATAAGTGATGAGCACTTACATAACTATTGTCAGAAAAGGATACACTGAGTGAAGAATCACTGACACAGCATGTTAGATCTTCACTTTATTTCCAATCCACACAGTTGCTCTTAATTTAAAAAATGGGAAATGTATATCCAACAAGGAAGCACGGACTTTCCTATGTCATACTGTGTTTTAAACTTTTCTTTTTATTTGTGGGTATTTGTGTATGTCTGTCTTCATATGTGTGCAGGTGCTCATAGAAGCCAGAGGCATTCAGTAGCTGAATCTGGAGTTACAGATGACTGTGAGGTATCTGATGGGGTACCCAGACCTAACTCAGGTGATCAGATTCACTGGAAGAGAAGCAGGCACAATAAACCAACAGAGCCATCTCTATAGAGCCTCGTTATATAGCATTGTGTTTGTAGTAGATAATGTATTTAAAACACACTAGCAGAAATATATTCAAAAGTTGCTTGAATTGAACATTACCAAGCATAACAGACAAAAAGAAGAGTCCTCTAATTGTACTTAGAAATTAAAACAGTCTACTTTGTGATAATTTTTTAAATTGTTTTTTATAAAATGGTTCTTATGCATAACTACCTGCTAATAATTGTATCTACCCTTGGTCCTGATTAAATTCTGTTTATTTTAATTGTTTTAGAAATTGAAATGTTACACTTCAAGTTAAGACATTCAAACAGAATCTGGACAATTTTAACAGGTCTGGCATTAAGAAGATTTTCTTTTCTTAAACTATATTTATTTATTCAAACTTTAATATTAAAAATGTTGTAAATAAAAAAATAAACACAAGGAGATTAATCAGACCCTAGAACTATACAACTGATTAAATTTCTATACAGTTAGAGTAGTCATTCAGAAGCAAAGCTCTGGAGCTTCACATTAGATTTTATACTTTCACTATTGAATATATTTGTAAGCAATTATCCACCACCAAAAATGAAAATCCTTGAGAGTTAGAACTATACAAACAATAAGCTTCATGTCCTCTCTAAAACTCATGTCCATTGCCTGCATTAAATCCTTTCTCATCCCCTAATATTTAGCCTTTCTTGTTCTCTTTTCTATATACTATACTGTACCCACTTGTACATTTGTGTGTGTGTGTGTGTGTGTGTGTGTATGAGAGAGAGAGAGAGAGAGAGAGAGAGACAGAGAGACAGAGAGACAGAGAGACAGAGAGACAGAGAGACAGAGACAGAGAATAGATTTTTCATGTAAGGAAGAACATGTAGTGTTTTTGTTTTGTTTTGTTTTGTTTGCTGTTGTTTTATTTTCCCTTCTGAGATTGTATCAGAAGTGAAAACATTCTAAAAAGATACTTGCATCTCTCAATCTAAAACTATTGAAACAATGGAACTAAAATGAGATGAGAATTTCTACTGAAATCTCATGTTTCACGAAGAAAGACTTAGCCAGAAGGGAAACTTATCTACTCTCCTGTTCTAGTAAGTCATCAGACCATCTTACAGGATGAGACTGAAGCCCAGGCAATGACAGGTCAATAGTGGTTAGGATTACACCTTGACAGGGACTACTTAGATGTGCAAACTATTAACCCTCTGTTTAAACTTTACTCTCATTTTAGGACTCTAAAGACTGGGAGATTTATGACTTCCTTTCATCTCTCTCTCTCTCCCTACCCACAGAACTCACTATTCTCTCTCTCTCTCTCTCTCTCTCTCTCTCTCTCTCTCTCTCTGTCTCCCTCCCCTCTCTCTCTTTAAATCCATCTAGTTAGAATGTTTGAAATACAACTATGACTCTCCTATTTGTACCACTCTTTAGTAAATTGAGAAGACAGAAAGAATACAATAAATAAGCATAATAGTGTGATCTACGATTCATGTACCATAATAAATGGGGTATTTACTTTAACACGATTGCAAAATGAGTTTAATATAAGTAAATGAGTCTTTATAGATTAAAAAAAATGAAGCTCTGATAAATTAAATTTTATCTCTAGAGCAGGATGCCCTAGTTGTTTTGTTTGTTTGTTTTTGTTTTTGTTTTGTTTTGTCTTTTGGAATTTCTTTTTGCTATAATGAGCATTATAACCAAAGCAACTTGTGGGAGAAATTTTCATTTTACAACTCCCAGGTAAGAACCCATTATTGAGGGAAGTCAGGGAAGGAATTCAGAGTCAGAAACTGAGTCAGAATCCCTGGAGGAATTCTGATTACTAGCTTGTTCTTCCTGATTTGCTCAGTTTGCTTTCTTCTACAACATTTAATTGCTGGTCCAGCACCATTAATCAAGAAACTGCCCTACTGATTTGCCTATTGGTGGAGGCAACCTCTCAGTTAATGCTCCCTTTTGTGCCAAATTGAAAAACATAATTCTAAGCAGTATCCATCTCTGGGAAATTCAGTGCATGAATCTGAACTCAGTTCTAGAGTTCTTATCTAACTTGCATGAGGCCCAGGCTCAACTCACATTACAACAAAGGATAACATGATCTACACTTTATACAAAATCACTTGCTCCCCAAATCAGTATCCCCAGTCAGTAATATACCTTTCAATGTGATAACAAGTTGTCATATAATACATACTTTCCAAAGGAGCCTAAGACCTAAACACCCTATATTGAAAACAGATTGATGACAAAGATAACAAAGAATTCCTATCTGAAAGGAGTTTGAGCACACCGGAGCCATGGTATCTGGTATCTGGTATCTGGATCATGGTATCTGGACTGAATAATGTGACTATTATAGATTTTGAATATATGAAGAATGACATCATAGAGAAAGATGGTAATCATAAAAAACAATTTTCTGTTCATGGGGTTGACAGTGAAATATTCCAAAACAGGAGAATAATCTTTTACAGCACATACAGGACACAGACTCTGGTCACAGTCTCTGGTTTCATCTGCTATTCAAGAAGCAAGTTATGCCTGGAGTCAAACAATGAAAACTGTATTTCTAAGAAATGGTATATGACATATTTATAACCCTTAACCCCTGAAAAATTACTTCATTTAATGTTACATGTATCCTTTGGTTCACTAGAAGTTTGGATATGTGCAAGATGTCTGATTTCTGTGGTAGCATTTGGTAACTCAAGGAGCCTTAGACATAGAGAGAAGAAGCACATCAACTTTTCCTGAAGCTGCCTCGTCAAAAACCTCACTGAGAAAATGGCTGTCACATAGCTTATAAGGTGTGCGGTTTGCCAACAAGAGGAGTGAGGATGCAGCAGATACGGCTGAAGAAAACATGGTAAGCAACTCTTTGTTACTCACAGTAGCATGATATAACACTATGTTAAATAAAATGACAAATAAGACCTGGGGATGGTAGTGCAAGATCCCAGCACTTGGGAGGCTGTAGAAAGAAGATTGCTATGAGCTTGAGGCCAGGGTATGTTACATAGTGAGACCCTGCCTCAAAAGTACAAAACCTTAAGTCCTTTGCCTTTATAAATATATTTGTAGGTAATAGAATAGAGAGTTACCTTAGATAGACATATATAACCATAGGAACACAGTGTACAAATGATTGAAGTCTACATACAATAAGCATCAAATAATGTTGATGGATTATTGTTTTTACAACCATTTCATTTATCATGCTTGTTACATTAATTACAAGACATTGTATGTTAGTCCTTAATATTAATTATTTTATATTCACTAAAACATTTCCATATATTCATGCTACTTTTGAACTGCCTTTTACAGGAGAAATATAAATCTCTTTGTGGAATTGAATACCCACTAAAGGAAAAAAGGCAATCAGAGTGACATTCTCAAATCAGTATTGTCTAACTACAAAACAAAACAGAATTCCTTAGTTAACTTCCCAATGAAACATAAAAACAATATTATTTAAGATTATGAATAAGAAAAGACCTTGCTCCAGATAATATATTGAATCTTCTTCAAGGTAACTATTATCAGCGTAATTAGCAAACATATCTTAAACATCAGAAATAAATATAGAAAAGTTATGAAAAATATACTAAACTTTCTTACAGGTAGCATGATCAACTAGACAAAAAGCTTTACAGACATCTAATTTAATAAAAAGAAGAATCCTGTCATGCTGATAGATCATTTTGCTAGGAAAAAAAATGAGGCTGTGTATAATTAAACTTCAGTTATATAGGAAAGCATATAGTAAGGTGTCATATTTGTAAAAATTAACTACTCAAAATAAAATAAGGTCATCATAAACTCTAAGGTGCCTGGTGAAAATTCATGTAATTAGGCTCTGTAAAGAGATAATGAATAAGTTTACTTTAAAAAATCACTTTTAAAGTACATAAGAATAAATGTGCATGTCCTTCCATAACAGTCTCAAAATAAAAAGATTCTGTAAGAGACATGTTTTAAAATTTTCATTTTTATATGAACATACATATGTTTGTGCACATGCTTCCAGTGTCCTTGGAAACCAGAAGATGATGTCAGACTTCCTACAACTGGAGTTCCAGGCATATGATAGCTTACTGATGAGTGTGTATTGGGATTTCTCTCCAGCCCTCCCATTTTCATCAAAGTTCAGATCAGCAACACTTCTGAAATTTTGCGCTGAATTTTTCATTATAAGCATAAAATTCATTTAAAATATTTAGTAGCATTATGAAGACAAGACATCAAAATGTATGACCTATCTTCAGAGAAAATGATAATTAAAATCTTCTAGATTAAGAAAATAAATTTGGAGGCTGGAGAGATGGCTCAGTGGTTAAAAGCACTGGCTCCTTGTCCAGAGGACCCAAGGTCAATTCCCAGCACTCATAACTGTCTGAAACTTTATTTCTAGGGGATCAGATGCCTTTTTAAGAAAAAGAAGAGAAAGATGAATATTTTTTATTAATTTAAATTCAGTAAAATTGATTTTAATATCTTTCTGTTGGCATATTCACTTGAAGAAAATACAATTCAACATTCAAGAAACTAATATCTTACAAATTTTAAATATAATATTCTTATTAATTCTTTGAAAATTCCATGATGTATTTTGATCATATTCTTCCACTCGCCTCAACCTAACTCCTCTCAGATCCACTACCAATTTGCTGTCTGTCTCTTAGCTCAGGCGTTTTTACTGATACCAAACTCTTCAGGTTCAGATCATTAAGCAATTAAACAACCCCCACATAAACCCAACACCTGCAAACAATACAGAATGCCCTAGGCAGCCTCTCACCCAACAGTGCATAAAATAATTATTTTATATATAACTAAAAATCAACTTCTGCAACAGTGAATTTCTCTGTTAACAGTCATCTATTGTACAAAGAAACTCCTCCGGTATCAACTGAAATCTGAACTAATCTATGGGCAGGAAGATGCAAGGCAGTTTGCTAACATTGCTATTTAATACAACAGTAGTAGTATATTTATCCCAGGGCCTGTGACCTCCCAAGCCATCAATTCTTGGCCAGATTTACAGTACCAGATAAGTGTTTCCTCCTATGGAAAGGATCTTAAATCCGATCAGAATGCAGTTAGTTATGCCAATAATGTCTGTGCTGTCTTTGTACCATGGACATACCTTGCCACACTGGCCATAATTACAGGTCCCAAGGTTTGTAGTTAATAAGATTGCTGACTTTCCCCACCAGTGGCTTGTATAGCATCTTTTAATACTCAGAGTGCTATCCAAGGGTAAGGAAGCTTAATTCCTCTATATCCTGTGAGCAATTTTTAAAGATACAAATAGCAGACAAACCCTGTAAAATATTTTCAACATTTTTAATACCCCCCTTGTGTGTGAGAGTGTGTGTGTGTGTATGTGTGTGTGTGTAAGCATGTGCAAATATGAGGGAAGTTGTCACATACAGTTCAGAAGTCTTTTTCAATCACCACCCGTCTTACATTTTTTTGGGAAAGGGTCACTCATTGAGATATTGGCTTTGTAGATTCAGTAGGGGTCTACTTGTCTCTACTTCTACAGTGCTATGATTAAAGAAGTGTGATAATGTGCCCAGATTGCTTGTGCATGCTGGGGATTGATGCTTAAGTAGCAAATATTATAAACTGAGCCATCTCAGTCGTCCTGCAGCACTTTTCAATGCATAAAAGACTTCCAAAAGACATTAAGTATAAGGCTAATGAATTAACATGAAAATAAATTAAAATTACTCTTTAAACTATTATCATGAACCAGGTGTGGTCCCAACCTGTAGTACTACCTCTTACAAGTCTGAAGTTGAAGGATTGTGACTAACAGGACAGCCTGTAGAAGGTACAAGTGTCAAAGACAAAAATAAACAAACAAACAAATAAATAAAAACACTTTAAAACTTACTTACACCATTCTGTTTTTACCCAAAGGAGCTTTAAATTCTAAGATAAGATGTTTTTTACGGTGGGACAAATTTCCACTGGGGAAAAAGATTCACAACTGCTAATTAGACTTATTTAGGAGCAAAAATTACTTTATACATTTATTTTCAAATAAATAGTTGCGATGTGTACAATTTCTAATCTAGATGACCGACAGACATTTCAACTGTTTAAGATCACAAAATGGGAAATTTTAGGAGTCATAATATTTTGCTTATTCTTGACATTTGACTCTGTAATTCATTGGTCTATATACCAGAAATACAAGGATTATGAAAATAAACTCAGAGTTTAGTGTATTGAGAAAGAAAATTGGAAGCATATATTTACATATAATCATATAATCAACTTAAAATGTTCAGTGAGGTTTAACAATAATAATAAAAAAAAGCTGTAGAACAGATGCCAAAGAAGGGACAGATTGTTGGAAAACTGACATTGATTCTCATAGACATGGACTTCTTAATAAAATAAAATAAAAAATTAAGTTAAATTAAAAAGAGTTATTCAATTAAACAGATATCTGAAGTTAGTTTTTGAATCATCAATACTAGTCTGTGAATATACCTTTGAGTACCGTTATATCTATGAATGACACTGAATGAGAAGAAATCCTTCTTTAAACATTTTCCCCTGTTAATACTGCCATGAAACTGACCATCACTATGTCAAAAAATGCTCTGAGGCCCTTAGTGCTTTTATAAGTATTGTCTGTATCTGAGAGTCTTCATTTTCTCCTTCCTTTCCCCATCAACTACTTAGAAGGCTGTAATTCTCTTTACCCTTTTATCTGAACCATTCTAAGTATTTCTCAATTAACCGCTAAAACCTAGCTAACAAGAAAAATCATGTAGAATACTGGGTATTTTGTATCCTCTTTTCACCAATTTCAGTTATTTTTTGGAAGGAGAGATGGAAGGAGCCAGAGAGGATGGAGGAAATCAGGAGAATAGGACACAGTTAATCAACTAAGCAGGGCTCAAATAGACTCACAGAGACTGAAGCAGCAAGCATGTAGCCTGCATGAGTCTGCATAAGGTCCTCTGCGTATGTTAGGGCTGTTAGCTTGGTGTTTTTGTGGGATTCCTAATAATGGGAGTGGGGGTGTCTCTGACTATTTTGCCTGCCTTGGGACCGTTTTCTTCCTACATGGTCCATCCTTGATATGTGGCTTGTGCCTTGTCTTGTTGTTTCTTGTTGTGTCATGTTTGGCTGATATCTTTTGTAGGCCTGCTCTTTTCTTAAGGGAAATGGAGGGGCGGGTATCAAGGAGAGAGGGGAGTTGGGGGGTGAGACCTGGCAGGAGTGGAAGGAAGAGAAGTTATGGTCGTTATGTATTGTATGAAAGAATTTATTTTCAATAAAAAAGAGAGAGAGAATATATGAATATTCACTAAACATGAAATACATGCTGCATTCCTTGTATTTGTGAGGCACATTTCCTACAGTGCCTTAGAACCACTCTTTACAGGGTAAACTGCAATACAGTTATGCACATTTCTACTCTGCAGAGTTTCCATGACTGTCTCTGATATTGATCACATCATTTGCCACAAGTAACTAACATTGGGAAATAAGAATAATGTATACTTCAAAAGTCCTCAGCACTCATGGCATGGGGGTACTAGTTCATATCTATCTAATCCCTTGATAGCCTCTTTTGTCTCTATGCCATTACCTGTTTTCCAATGTTCAGTTATTATTAAAACTGATGTCTTTTATGTGATTGTGAATATTTTATGTAGATAAAATATAGATTACACATAGGTAAAAAGGTGGCTATAGATACAGATTTATTATAGGTTGATTAATAGAGAAATGATAGATATAGATTAATGGTTTATAATGAACAGATGATACATAGATGCATAACAGATAAAAGAAAATGTCACAGATGATAGATATTAGACATATGTTATATTATTATAGATTCAGGATAAATAGATGATAGATAGATAGATAGATAGATAGATAGATAGATAGATAGATAGATAGATAGATAGATGATAGACAGATAGATGTGCAAACACTCAGAAAAGTTGTTTAATATGTCATGCTTCTAATTCTGGAAAGAACACTGTTCTCCAGCAGCAAAGTATACACACACTGAGCCAGCTGCTGTGTTCCGAAGATAGAAATCATGTCTCACAATCTTTGTAACTGCTGAAAAATATGTGCCTGAATCCTTTAATATGAGTCAGGGTAACCGATCCTTAAGGGTGAAATCCAATCAGAACTAACTTGAAAGCCAAGGTGAAGAAGTCATCTCATTCAGGAAACAAAGTGGCCATAAAAGTGAACTCTCCCCACAAGAGTGATAATATTTTGTAGGACTCTAAAGAGGAAAATGTGAGAAATAGTCCTTAGCCAATATTTTAAGATTAGATGAAGAAATTACATAAACATTCAAAATTATTATTGCAGCTTTAATGAAGCTCTAATATCTTCTTTTAATGATTTTCCTGGGAGACTAAAAACAGATAATAGGAATAAGATGTATTAGACACAATTTTAAGAAAGAAATTGAAAGAAGAATTTGTTCCAGCAGGAAGGTATTTGACCACCATTCTTTTTACAAAGAGTCTTTCAAACTGTCTTTCCTTGAGAGGCTCCTTGCGTGTGATTTAACAGAAGAAATCAGCAACTAGATTTGATGTAATCCATGTAATTTAACACAGGAAATCAGGAACTAGATTTGACATAATCCATGGACTTGTTACAGTTCATTTTCTTAACTGGTTGGGGCCTTTTTGCATGTTGTATATTGTTTCAATATTTTGCTTTATCTGAAACAGAAAGAAAATACTTCAGATGATGTTTGCTATGGTTCAGGTAGGATTTGTCCCCCAAGTATCCCTTGGCTCAGAACTGGGTCTTCAGTACAACAGTACAGCAATACTGAGTTGACTGGAACCTTCAGTGGTGGTCCTAGTATGAAGTAATGTTAGTCTTAGGTTGTGTTGGCTCTTATAAAGGTGGCTTGCTTTGAGTCACATCCATTCCAGCTGCTTGGAGCCTTCTCTTTCCTTTTCTGATTCACCATGTTATGTCACAGCCAATAATGCTTTCATCTAAGTGTCACATAGGATTGGACTCCTGCCTCCAAAACCATGTGCTAAGTGCTATCCTGTAAACATACCTAGTCTTAGCCTTCATATTATTGAAACAAAAACATGGAATTAATCTATTATGCAAAAGTAAATTTCTGTTGAAATTTTTATTGAATTTTTGTTCCTTGTGATTTTTGTGACTTAAAAAATACCCATATATTATAACTTAAATTTAAGTTCAGATTGGAACCAAAATACACTGTGTGTTGAACATTCTTAGTCCAAATATGTATTAATTTTTGTCAGATTACCATACAAATATGGTTTATGCTCAAAATTTATTTGCTAATAATTGATTGTTTACCTCTCAAAGCTTCATATATATTTTGATGCCACCTGAGGCTTTAGGACTTAAATTACAATGACAGTTTGGAAGCTTTTTCTTGTTCTTTATTTCTCCTTCTCTTTCTCTTTTTCTACCTCTCTTTGCAGTCTTATACAAAAAGCATTGACACTCATTCTCCTCTTTGTCATGGGCTCCAGTCAGTGTCTCCAGATAGTAGTGACTGAAGATCAGACCTTACAGTTTGACTATTAAAATAAGACCTAACTGACATTTTTACCTCACATCTTCAGCTGTGCAACTTCACGCATCTTGGTGGAAGGCTGTGTCTACTTACGTCACCTACCAATGCCTATGACTCAGCAATGTAAATACCAACATGATTATTTGTTTTTGAAGAGACACTTCTGGCCACACTAAGATCACCACAGTCCAGGCCAGTAGGTTCAATAAACCTCAGAGAAGCCAAGATAGATCTACCAGCAAAACAAGTAAATTCTTGACCAATTAAACTTGGGTAATATAATGTTTTTGAAGGAAATAAGATTGGGATTCATTTGTTGAAAAACAATGGATTAAAAATATATTCATCTAGATCTATTTTTGGTACATAGACCTGTCTATGTCACTCTGTACGCCTAGATCATTTTGCAAGCTTGCATTGAGGAACACTGTTAATTAAATGTTCCAAAATCTATCCTATCACTAGAATTTCATTTTAGACTAAACACTACCAATAATTTAACTCTTTGATAAAATTGCTCAAACATTGTTCTTTAACAGTGAAGTGAAAGCTAGCAATCACATGATGCTCATTTCTCAGAACCAATCACTTTACTCAGGTGTTAATGAGTCATAAATCACAAGGCATTTGCTTACTAAGATGTGCAGATTCAAAATGTCAACGTCAGTTAAAGCTCTTCTACTATAGGTGTCATTCATGGGCTTGAAAGTCTAGTGTCTTCCGAACATTTCAAAGTTTCAAGTGATGCTTCACAAAGTGTGTTTGTTGGAAAAGAATTATGGCCTGGGAACTTGGAGGAGAGTATAGATCTGGATTGGTGGGAAACTTGTCACATAACCAAACTCTCTTTTTAGTACAAAGACCTTAGTGGTCTTCATGGAAGCCACAGGACAGCTATGTGTGGAGATTTTATACACACACACACACATTTTTTTGTCTTTTACAAGGTACGACACAATGATTAGTTTCCCTTATTTAGTCTCTCAATACATATTTTGTAGGATTGTCTTACTATTTTAATTTTTTCTCAGAGTTACTGAAAGAATAGGATATCATGAAAAGCCAAGATTAACTCCATAGAAATCCATGTGGTTAATACAAACAAGCACAATCCTATTCTGAATTATCTTTCCCTGGAGAATACCAATTCATCCATTAGTCAAATTATCGCTCTTAATGATTCATTGATCCCACTGAGAACTTTAAAGAGGCTATTTCCTAGACTGTGTCATGAGAAGAATTTCCCTTGGTAGCTGGACTTTAGCATCAATCTGTATTTGCTCACTACTAATAACTGAAAATTGAAATATATCTAATACTCATGAGTCAAAATGAAAAATAATGACTTAAGATATATTATTTCAAAAAAAAGCTTAAAACCAAGATAAAAATGCAGTGGTTATGTGGCTTTTCTTTCCAATTTTTTAATCTTCCTACTTTTTTTTCTAGTATTGAAAATGGAAAGTAGCATTTTAGAAGATTTTATTTGTAAAAACTTTATCATGCTTGCAAGATGAGAAGTGTCTGATAATATCATCATACTGACTTACAAATTTTAGTTGCCAGAGGTGGATATAAATGACAGCTATTCTAACAGTAAACTGGTGTGGGTTTGTCTGTTTGGAAGACTGTTCAGAAGGAAGCTGACATTTTGACATTAAAGTTCAGTGCATTGGAGTATTGTTTTAGCCACAGCATACTGTCTAAATTACAAAATCCTGGCAACACATTCCAGCCATTAAGCTGTATATGCCCCTATTTCCAGAGTGGAAAGGTTTTATTAATTCATAAAAGGATTTTCTCAGCTGAGAGAAATTGGAATCTGGCAGAGCAAACAACACAAACAGGTCCCCACATTTCCCAGTTGAAAGATTTCACCACAGGCATTAGCATTTGAATTACTTTTGAAAAATTCCACCCATCACTGATTACTACATATATTTTTAATGTGATACTGCAGACTCATATTTTTATGCCTTTTCATCCAATTGTACTTTGTAGAAGACTTTTCATGTATAATGTTCAAAGCATAGTTTATTATACAGTCAATCCTCAAATGTTGTAATTTTTTCTCTTCTGGAAAGGTTACACATAGTCACAGAAAGAATAAAGCCTGCTGCTGCAAATGATGTTTGGTCCTGGAGGCAGTTTGAGCTGGATCCAAAAGCTTTTTCTCAGTCATGGTATCATAAAGGTCGTAGCAAGATAAGCCTGACATATGGTATTTGTGTGTGCATTTAAACCATTGTTGACAAGCATAGAAATGACAATTAGGTAAGGAGTATATCCTTCTATAACCTGTGGAGCATTTACAAATATGTCTTCCTTCATATAAATCCATACGAATTTCATAATAAACTGTGCTTTTTTTGAAATATCAAATATTAAATATATAAAGTAACGTAATCCATCTTCTGAGGCTCAGGTATATCTCTACATGTGTACAAATAAAATCATCAATTAAGGCACAGGACATGTCTTCAGATTCACTGAATGAGTATTTCTCCTTTGCCACCTTTATAGTCGCTCATTCTTCTTCTGACGTTTCTGTCAGTCATGATTTCTGCCATTGTCCCTAGGCTTTGCCTCCTCCAGAGTTACTATAAATGGGATAAAAGAATATGTGTTCTTTTCTCTGCCCTTCTATAAATATGAGAAGTACATTCAAGGTGAGTAAAGCCAGCAGTCCATTCTCTTTAATTGCTGTGTAATAATACATTTTAACATTGCTATTCACTGGATTTATTAAGTTCACATTCCATAAAGCTAACTCTTTTTTTTTCTTTACTGAAAACAGACTTTTTTCCATATAGTATATTCTGATTAGGGTTTGCCCTCCCCAACTTCTCCCAGATCCTTTCCACTTTCTCTCCAGTTCAAGTCCATACTCATTCTCTATCTATCTTCCCTATCTATCTATCTATCTATCTATCTATCTATCTATCTATCTATCCATCTATCTATCATCTATATATCTATCTACCTATATCCCATTAGAAAACAAACAGGCATTGAAAACTAATAATAATAAAATAATATAAAACAAACAAGCCAGAATAGAACAGAACAAACAGAATAAAAAGAACCAAGGAGAAAGCACAGATAACACATATAGACACAGAAACACGCATGTTCACACACAGAGAAATCCCACCAAAACAGAAAAATTGGAAACCATAATACATACATAAAGGAGTTATAAGGGGTTTTTTTTTTGTTTTGCTTTGTTTTTGTTGTTTTTTTTTTGTTTTTAAAGAGGATTGACAAATATTATGAGGCAAAAAACCTCCAATAGTTCTGATGAGTTCCTTTTGTGTCTATTGTTGGGCATGAGCCCTTTAAGTGTGGTATATGCAGTAGTCTGTTTCAGAAAATTAATTTTTCCATTGTGAGCAGTTATTCATTGGAGATTATTTCTGGGTTATGAGTGGGGGCTTGTGTCTACTTCCCCTCTCAGTGGTGAGACTCAATGTAGCCCAGACCCATGAAGGCTCTGTGCATGCTGCCACATGTGTGTCAGTTCTGATGTGTTTAGAAGAATTATTTCCTTGGTGTCTTCCATACCCTCTGACTATACACTATTTCTGTCTCCTCTTCCATAGGGTTTCCTGGGCCCTGGGAGGAGGGTTTCGATGGAAACATACCATTTAGGACTTGAAACTCATCGTTTTTAAATTTCTAATTCAAAGGACTTTAATATATTCACTGCTGCTACTACCAAATTTCAAAAAGAAGAGAAAGAAAGAGAGAGAAAAGAAGGAAGGAAGGAAGGAAGGAAGGAAGGAAGGAAGGAAGGAAGGAAGGAAGGAAGGAAGGAAGGAAGGAAGGAAGTTTTTATCACTGCAAGAAGAAATGAGAAAAATGCCAGACCCTTTGGCAATCAACGCCCATGAACTCTCCCCTCTACCTCAGGAAACCACTCACCTACTTTATGTCTCTGTGAATTTGCCCGTTCTAGATGTTTCAATTACATGGGATCATATAATATGTATAGCACAGCTTAACCACTTACTTGCTGATGACATTCCTTTGACTGCAGATTGAGTCTATTATGAATAACAGAATGATAATCCCCGTGTCTTGTGGATTTCATTCGCACTATGTCCTGGGTCTGAAGTTAGGTTAGATAACTGGAATCTAGTGAGCACTTTTACAAAGTCTTATGTAGTATTCAAGTACTGCCAAGAATGTATGAGAATTCCAACTGAAATGTAAGTGCTCCGACACTGGATTTTTCAATGCTATCAATACTACTTATTACACAATTGTACACTACAAGCTCATCATGGCTTTAATACAAAGTCCCTGATAACTACTAATGTGAAACACCCTCAATTTACATGCTGGCTAACTTTTAATCTTCCCATATGAAATGTCTATTCAATTATCTGATTATTTTAATAAGATTGTCTCTATATTGATTCTAAAAATTATCTATTCATATTGGAAGGAAAAATATGTATCATTTACATTTTATTTGAGTGAAATCTAACTTTTCTTTAATATCATTGGTACTTTTGAAATGTTCATTTTAATTTTGATTAAGACAATTATGTGCTTTCAGCACACATTACTTTTTGTGCATCCTATCCGAATCTTTGTCCACACCAAGTGTGTGGGTTTTTTTTTTTTCTTCGAAGTTTGATGTTTTATTTTTACATTTAAGTTGATTGGTAATGATTCTTCTTTTGTATTTGGTATGAGAGAAAAAGTGGGGATCAAGTTTAAATAGTTCACCCAACCATTTCAGTACCATGTGATGACAGACTTTCCTACCCATGCTGAATTCTCTTGAGACCATTGTTGAAATACAACACATGTGCATGAGTGGCCCTGAAGATCACAGAACTATTTATTAGCTTTCTCAAATTCGCTCAGTCTTAGATTCAATGGCTTTGTAACAAAACTCACCTGAGGCAATAGAATGTTACCAATTGTGCCATTTTTCAAAATCCTATTTTATCGTTTGTATTAGAATATAAGTGAAATACAGGTTATATGCCATTTTCTCTTATTGTTTGTTCTCTGTTTATTTTGGGGAAAGTTTGCTTTTTATCATTTTTTATTAGCCTTTGAAAAATTTTATAATACATTTTGATCATTCTATACATCCTCCACTCATCCCAAATTCTGCCACTTCTCTACTCTTCTAAGTTTGTGTCTTCTCATCTATTTAACCCATCAAGTACAGTTGGTGCTTCTCGTAAGTTCTTGAATGTAGTACCTTCCACAGGAACATGATTAAGACAGCAGGGGCCACATCACAAAAGAAAACTGACTTCTCCTCTTCCAGGAGTTAAGAATTCCCAATACTTCCTTAGCGAGGGCTAGGACTTCATGCCCACTCTCTCTCTTCCATACCGAGAATTTTATGACTTATGTTCATGCAGATCTTATGCACGCTGATATAACTACCATGAGTTCATATGTATAACTGTTTTTCTGTGTGTGGAAAACAGTTTTTGTGTAGTCATCTACCATGCTGGCCCTTACAGTATTTCCATTCCCTCTTTTGCAATGATCTGTGAGCCTTGGGAAGGAAGACAGAATGTGATTCTGTTGTTACTTTCAGAGCTGAGCATTCCTTAGTCTCTTATTATCTGTATCTTAATCCAGTTGTTTTTCTCTGTGTTAATTGTTTTCAACTCCAAAAGAAGCTTCTGCGATGAACAAATCTATGCTTATAACAATATGTCATTAGGCTTCATGTCCATTTAGTAGAGTAATAGTAGTAGATTCTTTCCTAGGGCCTATGACCTGTCTAGCCACAGATTTTGGGCCACTCTACCAGTGCCAGTATGCGCTTCAATTTATGAAGAAACGTAGATCCAATCAGAAAGAGTTTGATTCCTCCTATGACATTGTACCAGTGTGGCACAGCTTGCCAGGCAGGACATTGTTGTAGCTAGCAGGGGTCACAGCTAGATATAAATGATAATTATTTTCCTTCTTCAGTAGCTTGCATACCAGCTTCCAGCACTATGTAACTTAGTAGAAAAGAAGTTTCTGGATGAGCACCAACTTGTTTTCTACATATTCTAGGATGCATGTAAGTGGTATCTTCAGCAATAGGGGCTAACAGTCAAGTTCTAAACAACGAATAGTATTGACAATATCCTGTAAGACTTTTGGATCTCACTGGCCAACAATTTTAAAAGAGGTGACCCATCCCCAGCACTGGGATTTTTTTAGTTAGCCACTGTGTCTGTGTGTGTGTGTGTGTGTGAGAGAGAGAGAGAGAGAGAGAGAGTTTTTACAGTAATAGGTTTCTATGAGACATTTTCAAAAGGTCTTTAGTGTTATTTGTCCCTCCTAATGTTCCTTCCTTTACCATACCTTCCGATCCCCCACTCCAGTTTAACTCTTCCTGATCTGTTATTCTGCTTTAACTCTTTATACACGTGCGGTCTACCACCCCAACTCTAAATATCACTTTCCATGACCCTTTCTAATCTTCTAATTTCTAACGATATTCCAAATGAAACACATATCTGAAAATTCAAAAGTAGCATCAACAAAACAGACAAAACATGTAATATTTGTCCTCTGGGTTTAGATTACCTAAAACTCAAAATTATTGTTTCAAACCCTATCTAATTATGTGTGAATTTTCTAATTTCATTTTTCATAATAGCTGAGTAATATACTATTTTTAATATATCACATTTAATTATCCATTCAGTGGCTGATAGGTACGGAGCTGTTTCCATATCTTGACATTGTGACTAAAGCAGTAATGAGCATAGAGAAGCAGTTATCTCTGGTGAGACACGAAGTCTTTTGGGTATATGTCCAAGAGCTGTACAGCGAGATCATACAGTAGATCTTTTTGTAGTTTTTCAAGGAACCTCTGCACTAATTCCCAAAGTGGCTCATCCATTTGTACATTCTCTGCAGCACTGAATCAATTTTTCCCTTTCCTAATACTTACCAGCATTTGTTATCATTGTTGGGGGGGCCAGGTTGTCTTAGTCATTCTCACTGTGGTAAGATAAAAATCTCACAGCAGTTTTAATTTATATACCACTGAAGACTAAAGATATACTTGTTTAACACCCCCCTTGTAGCTTATTTATTTTTTTATAATTGATTTTTTAAAATTACGATTAATTACATTTATCCCTTCATTTTCCTTCCTGCTAATCTTCCCATACACCCTCACCAGTCTCTTCCAAATTCATGGCCCTTTTCCTCACTAATTGTTATTGCATGCATATATATATATATATATACATATATATATATATATATATATATATGTATATATATATATATATATCCCTAATTATAACCTGCTCAGTATATATAATGTTACTTTTATGTACGTTTTCAGTTTCATATATGACATTTTCATACACATCTTGTTTTGGTTGCAAATTTTCTTTGTATTTCCAAGTTTAAAAGATTAAGCCAGTATGTCAATTACTAAAATAAAAAGGGATGCTGGGACTTGATTGGTATTATTTAGAGTCAGTTAATATATGTTGAGATAATTAAAATCTTAGCAATATTGAGTCCTTCAGTCCTTGTTCAGGTTATTAAATTTCTGTAACATGGTTTGTTAATCCAGGTTGTCCAAAGAAATAAGACCAATACTATGAAGCATGTGTGTGTGCATGTAAGAAATCATCTTGTATGATTATTCATGGACTAGAGCTTTGATCTGCCATCTATAATCTGGAAGTCCAGGACAGCAGGTGGTACAGTTCTATCCCAAGCCCTGTGGTCTGAGACGCAGGAGTATCAATTGTGTAAATCCCAGCCCCAGGGCAAAAGAACAATATGCCAGCTCAAGCAGCCAAATAGTGAGTTAGTCTCTCTACCTTTGTGCTGTGCTTTTTGTCCTGTCCTTCAATAGACTGAATGATGCCCACTTCTAGGGGCAGGAATCTGCTTTGTTCAATCTACTGATTCAATTGCTTATCTCATTCAGAAACGCCTTCATGTTATACCCCAGAATAGTTCTTGATTAAATTTCTAGGCATCCCATATTTCAGTAAAGTTGACACATAAAACTAACCATAACCCGTAGTTTATATATTTTATCATAGGGGACTTAGGTATTAGACATAATTGCATTTGTCAGATAAGAAGCTACTGACTGAAAAAAATATTTGTACATCACATACCAAGGAAAGACTAAATCCTAAAAGCCAGTGTACTCTTAACTGCATAGAGCATAAAGCAGGGGCATTTCTCTGTAAACACTTGTAGTCATGATTATAAGAATCTGAATTTAACAACTCACACAGTTAGGTAAAAAAATATGGCACAGTATCATTATTATATGTAAACTTTAATTAAGAGTTTAAAGACAAATAACTATTGCTCCTTTATTAACCAATGATATTATTTTCTTTCTCAATTTAAAAAAATCTGTCTTTTACTTTTTCTATGACAATTCACACATGCATAGAGTATATCTTGATGATACTTGAAATACCCCTTTCAGACTCCTTTGGATACACCCCAAAACATCCTCCCACCACATTTATGAGCAAAAACTATATAATTTTCAACTTCTGTAGCTCCTTTTATATCCCTAAATTTACTTACTTCCATCTTGTATCATTCATCATGACCTGAAAGATTAATGTATCTCTACTGGTGGCAAACTCTCTAGATTTCAGTTTTGTGAACCATCTTGATTGCTTTTGGTTTTTTCAGATATAGTTCCAGTGGTTACAGAATTCCAGTTGTAGTTGTTAACTACAGTTGTTTACCCTCAATTTAAGGGAAGAGAAAGGAAGGATTGAAAGAAATTTTCACTGCTTTTGCAGGCAGCCTTGACACAAAATGAGAGAAAGATAGAAATCATCACAGCTTTTTTAGGCTGTCCTAAGGTTGGAGAGGACTAGCTGACAGTGAATCAGACTAGCATCTCAGGTCTCAGCTCCCTATCTTCAAACTCACTCTGTCCAAACTGTGTTCTTTAAAGCAAGAATAAACAAACTAAGTATGGACAAAAAAACTAATGAACCCACAACCAACAACCTTCCATCCCAGATCTCGGGACTTCAGACCTTTTATACTCTAAGCAAAAGTTCCCATAAAACCAAGTAGCACACAAGCCTAAGAACAAGCAACACACGCCAAAACAACTACACCTAATGAAATTATAGCCACCTGCATCAGGCATTCCAAATCCAACTCATAATAGTCTACCACACCTGGGATGGGAACGTAAATGTAGTCCAAATACCATTTAGCTTTTTTTAAAGAAACAAAAACAAAAACTTTTTTTCCAAATGTTTCACTACACCCAGTGTTAATTATTTTCTTCAAACTTAAATATTCCTTCCTGAAGGGAAGAGACAGGCTAATAAGACTCAGTAAGTTAGGAAAATATACACTACGCTTCAGGGCTCTCATGACAGTTAGTTACATAAACAATAAGTAATTGCTGGGGTGAAGGGTTCTTGGAGGACCTTTCTCCAAGTTGTAGGGAATTCCAGTGATGCAATTCTCATTTGTTGTTTCCTGCAGTGGGGAAATGCATCTGCCTGTATCAGGCATACTCCTATAAGTAATTCCTCACCTCTGGTTCTGTAAGTAAGCCCTCACCAATAAACACATTTATTCATCAATTAAGGCAGGGTTGAAATCGCTTCTTTGGTAGGTTGTTAGTTGCCCTCTCTGGAGTGAATAGGTATTTATTCATGTCTCCATAGGAAAAATTGAGTACCCCTCGTTAGCAAAACTTTTCCTTCTTTACATTACAGCAATAAGATGACTGGCTTCTTCTGGCTTCTATGATTCTCCTGGAAAGCCTAACTTCAGTGTCAAAGTCTCCCTTTTGAAGTTAGATGATCTTTAGCCCACAGCTGTTTTCTTTTTTATAGAATGTATTTAACATTTTTCCATTTTCTTTAACATGCTCATAATAGTAATATAACATTTTTGCTAATGTTACAATATGAAGTGTGCTCCAAGTGGGTTCTATTGGCCACCCGCTTTGGGCTACACTTTCTTGCTGTGAGACACATTTTTTCTTCTTTTAATTCCAAATTTCTTTTATTTCCCAGACATTTTTTTCCTAAAATGACTCATAGCTGAGTTTAATCTGCCAAAGACAATATAAATATTTTCTTTACTGCTAGCTACAGTAATGGACAGTTCATCTTAATCCAATAAGAAATTAAATATGGTCAAGGATGGGTGACAACTTGCATTTATCTCACTTTTGTTCTGGTTTCAAACATCTTAAGTATGAAACCTGTGAGTATATTGAATGTCTTTCTCTCTTTCAAGACTTGGACTTCTAAACACTGTTCACTGTACATAGCTTAATTTTCTGTCTCTATGCCAATACATAGCTACCTCGGCCCTCAGCTAAAGGCCAGGGGAGAGAGTTGGAAGCCTTGCATTTAGTCCTCTCCTGATTCCAAATTGCCACAGCAGCCAGTACAATTATCAAAAGCCCTGTCAGCTTATCTTCCACAAAGCAGAACCTTTCACTAGATGGCCCTGATCCTCAGCCAACCCCTGCCTCTGCAAATGTTCCCCAAGGAGACCAGTTCAGAGAGAGAACATACAGAGAAATTCTGCTATGTCCAGTTGAAATGGAATTTTTGGTCTACTGTCATCTAAAATGATGTATTTTGCAATAATCATTTACCTGTGGTTTAAACGGTAAAGATGGAACTGCAATCCTTGTTTTATAGGTCAGAAACCTTGACCAGGCATTTTCTAAAATGTGCTATCTTGTGTAAACAGGAATCATGTGCAGCTCTTAGAGGCCTGAAGATTATTACCAGAAATGAAATAATAAAATGGATGATATTTTAGTACCTTAGACTTCATGGGAGAACAAAATCCTAGCTTTGAAAATGCAGGCAAACAGGCAGCTACCCAATTCCATTTACATTAATGAATCCTTTTTGACTTTTTACATCTGACACTACTGAGCCCTATATTGGCACTCCTTCACCCCTACCTTACGCACTGAAACACTCAAGTCAGAATAATCTTCCTTTACTGCGAGGACTTACAAGACAACTAAATTTTGTGCAAGAATATTTGAAGAAGGTTTCGTACTGTGAAATGCCTAGTATTGATCCCGAGCATCTTAAACCTACAGAAAGAACCTCATATTTAAGACTTAAAACTACACAGACTATAAAAATCAAGAGCAAGGTGTTCTGAGCATGGAATAACAAAGGGGGGAAAAGATAGAAAGAGACAGACTGAAAGGGGCAAAAGCATCCAATCAGCAATAATGCATATCAGATGCATTGACTCCCCAGGCTCCTTATAAGCCCTCTCAACAACCAACTGGGTTGGGAGCAGATTTGAGTGTAGCTTCTCTCTGCTTTTTGGTTACTCTTCAACAGAGCACCCTTACAAAACCTAGCGCCACTGTGTGTATGTCTCTGTGTGTTACTCAACCTGCTCGATACCAAGATGATTGTGAACCAGCAGCTTCTCCACTGTAACATAAAGCAGGAAAAATGTGCAATATATATTTAAGTGTGTTTCCCATCAATATTGTATGAACAGCGCTACAAAGCTGAGGATGATGTCTCACAGAACCGACCTCTTAAATGAAACTTATTAGCAAACTTAAAATGGATGAATATTACTCAGAAAGATGCAAAAGTTCCTAGGTACAATTACATATACTTTTAAAGTCATAAAAAATATCGCTGAAGAGGTAATTTAATCAACTTACTCTTAAATAAATTTTTCAAAACTATGGAAGTGCTTGAAAGCCAAGTGGCAGTTATAAAAACAAGAAGCATGCAATTTCCCAAGTTCCTTTTGTCCCTAAATCATTTTCATTTTTATGATCCTTTAATTGCTCAGCCTCCCCAAATGTTTACTAAGTACCCACTATTAACCTAATAGAAAATAACACTAAGATTGAGCAGGGCCAGTGAGTTCTCGAAATACAAAGTGTTTCCTCTGAGTGGATTCTGAAAACAGTAACAATAATAATCACAATGAGGTAATGCTTTGCTTGGATTGTCCAGCTAATACATTAATATAAAGTAGGCCATAAATTTGAAAAAGAGTTAGCAGGGGTGTGGGGAGGGCTTGGAGAGAGGAAGGGGGGATGTTGTAATTCTATTATAATTTCAGAACATAAAATAAATTTTCCAAAAGCTATAGTTCTTAAGTGATATTAGAGTTTTCATAATAAACTAAAATAAAAAGTCTGTTACATAATCTCCAAAGGCCTGTCACCCTACTACTTACTTCTTATTCTTTCTCTTCTCTCTTTCCTTCTTCCAGCATAACCCATCAAGCTGTTCTGTCTCAAATATAAAAAATGAGTAAGTTAGGTGACCATTGTTCTTCCTTCAAAGCAAGCCATAGTCACACTAGCTAGTAAAAAACATATATGAATGGATACATCATTTCATTTGTGGAATATGAGAATAAGGAAGTTATAGAGTTTTTAAAATAATCACTTTAATATTAAGAAACCGATTAAGTAAATCTTAAGAAACAGGAAACTGTAATAAGATATTCTTCAATTTGGTTCCCCTAAATATTTTCATGTAATTTGTTCCCTTTTTTATATTATTATCTTCCTTATAACTAACTCTGTTTTCATTTGGAGAGGATGAAATAATTCTCAGCCATTCTGTTTAATGTCCCCTTAGCTCATCTCTGTTTTCCTTAAATTATTTTTTGGATGTTTAAGCACTATGTTATGGCATGTAGTCATATTTGCATTGCTATGATAGATGTATTGGTAGATTCAATTAGTAATCTCAGTGCACACGTTAAATAAGCGTCTGCGCTACTTTTGTGCATGTTTTATGAAAGGTTCTGATTAGAATATACTAGAATATACATTGCTGTGTCCTAGTTGGGTTTTCCGTTGCTGTAAAAAACAAAACAAACAAAAAACTCCACAATGAAAGCAACTTGGGCACGAAGGGTTTCTTTCCACTTACAGCTTCAGTCATACTCTGTCACTTTAGGGAGTCAGAACAGGATCTGGAGGCAAACACTATGTCGAAACCATGGAGGAACATTGCTTACTGCTTGTTCAGATTGCTTTCTTATTATACCACACGGCCACCTGCCTTACACTTTTGGCTGGACACTCCCACATCAATGATTAGTCAATAAAATTGCCTGTAAGACTTGTTTACAGGCAATCTGATGGAAGCATTTCCTTAGTTGGGGTTCTTTCTTTCCAAATAACTCTTCTTGTGTCAAGCTGACAAATAAAATAGGACAGCTGGTAAGCATTTTCTTGTTTTTACTATTTCATTTTATCTTCTCTTAATGAATGCATGATTAGATAAAAAGCAAAAATGTTGAGAAAATAAGAAAATAGGATTTCAGAAAAGTTAAAACTTAAGAGTCATCAAAAAATGTCGTTTAGAAAATAAATTGACAAAACATAAGCTGTCAATGGGGTAAGGGAGTATGTGCAATTCACATAATAGATAACGGACCTTTATCTACATTTAACAGTGAATTTGCAAGCAAATTAAAATGGGCAAGACTATTGAATAGATGTTTCAGAAAGAACCTAGTGGATAAACACATCATATGTGCCAAATCTACATATTAGAGATGTCAGGGAAGTATACAAAGAAAATGAGCTCCTGCCACACATTGTTACAGTGCCACCAATACCAAAAAGCTGCTACAAGTCTCATAATTACTATTGAGAACAGAATTGAGGCAACAAACAGAGGGTTGGAACGAAGGCCACATCATTATCCCAGCCAGAACCCTTCCTTACACTGGGTTGATTTTACAGATCAGAATATTGACTCCTCCTACATGAAAAAATCATTAAGTTTAAGATTAATTGACCATAGAACTTCAGGTTGATTGAAAAAGAGACAGGCAAATCAATGGATACATATTTCTTAGCTTGGCTCAAATGCTATACAGGAGAAGTACACTCTTCATAACTCTAAAGTATACTTTTCTCATAAAGATAAATGACACATGTGTATTCCAGAAAATGTGTGAGATTATGTACTGAAACTATAGTGTTTTAGCCCCAGTTCAACTTTGTTTTAAGTATCTCTCAGAATTACAAAGGTAGAGTTTACTGTAAATACTATAAAACAAAATTTTCAGTCCTGTGGATTTAGTTAAGACTCACAGTTGTATAACCACTGCCACAGACAGTTAAGCACACTCTTAAAATACCATTAAAGTACACATACTGTCAACTAGACTACAGCACTCAGTCTCTGCTGATTGAATTTGGCTTATAGTGATAGCAAATGCATTGACTAACAGATGCAATGTTTCAATGCCCTGCTTATTTGATCAGCATCATTAAATTTGATCATATTTTCCATCTATCTCTAACCCATTAATTCTTGTCTTTAAATAGCATATTCCTATTTGCTTTCAATTCAATAGTTTAGGGATAGTTGAAGTTGGGAGATTATCAATGCAGCAACTCTAAATAGTGGCACACATGTTTTATGTTAACATGGGTTTTCATGGTTCTTGGTTAGGTACCTAGGAATAAGATTCCTAGATAGTGTGGGAATGTATGTACAACTTTATAAGGACTGATCAAATTTCTTTTCAAGGTGGATATAAAATTTTGTATTTCAGTCAGCAGAATATTGGATGCAGTCATTCCTCATCCTTGCCAAAATTTGTTAGTGTCACTTTTGATTTACTTGATTCATTCTATTAAGTATGTGTTGATATCTATATGCAGCTTTAGTTTGTGTTTCTTAATGAATTGTGACATTCATCACTTACTTCCTAGTCATGTTTTCTTCAGTAAAATACTGTTATCATTTGTCAATTTTAATCATTTTACCCTTATAAGTAAATTGATATATCTCTATATAAACATATATAGATAGATGATAGATAGATAGATAGATAGATAGATAGATAGATAGATAGATAGATAGATAGGTAGATTTGTTGTACATATTTCCTCCCTGTATTATTGATAATTTATATTTTGGAAGAAATGGTATGTTTTGAAAACTGAAAATTTTAACTTTGGATACCCTCCAGAAAATCTTCTTTTTTTTCTTCCTTTTTTTTTTTTTGGTCAGGGGATGGGGAGAGTATGTTTCTTTTTTATTTAAAAAAATAATTTCCTAATTAAAAGTTAAAAGTAAAAACTCTCCATTGTTCAAGGTATGAACTGAAATTCTATTTTACATATGGCTACCTAGTTGATTCCTCATCATTTATTGAAAACAGCTAGTGTCATTTTTCTCCATTTAATTTTTTAGTAGATATATCAATTTTGATCTGATGTTAGTAGTTGTTTGTTCCCTTCTGGTATTCCACCTATCAATATGTCTTTTCTTTCATTAATTTCAAGTTACCTTGATAATGGGAGATTTATGCTATATCTTTCAATATGTATGTTTTATATGTTAGCTCTTTCTTAGCCCAAAATTTATTAAACTTCTGCATGCACTTCATTTCCTCCCCAAACTCTTATCTTCTCAATTACCTCTACTGAGAAAAATTTGAAGTAGTATGTTATCAGTTATTAGATATTCTATTTTGGGATCTGTACTTTGCATTGTTCTAATTCAATGCATCACTAGGATTGTCATATCCTCTCTGTTATCAAACAAGCCCTTTGTCTGCCTCTGATTTGAGAACATCTAACTATATGAATTAATTAGCTTAATACTAATTTATACACCATATTTTGACTATTTTCATAGTGAATTTAGGTGGATTATAAAAAAGGAACTCCATTTTTAATGTTAACTTAGTATTTTTTTGGTACATACTGGATATGTGTACGTGTAACTAAATCATATTTTACAGTAAATCTGAAACAAATGTATACAATTTAACCTTTTATTTACTAGTCTCTGACTGCTCTGTTGTAGTTCATACATAGCTACCAAAAGAATTGAGAAATCAGTTGATAACTTATATTTTTTCTCTCCTTTTTAATTTTTTTAATTTTTAAAATATTTATTTTTCTCTCTTTGTATAATACATATCAACATCCCTTCTACCCTCCCTCTATTTCTCCCAGCTCCCCACATCCTCCCTCCCCTTCTATTCTATATCCTCCCCATTCCCACCCACCACCCCCACTTCTCCCCATAGAAGAGAACAGTCCACCCAGGGTCAGCGCTCAAACAGGATACAACAAATGGGACAAGGTCAGGCAGTAGTCCTCACATCAATAGTGAACCCACATCGTGCAACCCAGCTAGAGGGTTGGGTTGGATTCCTAGGGAATGGATCCCTATGGCAGGCAAAAAATGTCAGAGAATCTTCACATATACTTTAGCCTGCAGGCTGTCTGCAAGAACCCCAAGCTAGACAACCACACAACATATCTAGGAGACCCTTCAGGTTTCTTGTCTTCTGCTTCAGGCTCCGAAAAACCCCAAGAGTGTTAGTCCATTGACTCCCTGGGGCCTGATATCCTGATGTCCCCGACCTCTCTGGTCACCAAAATGCATACTCCTCCTCTTCTGCAAGTTTTTAGGAACTCTGCATGGTGTTTGGCTCTGGGCCTTTGCATCTGTTTCCAACAGCTGCCTTACTGATTGAGACTGTACTAGGTATCAATCTATGATTAGAGCAGCATATCATTAGAAATCATCTCCTGGCTATCTGTCTCTAGTTCCTGGCTTACCATACATAATCAGGCATGGGTTCTCTCCTTTGGGTTCTGAACTTCCATTGTCCAAGTGGGTCCTGTAAGGAGGATGGAATACAGGTTGAAGGTTTTCTGGTTGGGGTGATGTTCCCAGTTCCTCCACTGGGACCTTTGCAGGCTACACAAGAAGGCCTGTTCAGGTTTCCCATCCCCCATTGCTAGAGGTTCTTTCCAAGGTCTCCATATTCAGCTCCAGTGAGTTTCCACATCCCATGGTCTCCAGATCCTTTCCTCAATGTCCCCCAGTTCCGGCTGTCCTTCTAATTCAGGAGAGCCAATAAATTGACTGTAAGTATATCCAAGCATCTTTTATCTATAGGTAGAAATGGGTAAATTGTAGCAATCATACCTGGCCAAGAAGAAAAATAAAATAGAATGCAACAATTCATAGCCCTACTTATGAGTATAAAGTCTATCCTTACATCACATTCAGTCTCCATACAGTTGCTCATATGTAATTAACATCTAGAATGTCAGCCAATATCCACATGCTGCGGCTGCCATATTTGCTGTTTCTATTCTGACTCTGTATCTATGCCAATCTGTTTTGCCCTCAAAAACAACTGTTGAGGCTTTATCAAATTTTCTTTTAATGTATATCCAATTTAACTCATAAGTTTCAATAATATATTTATGATGAAAAATGACCTTGAAATTCCAACATTTCTCATCTGATGTTTTCTTTTATTCACATGATTCGAAATTTAAGAATTTGGATAGAAAACATACAGAACCAAAGGATTGGAGAATGTGTCTACCTATATAGTTATATACACATTTATTTGTTGTTTTTAATCTGTTTATAAAATATCCAAAGTTACTAAACATATTGTCTTTTCTCATATAGAAAGGATATATATACATATATATATATATATATATATATATATATGATATTATCAGCCTAAATAGATACAACATAGACCTTATTAAGTTATAAACTGTAAAATAAGTAAGGAATGTCTCTAATGTATTTCAGGATGAAATTCAAAGTGTTGCAGGTTATTTTAAATAGTTGTTGTAATGTCACAGATAACTCATTAACTTTATAGAATATACTGTTCTTTTGTCATACTAATAAAATTGTATTTTAAAACAAAGTCTACTCTAATTCTTTTAGAACTGGATGTAATGACTTGTTTCAAAATCTGTTATTTTATGAAGTTCCATAACTAGATACGCATTTGGTTTCTATCTAGAGAGAAACAATGAAAGAGTATGGATTTGGATGGCAGGGGAGGTGGTGAGGATCTTTGGAGGAGTTGGGTGAGGGGACATTGTTAAAATAAATCTATTTTCAATAAAAAACAAAGAGGCAAAGAAGACATCGTATTTTCCAAATGAGTAGATATTTGTAACAGTAAGTGTGGCATAGCTGTCAATGTCAGGGTGATATGCTTGGTGCGCCCAAGATAAGTTTGAGTGTATTTTGGAAGAGGGCAGAATCATTTGGGAAACTAAAATGCAAAATAAAACTGTCTGTGTCTCATCAGGACATCACATAAATATCATAATAATACATCTTCATCTGGAAAGCAGAGAAAATTCTACACATAGTCTAAATTGAGGCAGGATCATAAATAGCGAAATGGAATGTCAAGTGCATTCATCTATATACAGACTGCTGTAAAATAATCTAGTTTCAATAACAAATATTGTTTTCCCAGAAAACAAATAAGAACAGAGAACATAAGCAATTTCTTCCGAGGTCATTCAACACAATATTTTAAGGGTACAATCATAAATGCAACCTCAATTTGCAACAAGAATTTCAAGCTTGTTGATACTAGACACTGTACATATTGTTTTGTGGTAGGGGGTTTTAGACAAGACTATGGTAGCAACAGCTCAGATAAATCAAAGTCTGTCACAAAAGTGACTTCATTTCTTATAATCTATACTTCTGCAAACCAACAAACCTATAGCATATTGTTTTTTTAACCTTGTATACAGGTTCCATCTACTTGCTATCTATAAGTAAAGAATCTTTAAAATGTCAATAACATAAAATTTTAAACAGTTACAAACATATTCTGAGAATGAAAGGTATACAGTATAAACTGCAAAATCATTGGAGTGAGTCTAAAGACAATAAATATATCACAGTAGAAAGTTTTCTGAGCTAAATGTCTTTGAATATTGAATTAAAAACATAGGCAGGATGGTAATATGCTACATATTCATATACATGAATCTGTTTTACATTATTTTTTAAGAAGCTGCCAATAATTCCTCTTTTAGACATATAAAACATTTGAACCACAAGTGCCCTTCGACTCTTATTGGTTTTGGTAAATTTTGAGAAAACAGTTAAAATTAATTTTAATGCTTGCTTTACCAACATAGTGATAGTTGAGAAATAAAGTAGAAAATGTATATAAATTAGGTTATTTTGCAAATTGGTAGCATCTTCAATATTATTTTCCCTTTCTTAATGGATTTAAATGAGAAACACTGATGACTATGTTAGCATATTATGTGCTCAGTTGGAGACACCAATAAATGGGTTCTTTGAATACATTTGGAAAGATATAACAGTTAAATATCATTAATACCAAAATCAAAGTAATATTTCACTGAAAATAGAGAGCTTTAAAGAATTGTCAAGTGTATCTCACAGTATTTTAAATAAATTTATGGGATAGTTACAAACCAATAAACCATGCTGAAGGGAAAACTAATTATTAGAATGCACAAATTTTGCTTCTAACTAAGATAATTTTTTAAAAATTTTGTTTCAGTGTAAATTGTGCCCAGATGAGATCTGTTATGCCTCTTATTATAAAAATATTATACTGAAAATGTTTCTTAGGTGGGTTTATGGCATAAAGTATTTACTAGTACTTTAGGACAAGAACTGTTTCTATTTATTTCTTTGCTTTATTCTACATGGTTATTTTTAGTCAGTAGAATGGACTAGTGGGTTCTCAGCTTGTTTATCATTTTATACAGATCAGTTCTTGACTGAGAGTTCACAACAGGCATAATTAGCAGAAATATATGTCGCGCGCTACCTTCGCCGATAAAGGAGACGCGGCAAAACAGAATCCTTCTGACGGCAATTTATTGACAGCTCTTTTAGATAGCAGATGGAAAAGGACCACGAGTCTAGAAAACCCCCAACTAATATAGAGTTTTGGGGAATGTTTTTCCCTGCCAATTGGTGCTCTTGCAGAACCTAATTAGTATACTGCCTTCAATCGGTAGCTTTTACGATCCCAATTAGCATGTGGTTATCTTGAGCAGATTACACAGCCAGTGCATGCGCAAGAGCAAACAACGCTCCCGTGAAGAACCAGGAAGCAGGGAGCCGGCGCCATCTTCTAATGGCGAATGATATCGGCTCCCAACAAATATATAGAAGCCAATGCCCACAAACAATCTACAAAACCAATTGGAACATACAGATGGATAAACAGAAAACATACTCTTACTCCAATGTGTCTCAGTCTCTATATTTGTGTCGCTCTGTCTGTGTCTTTCCCCTTGCCACCCTCTCCCAAACAAATGCACACACACAAAGTCATCCCCAGTTCCTCAGAACATCCATGTAAAGCGAGGTGTGCTATGGTAATAAACATGTATAATCCCTGCTCTCCTACAGTGACATGGGAGACAGAAACAGGATAGCCCCTGTTGGACTGTGGGCCCGAGAGTCTGATATATGCGGAAACAACATACATGTGAGAAACAACAACAACAGCAACAACAAAAACCCTGCCTCAAATATACTAGAAGCTGAAAAGCAATGTCTAAAGCTGTCCTCTAACCTAAGAATGTGCTTGCATTTATGCACACAAATGCACACATACATGCATACACTTCATACATTCATACACATACAAACACTCATCATAAGCACAACTATAAGAGAAAAAAAATCAAGCTGAACAGTAAATTTAAGTAAAAGATAACCATATTATAGGTTTAATTGTATTTTCTCAAGAAGTATTGAGCCCCAGAACTTCAGAAATGCTTTTATTTAGAAGCATCTTTATAGAGATAATCTATATAAACTGAGATTATTAGAAAGAACTTTAAACAGGTATGTCTAATGGCCTTCTGAACAGGGAAATTTGGGGCACAGAGACAGACACTTGTGAGGAAGGGGCAAGTAAAACATCTCAAGGAGAAGGTGGTCACTGGGGCTGGAGGGATGCAGCAGACTACAGAATAGAAAAGATTTCAATAAACCATCAGGAGAAAGGAAGATTCCAGAAATAATCTTTCTAGGTCATCCTTCTGAAAGAACACACAAAGCCAACACATTGATATTGGTCTTCCAGCTTCCACTCTCCAATTCAGTATACTTCTGTTGGACCACACACACTCAGTGTGTTGCATACTGCAATGATAATTATTAAAACACAGTGGCTTATCTGATCCTTCTAAGAAATTTAACTTTTTACATGAGTATGACTATTAGTGTGTTTAAAACAATGCAAAGAATATGAAATTTTAGGTATTACACTGTAGAAGCTATAAATTGTTTACTTTCTGAGATTCATAAACTTTGCAACCAAGCTGACAGCTTCCATTTCTTCATCAGCATGCACAAAGACTAATTTAATTATATCTACCCCAAAATTTTAGTAAATGTGCTAACTAGAGATTGTAGTGAAAGATATGCAAAAGGTCATTATGTTAAGCAGAAACTCTTATTTAAGGGGGTGCGTTGGTGTTGAGATGATGCCAAAGGTTGACAAGGACATAGTCTCTTGCACTGTACAATTTTCTTCATTTAGGGACATCCCGCATCCATGTTCAGAGCAGAGAAAATGGACACAAGTGTGAAGACTTCACACTCCTACTACAGGAAATCTACAACTAGAACCTTAAGTACCACTTTTCAGTTGATTTCATGCTACTCCAGACAAAGGAAACACAGACTAGATAAACGATAAAGAATGAAGGGGGAGGAGAGACAGAGTTTAGGCTTCACATTTTTTCAGCTGCTCCAGAGGAAAAAATGTCAAATATATGAATGACTTTTTAGACCCTGGAGGCATATATATTCCATCATTATCTGAAGAAGAAAACGTGTTAGGGTGATTTCAGCACTTCAATTCTCCATTATCTACGGAGATTTTCAACTAAGATCACAAGCAAATACCACTCTTTATTTTTACACATCATTCTTTTTCAAAATGATATTAGTTTTAATCTGAACTTGTGTTAAACATAATTGGCATATGTAAACTACTGAGATTCTTACTTCCTATATTACATATTATTAGAAAATTATGAGTTTAAAAATATGAGATATTACTATA
Organism: Cricetomys ansorgei; assembly: GCA_026225945.1. NCBI lineage: Eukaryota > Metazoa > Chordata > Mammalia > Rodentia > Nesomyidae > Cricetomys > Cricetomys ansorgei. Next base: position 275,122 of record JAMJFZ010000882.1, on the reverse strand, counting down.
TACAAATTAAAATGGCCAAAATCTACATTTACTACAGCAGAGTTTTTACACCGTCCCCTCTACGGCAGATTTTTGCTATCCTTGGTAAACACCCGTTTACCAGAGATAGGAATGCAATAGCATAGAGAATTTTGAAGGAGCTTTAAATATGCCCTTATCAATCCAACCTTAAATCGCTGTTTTCATTTATCTAAAAGAAGATAAAACTTTAAATTCACTCAAAAATTTTGCTTATAAAGTTTTTTATAAACCTTAGAAAAAAGCCCTTGGAGTAATTAAGTCATTCTTACATAAGTCAGTGGACACATATCATGTGAGGTATTCAGAAAATATTTTATTCAGCATAAATTTAATTAAAATATCAACCTGTTTATAAACAAGAAAAGACACTAAAAGTCTATCGCTCCATGAAAAACATCAATGCTTTGTGGACTCCATTTTTTTTTTTTTTGCATGTTCTGGAAAATGGAAATATACGGAGTCCATAAAAGTAATAGAAACTTCTAGGAGTCAGATTAACAGAAGGTTGAGGTGCTAATACTCTCTATTAATGAAACACTTCTGTATGAACACATTGATGACACTTGTCATTGTACGTTTGTTAGCACAACAAATAAATACTAACTCAAACTATGACATTTGAGTGATGTGTTAATGTACGCTCAGTGATATGCAACTGTGCTGAATAGTTTTAATTGTCACCTTTATACTACCTACATCACCTAGATTATAGATCCTAGAAAGAGAGTTCTAATGAGTAATTACATAAATCAGGTTGTCCTGTGGGCATGCCTGTGTGGGATGACCTTGATTGTTAATTAGTGTAGGAAGATCCAGCTGATTGTGGGTGACACCATTCTTAGGCGGGGGCTACTGAACAGTGTAAGAGAGGAGACAATCAGCTGAGAACAATTAAATAGAATCTAGGCAGTCATTCTCTCTCTGTTCTTGGATATCTGTGTAGTGTAACTAGTTTCTGGCTTGACTTCTCATCAATGAAAGACTTCTACATGGAATTTAAGTCAAGTAAGACAATTTTCCTTTTTTGTTTGTGTGTGTTTTTGTTTTGTTTTGTTTTTTGTCAGAGTACGTATCACAGCAATCAAATGACAAACAGATAAATCTTATTGGGCACATAAGTAATGGGAGAGGCATTGTGTGTAGAGGCAGGGCATATATGTATCTCAATGTATTGTTAACCTAAAACTGCTCCCCAAATAAACTTAATAAAACATTTACAAAGTTTATCATTTTTTATCTTCTGTCTAGTTACATTAACAATTAAGAATGTATTTAGATTTTGGAAAGAGAATAAGCCATTTGGGAAGACTCCTTGAAATACTAGAGAAAGGAGAGCAATATATGAAGTTCCATGTCTTGAGAAAATGGAAGATGAATTAGCTGAAGTAGAGAGAACACTGGAGGGTTTGCCATTATTGCGTGTTTCCGAAATGTGTAATTTCTCTAAAATTTTCCTTACATCATTTCAAGTGGTCACAGATGAAGAAAGTACAGATTTTTGAGATCTGAATATCATCATTCATCACAAAGAAAAAAAGTAACAGAAAGATGTAAGGAAAACTTAATCCAAACTCTGCTTGGTTTATAATTTACTGAAGTGATGTTATCGAATTGGGTTTCCACAAAGAATCACATTTATCAGAATCAACCAGGGCTGTGGCTGAGGATTTTATACCTGCTGCTGTCAGTTGCTGGACCCAATCCCAGTACCCTTGGGAGCTGGCTGGGAGTTCGACTACACAGACCGGGGGAACCACATAAAAGGCCATGTAAAAGGCAAAACGCAGATTCGTTTATTCAAAGAAGAGGGACCCCTTTTAAGCCCAGCGTCCCATTGGCTCCTGGATTGCAGATTGCTGTTGCAGCCCTTTTGCATTAGCTCGGTTCTCATTACACCATCTGTCTCTGGAACCCTCCGAGTGCACCCAGTGTGCGCTGGCCTTCAAAGGGCGCATGCGTGCTGCTTATCAGGCAGCCAAAGCCGCTTAGGTGCACTGTTTGGCAAAGCTGCCAAGCTGTGTCTGCAGGCTGTTAGGCAGGCCAAGCACACATGCCATTCACCGGTAGTCTTTGTTCCTGCCACACAGGGCCTCCTGAAGTTGGTGTACAATCAACTCTGAAGCAAAGAGTCTTAAGGTTTTCAGTGGCCTGACATGAGCAATTGTGGTGATCAAGAGGAAATACCAGAACTTCACATGCGTGCGCACATACACGCGCTCGTGCGCACACACACGCATGCTCCAAAGAAGATAGTTTGATTGTATCATTCTATGTGATTGCTCAGTAATAGACAGGTTGAAGCCATAGTCAGGAACTGCTTGATATAAGGGAGAAAGGTAACAATTAGTGGTGTAAACTGTGAGGATGATCATTGATGGAGCTGCTACTGCCATGCTCCCTGGACTTCTTCTTTATGATACTGAGATTCTCAGGCTCTCATTCTGCTGCCCTCTCTCCTTCCCCTTTTATCCCTTCTCTTCACTAATATCCCTTCACCCTCATTCCCCTCCATTTTTATTACCATCTAAGAATTTTAAAATATAAAACACTGTGGAATATCTACATGAGCCTTTAATTTCCTTTTCACCCTCCTTGCTTTCTCCTTGGCCCATTTTCCACTTCCCCTTTCATCATTTTCTTTACCTTTACTCTATTTTTTACTTCTTCAGTCGTTGGTAAAGTGTGTGATTTGAAATACTCCTGTCAGGTGAAATCCATGCAGATATTGAAAGCCATAATTGTTGATTTCTTTCTAGAGAAAACCTACTCAGAAAATTGTCTCATGTGGATCAGCTATGGATGAGTGGATGGTGGCTATGCTTCTTATACTTCTCTATTTCTGCATCTCCTTCTGCTGAACTTTCCAGTCAGTTTTTGCAGCTTTCAACTATTTTATAGGCAATTCTTCTTCTCCATTGAGCTCTGGTCTAGTTTTGGAGATGGAACTATGCTTGACCTTTTTCTAGAACTTCATAATTCTACATGAAATCTTGCTGGCCTCCTGGGCAGGCAGTGTTGCCATAATGAGAGGAATATGTGTTCTTCCTTTTTGTTTATTTTTAACTGCACAGTAATTTGAGTTGCCATCATCTACAGAGAATAACAACATTAATTTCAAAACACATGCTTTAAGACAACCAAGCAGAAACGGCAAGCTACATCTCTTGGCAGCCAGACCACTGTTCAGAATCCCAGGCTACTGGGCAAGACTCCTAAATCTCGGATATGATTGTTAACATCCCGATTTAAATTCCATTTTAAAGAGTTCAGCTTGAGAGATAGTAAATTTAACTAGTTATCTATTTCATAATTATTTATAGTCTGAGGTGTACATTAACTCAGTCTGGTTGAAATTTTTGTCTAGTATCACCTTCAGAATTCAGTCTTGATCCCAGAGGACATATGACTCTCAAAGTTATCACCTGCTTTTGTTTCCTAAGAGCATTTGGAGTGGGGTGGCAGCATGTAAAAGAGTTTCCAAAAACCCATAGTGGTCCAAACTAGTAAAGGTTCTGAGGTAGGCAGTGGTGGAGTATAAATAATAGCATGTTTTAAGGGGAAAAACTGATATGCTACAGTTTACAGTCATAAAAAAGTGAGCCCCTCTGAAATTCAGAATCTTCCCCTGACTCCCAGACTTCCCTTTTTCCTCTATTATTATCTCTGCCACTATTTGCTAATGTGCTTTCAGGGATTTATCTATGATTTACTTCTTAATTTCAGTAAGAAACAGAATTATATATATATTTTTTTTAGATTAAGAGTAACTATCTGCTGTGGGTGTCACTGACGAGAAACAGCCTGTCCATCATAATAGCCGCTAGTCATATGTAGAGACGAAATTTGACTTAATACTGTTAATTAATTTTAAATTAGTTTCCTCAGACACACTCGTCCCACTTCAGATACTCAATGGTCACAGGGAATGAATAGCTTCCATCAGGAGCAGTGCCAGCAGGGCACTTCCAACATCACAGACAGTGCTGCTGGCAACATAGAGTGCTGGCAACATCAGTACCAGTTTTCTAAGGAGGAAATATGTTTGGAATAAATACAATCTGTTTTGCGGGGTCAGCTCATCGTCAAAGACGGGAAGAAATTCAGGAATGAAGAGACAGGAATTCAATCAGCACCCAGTACCACACCTCTCCAAACAGATACAGTTAAGGTTCCGTTATTCTAAATGAACTGCTAGAAGACAAATTACTACAGCAGCCAGACTGTTAAAACAAGGTGAAGCAGATGAAGTGTGGCATCAAATGGTGTTTGGAAGCCTCTGGAGAGTTGGGCTGCACCTTGAGTCTATGGGTCCTTAGGAACTGTTTTTGAAGTTTCTCTAAAGTTTCACAAAGTCAAATTCTTCTGCTGGCCTTAACTTTGGTCTTTGGTTTGCAACAGATATCTCCTGGGTTTAAATATTAAATCAATTAATGGAAAAATAAAGTGAAATTGCAGGGTAATTTACCGTCAGACGGTAGATGTTCATAGAAATTAGGAAATCAAGTAAGTCAGTTATCAATATTTACAGAAAACTTACTAGTAAATAAAAATTATAACCCACTAAAAAGAATCACATTCTTGAGTGAAGCTAAAATATGAAAAAGAAATTATATAGATGAAAAGATTTTATATTTTTTTATTTTTTTGAGATTATAATATAAATATATTATTTTTCCTTCCTTTTCTTCCTTCCAAACCCTCTTGCTCTCTTTCAAATTCGGAGTCTTTTTTTCTTTAATTGTTGTTACAGTTGTTTGTGTGCAAGTGGTGTGTGAGTGTGTGTGTGCATTTCTAAGACCATTTTTTTCTTTTAAAAAAGAAGATTTATTTTCTAGAAATCATATGTGACAAACTGGAGAAATTAGGAAAAAGAATTAAGAAAGTGATCACAAACCCAGCCTCTGTTGGCTAAAACACAATCATACGTCCCCACAAAATGTTTTAGCCATTTTCTTCCCCTATAAATCAATGTCTAACACTCATCAGGAAAATAAATTGATCGTTGTCTAAGGTCTAATGTCTGATATCATCTTCTATGTTGTCATAGAGCAAAGACAGAAGAAGGAAAAGAGGAAGAGAATGATGAGGAGAGTGGCAGAAGAGGAGGAGGCGGAGAAAATAATTTAGGAGCTAGAAACTAGTTCAGCAGCAGAGAAGTTCTTAGTATACATGAGGCCTTGAATCCAAATGATTGAGAGAGAGAGAGAGAGAGAGAGAGAGAGAGAGAGAGAGAGAAAAGAGAGAGAGAAAGAACAGATGTTTGCATTTTAAAGTTGAATTTAGAGTGGCAGCATTGCATTTATTATTTTTTCTCTTTCCTAATTTACAACTTGTGTTGCAAGGAAAACTTGACCTCAGTGTTCTTACCTGATTCTGAAAAAAAATTCCTTTAAAGAATTTAAGAGAAAAAAATTACTTGAAGTTCATAAATGAAACATAGAAACATGGGTACTGATACGAAGAAATGAACAATGAGGTCAAACAAAAAAAAAAAAAAAACTAAGGGTATTTTATGACTCTGATTAGAAATTAGCTCCATGTGAGAGTAAATTATTTTGTAATTTTCACAAATCCCCTTTTTGACCCTTTTTTAATTGAATGCCTTCTTCATTTCCTGAGAATCACATCTTGAGGGGACAGGGTGTCTATGAATAATCATGTAGGGATTACCAAACAAACACATACCACCCTCTAACCCACATCTACGGTGTGTTGCTTTTGCTATACATGCACACACGCACACACACACACACACACCACACACACTTCCTGAACTCTTCTTGCACCTTTCACTTTATAATTACTGATATCACAGGGAATTTACCTGACCCACTCTTTTCCTCTCATTGATTTCTCAGATACATGTGTAAAATTCAATATCAAAGAGAGGACTGAGAACCTATCTACCTATGCCCTGAATGACACGTGGTTTGCTGAATTATTACAGATCATTCTTTTAGAAGTAGACAGAGTCATGCTTCTTCCAGCGTGGTTCTTTCCTCACAGATCAGGAGAATGCAGTTGAACAAAAGACGGTATAGTGAGAATGCCCACCAATTCTGGTCAGCAAGCTTCTGCGACAAAGCCATGTCAATTGGGCCCCTCCTACAAGGCAGCCAGCATGTCAACTTCACCTCCATGCCCAAATTTGCCATAGAAGATAGGGAGACAGTGTGGTCACTATGTCTCTTACCTTCTCATTGTAGTCCTTTGCCTCTGTGTGAGCTCCAGGTTAATGTCTGTCCGTGATTTTGTGTAAGCACAGATAGTATACGCTGGTGTAAGGTGACAGACAACCAGAGTCCATGTATCTCTATTCCAGAACAGAACTCATTAGTGTTATAGCTGCCATTATTTTGATCATGCTCTGTTGAGGAAGTTTATTTTTTAGTTATGTTTGAAATTCTTTTATGTACTGTTGGGTGAGGGACTATCTTAAGTCAAGGGAATTCTGTATTGTTTGCAGGTGTTGGATTTCTGTGGGGGTTGATTAATTGCTAATGATCTGCACGTGCTATCAGTAAAAATACCTGCGGTGTTCTGAAAGAATAAAAACACCTGAGCGGACACACTCTAGGTTCCACTGTCCAGGTTGGCACTTACCATGGTGGTGGTTCCCTCTGCTGAAGTTTGGTAGAAAAAAACACATATGAAAAGGCCTCCTTGTCCTGTTTGGTGCACCACCCCAGAAGCAGTGTACAACTCCAATGGCCTGTATGAGGAAACACTCTCTATTCTTCATCTTTACATACTTTATGAACTTAAGAAATGGCATGCTCAGGTGTCTCAGCTATTTCCCTTGATTATGATATCATTAGCTTGCAGTAAACAGTAAGCATGGCAAGATCCATGGAAGTTGTGCTAGCTGCCTAATCTTTTTATTTTAATTTATTTTTCCTCTCTTGTACAATATATATGACTCCCCTCTTCTCCTCCCAGTTTCCCCATCTCCTCTCTCCCTCAGATATACCCTCCCAGCTCCACCCAGCAGCCAACCCTCCTCCCAACCCTTCCTTCTTCCTATAAAAGAACAATCCTCCCCAGGTTACCATTGAAATAGGACAAGACTTAACAATCCTAGGCACATATCCAAAGGACACTCCATAGCACCACAAGGAAACTTGCTCAACTATGTTCATAGCAGCTTTATTCATAATAGCCAGAAATTGGAAACAACTTAGATGCCTCTCAACTGAAGAATGGATAAAAAATTGTGGTACATTTACATAATGGAGTATTACTCAGCTATTAACAGCAATGACCTCTTGAATTTTGTAAGCAAATAGATGAAACAGAAACCATCCTGATTGAGGTAACTCAGTCCCAGAAAGACAAGCATGGCTTGTATTCACTTGCACGTGGATATTAACTGTTAAGTGAAGGAGAACGGTACTAATATCCACAGACCCAGAGAGATTATGCAACAAGGAGGGCCCCAGTGGGAGCATAGGGATCTCCCTAGTAAAGTGAAAAATGAACAGATGGGGCAGGTGGGCTGGGGGAGGATGGAGATGAGAGCAGAGGGGACCAAGAGGGCGAGAGAGATAAAGGGAGAGAATCTATGGAGATCACCTGAATCAGGAACATGCAGTACAGTGGAAACTCACTGGAATCTATGAGGGAGGGAGACCCTAGCAAGTAACTCTAGTAATCAGGGATAGGGAGTCTGAACAGGCGTTCTCCTGTGGCCAGGCAAGGCTTACAGTGTTGGGATTGGGACATCATCGCAGCCACAAAACCTCTGACCTATCTGCCCAGCAGATCCTGCTGGGAAAATGGAAGGGTGGAACCCTATGCCAAAGGAGGAAGCCTCTGTCTGACATTATAGGTCAGGCCAGGAGCTAGAGACTGAATAGCCTTGACATGATTTCTAATGATGTCATGCTCTGCTCATAGATCAGTGACTAATCCAATCTTCATCAGAGAGGCTCCCACCAGCAGTTGAATGGAGTATATACAGAGGCTCAGGGCAAAATATCATGCAGAGCTTGGTGAACCCCACAAAAGAGGGGGGATTGCAGGACCAGAGGCTTCAGGAACACCAGGAGAACAAGCCTCACAGTGTCAACGGACCAGCACTCTTAGGGGCTCACAGAGACTAAAGTGGCAGACATGGAATCTGCAGAATCCCCTAAATATATATAGTGTTTGTCTGGCTTAATGCTTGTATAACATCACAGGCTGGACTTGGGGAGTCTCTGGCCCTTTTACCAGGACCATTTTGCTCCTGCTGGATTACCTAGTTCACCCTTGATATAGGGAGTAGTGTCCAACCTTGTTCCATCTTGTTTAGCTGCCTGATCTTATACCCTAGATTTTTCCAGTCCTCCTAGTGACAAAGGACAAAGAAATCAGAAATGATTCTTACCACAGATGAGGAAAAACAGCTGGAAAACAGGACGTCTCCTCTTCCTTCTTTTCTCTTCCCTCTGTCCTCACCTTTCTTTCTCTCTTTCCTTCCATGAATATCTTCACAAGAATGAATTTCTCAAATAATTTTAGGTGTTCAGACCCTGCTCTCATGCTTACATGATTATCAAATGCTTGCTTGCATAAACAGGAAAAGAAAAAAATCTGAGGTTATTTGAATATCTTCCTATTGATATGGTGGAGTGTCAATAAAGTCATGTGGTCAAAATTAATATTTAAATATTTAAACAAAACAGTCAAAATTTCATTCATGATTATTTTCCATATTTGTATAGCCATCCCTATAATTTAAATATTCATATTTAAAGTATTTCTTTAGATAATATAAATTTCATATATACTATAAAATACTTCCACATTTTACTTGCTAAACCTGATAAATGTTAGTACTGCAAGCTGGCTAGTTGAAAAAAATTAAAACATAACTGAGACACTTCTGAGTTCTTCACCAAAAGATATAATTAATAAATTTAATTGACACATTCCTGTCTCTATTTGCAAGGTTTTCTACAGCCACATACTGATTTTCATCTCTTATAAGAGATGAATTAGAAGTCTGTACAGTTTTATTCCAACAATTTCTTTGTGCAGAGAATTGATGAATCTGAGTGTTAACTGCTGTGTAGAAATCTCCATGGTTCTTATTAACACCACAGCTATCTGGGGAAATGTTGTCTGAAGAGTTACAAAGCTGAGACCCATCTTAGTGAAAATGAACAGCACAGCAAGCTCGTAAGTAAATCCAGTAACATTTAGCAACGATATATGGATGTCAGGACAGATTCCAACACCAGCTCACAAAAGAGAAAAAGCATTTCAGACCAGTCACCTGATCTGCTCATCATGGCTGCAGCAGAAATTCCAAGCAAAATCAATCGTTTGTTTCAAAGAAACTTTCATATATATGGATAGAGGTATGTGTGCTACGGCCTGTGAGCGGAGCAGAGGACAGCATAGGGAATCAGTTCTCTCCTTTCACTGCCTGAGGCCTAGAGATCAAACTCAGGTCTCAGGCTTGACAACAAGCACCTCTTCTCACAGAGCCTTGGTACTGGCTTCTCAAAGACACGATTTTGCAAACAGTTTTTAAATATCAGTTTTATGCTATTAAGAATTTAATGACATTGTGGGAAACCTGAATGAGAATATCAACAAATCCATTACAAAATAAGTTTGCCTTTACCATTTATAAAATTAATTGAATCCTTATTACATACAGTATTAAAATTGGATTTCATACTTAGAAAGTTAATCTCAGGTATTAAAGTCTGTTTTGGTATTTTTTAATAAGGCAGAATCTTAAAATAAAAAAAAAAGAAGATATGAAATTGAAAGTATATTTCTGTGAAGATATGATGATAAACTTGCCTATATTAAAACCACAAATCAGAATATCTCCAGGAAAAAGTCTTCCTCATTTCCCTATTCATTCATTGAGGGTCCTGAATAAAATTACTTTGTGAAATTCTGTCCTGTCAGGCTTGTTATGATTGTTGTAGAAATTACAGAGCACGTATACTACTGTGACTGTCACTTTAAATTATGCTTTTTGTAGTCACTGTTAAATTCTTGTAAATCATCTGTCTTCTTCTCTACATAATATTCCGTTGTATCAAGATGCCACATTAGATTTATGAAGTATGCTGTTAATGGTATTTGAATTGTTTGTAAGATTGAACTCTCATGAAAAACGATGCTAGAAACATTATTAATGTCATTTTATGCAAATAAAAACCTTAGAAAAGACAGGGAAATATCATATTTAATGTTGATGGAAGCAACATCCGAATGAAAAGAAACCTTCATGAAAAGATGTCCAGTACGACTCATTTCAGGGAAGGTATGAATTATACACTTAATGAGACACTGCTATGCACCTCTCGGAATGTCAGAGAACAATGTCAAGCCTTGATAAGGATGCCGTAAACATCACAGATGGCTTGTGAACTGGTGTAACAACTAACTCACAGGCAGTTTCTTAATAATAATGAAAGCAGAAAAATGCACACTCTATATCCCTGCAAACCGTCAAATGATAACTTTCACAATATATTCAATAAGGAGGTACGGAAATATATTCATAATGCCGATACTCATTTTATAGGCTATTTCATCTGCTTGTAAACTTCTGCATGACTATAATTTTATTCTGTCACAAATACAAAGAGTTTATCTTCTGTCTTCATCACATGTAATGTATGTAGAAAGTCCACGTTATTCATGTGCCTTTTTGAAAGTTAATTCACCTGTTCTCTTATTATTGAACATTTTGTTTTTAATAATGTTAGCAACTCAACCTACCCAGCTTTTCTCCAAGTAAATATCTATAAATATAAAAAACATAGGCAAAGGAAATGAATAGTTATTTTTAAAGTAATTATAAAACATCTGTTAATATGTGTAAACATACTTGCCCTTACTAAAAACATGGAAGTATAGATAAAACCCCAATGATATGCTGATGAAAGTCTTGATATACTGCAGTGTCATTTTTGGCAAATAAATGGGAAAGCTGATCGTCAGAGTACTCTGCTGCCTGCCCTTCCTTCACTCTAGAACTGTCTTTGAAACAAAATGGGGAGGGGTCATGAAAGAGATAGCATTCAGGAGGCATCTAAAACTCTGAATCAAGTACTGTGCAATTCATGTAGGAGAAAATTAGTGGAACAAGGTACGTGTTAAATGAAGCTCACAGTCCTGCCACTTTGGTCATGTGAAGGAAACTCTGAATATGGTACAGATCCCATGGCAAGCTCCAGGAACTGTCAGTCAAAGTAATTAAGTAGTGAGATGACATCAAAATCAAAACGAGGTTTCCACAACCCACACAGCTAAGTACAATTCTGCTGTCGAAATTTATATTTAGTTATGTATAAAGTAATCGTTTTGTGCACTATTAGGTGAGGGGCTGCCCAGGTCTTGGCATTTTGTATTGTCTGCAGGTGTTGGATTTATGTGGGATGCTTGATTGCTAATGATCTGCATGTGCTATCAGTAGAACACCTGAGGAGTTCTGTATCAAAACACCTGAACTCAGATGCCCAAATGGTTCCACTGTCCAGTACGGCATTTGCCATGATGGTGGTTCCCTCTGCTGAGGTCTGGCAGGGATTGCACAGATGGGATTGTCTCAGTGTCTTCCTTTTGGGCCCACACAGTAGCTAACTACTACATAGTCCCACTCTTCTCCTATGAGCATCTACTCTACAGCTGAAGTCAGAGAAAAAGGAAACAGAGTCAAATCACACCCCAATGGAGGTTTGAGCTGGGACTACCTCAGCCATGTTTGCTTTCCCATACAACGTAGACAAACCTATCCTATGTGGTTTCTTATCATTTACTCAGATCAAGTACAACTTTTCAACTCCCTCCCCAACACCCACCACTACACACACGAGAGGGTAGTCCTCACTAAAAGATGAGTCTGAGATGATTTTTAAAAGCTATTTGATATTGACTCCAACCTTATGCCATTTAACGATCTCAAAACTGAGGAGAAAATGAAATGATCAGCGGTCACCGGGGGCTCCAGGGCAGACGTAAGTACGAAGAATGTTGGAGATTCTGCTTAATGCTGTGCCCTAGTTTAATTTCTGTCACAATGGTAAAAATACCCTGATGGGAAGCAATTTAATTGAAAAAGAATTTATTGTAGTTCAAATTCCAGGTTACAGACCATCAGTAATTTTCTGTCACAATTGCTCACTCATCGAAGCTTATAGAATATATAACATAAAGTGAAAATGTCACCGCAAACTATGAAATATAAGCAGTTATGGTGTGTTATTGTTAAGTCATCAATTGTCATCAATATGCAGTCTTGGATGAAGAGGCTTTACATGTGTTGGGGAAGAAAGTGTGTCAGTAACCTCTGCGTGTCCCCCTAATTTTCATTGTGAATATTCATATGCCCTAAAAATAAAACACTAAGTTAACTAATTAGGCTATTTTTCAGGAAATCAATCCCTAATGATTCAATTAATTAAGCAAATATATCATCTATAAATAAGATTGAGAATTATCAGACACAGAAGAAAACCAATGACTAAATTGTAAACAATCGGCATAAACCAGGGAAACTTTCCCAAGAATAAACACAAATGATTTAATGTAAGAAAGGAAATAGACTAAACATCTACTTGAAATGATCTCAGAATAATTCATTCCAGATTTTTAACTTTATTTTTTATAGTTTCATTCATTTATACATGGAATAGTAGCCATTTTCCCAGATCCACTTTCCCCTCTCTGATCGCCTATCCTTCCCTCTGAAAGTCTTCTAGGCAATCCTCCCCCTTACTTTCATGTCTTCTTTTTATTTGTGGCCCTCTGAGTTTAATTGGTTTTGCTCACATGAGCATGGGTGAGAGGTTATTTATTGGAACACGGGCAAGTTGTCAGTTTATACACCTCTGAAGATGCTGAAGGCAATGACACACCTCCCCCAACAGCCATTAATTGCCAATTGTCCTTCTGGGACAAATGGGACACCAGAAGTCCCTCTCCATCCAGGATGAATGTTGAGGTGCTTGATCCTGTGTGTATTCTGTGCAATGTAACCAAATGTGGTAAATTCTAACACCTGTGAAGCTGAAGCATGGTGTTTGCTATGAGTTCCGGGCCAATCTAGGCTAAATAGGCAAGCCTGTGATAGGTCCTATCTCAAACTACCTAGCAAAAATAGTATAGTTGGAGAAGAAATAATTTCAATATGAAAATAGCAAAAGGCAATACGACAAAAGGAAAGGAGACAAAGATGTATGTCGGCCAATTCCCAGGTGAAATCGTTTGCTGTCATCCTCACCCAGCTCATCAGGACTGCTCTGTACTCCATTAACGCCAGATTTAACCACTTTTTGTACATTTCTGTGGAAGACAGAATATGAACAGAACTAATAAATACTCAAATATAAAAATGAATTCTTGTATCATTCTTCACACTGCCAAAAAAAAAAAAAAAAAAAGGCAGGTCTCGTGTAACTGAACATATAATTATCACAGACCCACAGGGAGCAGTGTGGAGGAAATCCATTGTGAGAAGAAACACGGGCTAAATGTCGGGAACTCTTTTGGTGCACCACTAGTACTTCAGAATTCTTTGTTACTAGAAGAATGAATTCATTTATTTCTTTCAGAATGAATTTGAAATATATTACGTTTCTACACTAATAATTGTTCAATGAAATAAAATGTTTCTGATATTTAGACCTACTGTATAATCTTCTCCAAGACATTTCTTTGTAACATTCTCAAAAGAAGAAAACATTAGTGCATAATGTTCTCCATAATTGCATATTTTTAGAATATATCACATTGTGTGACTCTGTAAACAATATGCGATAAAGCTGTATGGATAGAACACTTCATGGGAAGTATTCCACACTGTAATATTATTAAAAGCTGTTCTTTAGTACAAGTTATTATGTTTTATATATATATATGTGTGTGTGTGTGTGTGTGTGTGTGTGTGTGTGTGTGTGTGTTTTGTGTGTATAAAGTTTAGAATTATCCTTTTCAATAGGTACATGAATTTTTGATGCTGAAAGATCAATGATTGCCTATTTTGATGTTACTAGATTTTATAATGTTGCCAAGTTTTAGTCACACTTAGATGCATATTCATGATAGTGAGTCCTTGTGTATATGTGCAAAAACTCTTGTCTGACCAGTTTTCAATTCAGTTAATGAAACACTCCTTATTTCTAGCAACTCTTTTGTCTCACACCATTTACTCACATGGTAATTCCACAGATAATTTAATAAACCCATACACATGTGTGTGAAATAATAAAAAAGCTATATAGAAGATAAATGAAAGTAAAATTAATTTAGATAAACAGCATGCATTTTAATGTGTAAACACTCAGGCACAAGGTGACTTGGAATCATAATGAAGCAGAGAGATAGTGGCTCCTATACAGAGAGTCACCTTGAGAGCAACATGATGTTGTAGACAAGCACTGCCTGTGTTGTAAATACACACTGGCACAGGAAGGTGAATGTAAATTGTACATGCATTATAAATGTGCAGCGATACAGGAAGATGGATGACTTGAATCCCATGAGCTGCTTTGTTAGTGAAACCTCCAAAATAGTAAACAACAGCATGCTCAATTTCCAAACAAAAGAAAATCCACCTTATCTAAACCATGCAAAACGATGAATTATTAAAAGTAATAATTGGAAATTCGATGTTACCCAAGAAAGTCTACTAAAGGACATTTGAATGAAAATAAACTGGAAGGCAAAACAATCATTTTCTTTATGGGGTTTCTGCTGCCTTCTTGGAATTTAGCTTCCATGTTTTCTGCATATTACATTCAACTCTCATCGTCTTTGGCAAAAACCAATATCCCAGGCATACTCAAAATACCAAGTAGGAATGGGCTTGCCAACAAGACAAGGGCAAACAAGCAAGGAGCAAAGTCTTCCTTTTTCCACGTCCTATATAGGCTTCCAGAAGAAACTGTGGTCCAGGTTAATGGTGTAAATTCCCAACTCAAGATCCAGATTAAAGGCATGTGTTCCTAACTCAAAGATCTAGATTAGAAGTAGATCTTTTTACTTCCAAATAAGCAAAAAAACAAAAATGTCCCTCACAGGTATGCTCTCTATATTTGATTTTTAGTTCCAGATGTAGTCAAGTTGACTACCAAGAATAGCCATTGCAAGGTCATGGGACTAGTCCTCATAAGGCAGTTCTTTTTAATCTCTTCAGAGACTTTTTTTTAACAACAAAAAAAGGGAGCATCCCAGCAGTCATTGAGTCTGGATCAAGATATAGTCATCTGATTATCATAAACGAATTGTCACTATTGTTGAGGTAATGAAGCCTGGGTATTCTTTTGTCATTTCTATTGTGATAAGGTATCAGGATATAAAGCAATTTAAAGGAGAAAGGGTTTGTTTCAGCTTACAATTCTAGGTCATGGTCCACTATTGTGGAGGTGTCCCAGCTGTAATAGATAGAAGCAGCTACTCATTTCATACCCACAGTCATGCACAGAGAGAAGTGAATGCATACGTGTTTCCTTGATCCCTTGCTTGTCTTTGACTCGGTTACTATGCTCTCACATAATTGAGTACTCCCTCCCTAAGAAATAGTGCTACCCAAACCCATATCAATTAAGTTACTACAATTGTCCAAAGACATTCCCACAGATCAACCTAATATAAACAATCCTTCATTGGGATTCTCTTGCCAAGTAATTCCATATCATATTAAGGTGACAGGCAAAGTTAACCATCAAAATAGGGGTAGTCACCTCTGATGCTACACCATAACACCTGGACCTACAAACTCCCAAATGATGTACTGTATAAACTTCTCCTACTTCTTCTAAGTATTTTTATAGTGATGAAATGCTGACATTAAAATTTACCAAGCCCAGGAAATAAATTTCCATATTAACAATAATTTAAATGGCAGAAATATATTTTCTGATTAAAGCAAAAAGAAAGAAAAAAATAAAAGCACATAAATCAGCATAATTTAATTATGTAGTCCTACAATTATTATCACTATGAGCTTGACATTTATCTTAATTGAAATACTTTGTACATTCTCAACTTGTCCAAGACCATATGTTCAATGAGACAAAACAATAACTTTAGGTAGTCAGACTGGAAAATCATACACAAGTCATTTTATGCAATGCACATATGGTATATTTCACTGTCTGTAGCCTTGTGATGCTAATAGTAAGTGGTACATGAGCATATAGTAGACTTCTGACTATTAAGTTCATGAGTGATACATAATATTTATATTTTAGAATGTTACAATGTTAAGTCCTATTAAGTATGTCACAATTATTCTACTATACTAGCTGTGTCAGCGGGAGGGTATTATTTCTTTTGCTCAATTTTGATAGAAATCTACAAAAATATTTTTTCTCTCCCATTCTATCCTTAATTTTCAAGAACCTAACAAAGGCTCAGTGGCAGCAAGGTTTGTAATCAATGAAGGCATGTTCATATTATAACTACTGTCTTCCAGGCACTGTTTCTAAGCATGACAGCATCAGTGTTAATATCGTTATTTTTTCCCACAAGACCCTGTGAAGCTAATATTGCCATTTTACACTGTAAAAATTTTGTGAGTAACACAAGTGACAGCTCATGCTGGAAAGGATGTGGAGTAACGGGAAGACACATTCATTGCTGATGGGAGTTCAAAATTGTACAGCCACTATGGAAACCAGTGTGGCTGTTCCTCAGGAAGATAGAAATCAGATGCTCAAGGTCTAGCCGTATCACTCTTGAGCACATAGCTAAACATGCTTCATCCTACAGAAGAGACAATTGTTCAACCATGTTTATTGTTGCTCTGTCCATAATAGAAATTGGAATCAAGCTAGATGTCCCTCAACAGGAGAAAGGATAAAGTAAAGGTGACACATTCATACAATGGAGGATTACTCAGCCATTTAAAGAAATGGTACCATCAAATTTGCAGACAAATGGATTCAACTAGAAAAAAAAAATCCCAAGTGAGATATTCTAGATCCAGAAATACAAATATGATCAGTGTTTTTTCAGCCATCATCAGAGAAGCTTTCTCTTTCAGCAGATGTGAATACTGAGACCCATAGCCAGATATTACACACACACACACACACACACACACACACATACATCCCAGAGAGACAGAACTTGGAACACTCAGCCTTAAATGAGATTTTTCCATCAAATTCCTTCCCTCTGAACTAAGGGAACCCTGGAGAAGAGGAGGCAGAAGGAGTTTAAGAGCCAGAGGGGATAGGGACACCAGGAGAACAAAGTCCTCTAAACCAACATTCGTAAAGCTTAGAGGACTGAAGCAGTCCACAGGGGCCCTGCCCAGGTCTGCAGTGGGTCCTCTGATACATGTTATATCTTCCATCTTACCTCCATTTTAGTGCTTTTGTGGGATTCCTGAGTGTGCAAATGAACGTGTGTCTGATTATTGTACCATCTCTTGGGCTCTTTTCCATCTGCTTTTTTTCTATTTCAATGTGATGGTTTTTATTTTATCTTATGTTTTATTTTGTTTTTTGTTTTGTTTTGTTTTGGGTTTTTTTGCTTTATCTCTTAGAAGCACGTTCTTTTCTAATGAGAATTAGGAAGGGAGTTGGTCTGGATAGGAAGGGAAGTGGAAAGGATAGATGGAGGGGAAAGCATAATCAGAATATATTATGTGAGAAAATAATCTACTTTCAATAAAAGAAAAAAATAGTAATGAACATTGATACCCAGAATCGTGTAACTTGTTCCCAAGGTCACATGATGAGTCAGTTGTGGAAAAATTTTCAATGACTAGAAAAATGATGCAGTCTCTACTCCCTTAACCACTGAGCCACCATTCCCAGAGCCAAGGCAGTGACTCCAACGGTAGCATAGGCTGTAGGCAGTTAAGCATTAAGCATGTTTTCTGCACTAGATTGTTGTCTTTGTTTTCCTTCCCAGAGAGATTCTCCAGAGTCCAATTGTTTCTGCCTCTAGGACTTCCCTGAACAACAGTCAGCTGGAGATTTCCCAGCACAGCAGAAGCCTGCTGTTTACTGAGATTCCATGACCAGCTTAAGTGTGTAATTTGTAGTTCTGAATGGGAGTTTGTAGGAGTTTTAGACGAGGCAGTACATGAGAATAAAATGCTTTAGCTCTCCTTCTAACTCAGAAACATTGTTAACATTTCCCTCATTCCACTAGAGTATTTCCCAGTGTCCCCTACATTATCACGGTGTTGATGTCAGCTAATGGCAACAGCCTCAAACAGCTGACTACACACAAAGTGTCTACACAACGCATTGTTTGTATGTGAATATTTTAGAATGCATAGTCAACACTTCCCAGTCATAGTTTCCAACAGAAAGACCTCTGTGAAGAGAAGGCAAACTATACATTTGATGATCTTAGACTATGTTAATCTTCAGTAATGCTGGTCAAAGTTGCATTTGTATCTCATAACAGTGCGAGAGCTGACAAGAGAAACACTTTTTGTAAGACAAAGCCTGATATTATAAAGCCACAAAACATACTACAGGGAATTATTCAAAGCAGATGTGTATGTACACTAACATTTACTTTTTTTTTGTCTAAAGCATTATCATTTTCTGCTTGGATTGAGCTGTCAAACTGAAAATATTTTCATTAATGCAGAGTGAGTTTTGCAGGCATTTCTTCCCTAATAGGATCTGCTGCCTCCATTCATCTTGTAATTGTCTTAATGAACCCATCTTTCTCAACCTGGAGTCCTAAACAAATAAGCTGATTTAAACACAAGCTACACACAGATGATAATTGATTCGCTCCACAGGGAATTGCTTCACATTCCACCACAGATACCTCACTAATTATATGGATTCAGTTGCCAATGATCTACGCAAACAACTTGTTAAGTAGGCCACAGATACAATGTGCTTATATAAAGTCTCACTACCACTGAAACTTAGGAATGATAATATGGAGAATATTTTACAGAAAGCTTTCTTTATTTTTACACTTTTGGGATAACTGAAAGAGGTTCCTAGAGATGACCTCTGAAGCATTTAACAATTTGAATCAGTTAACAGAATAAACCCTGAAGAAATTTCTTTGAATAAATCCTGAAGAAATTTCTTTGACTACCTTAGGTGACTGGGATATCAGTTAAGTCAATATGTCATTCATTTTGTTGGGAAGCAAACAAGTCCAGAGTAATACACTCCAAATCATTCACAATTTTTAATCATAGTAGCAATCCAGAGATTTTGAAGATATGCCCAGAGGCTATATATAACAGAAGAGTAAAATGGAGTTCCTCATCCTTGTAATGGGATATTTCTGTATTAATCCAAAACACACTGGGAGGCAGCAAATATTATAAATATGTGGGAACTTGTATTTAGAGTAATAGTTAAATAATTTCATATAAATAATATAGGAAGGACAATGGTTCAAAGATCACCTATTATACAAAAACATAGATATGTTTTGAGTAACTTTCAGATTGACAATTCTAAAACAGATATAATCATGTCTTGGGGCAAGAAGAGAGAGAGAGACAGAGATAGAGACAGACAGACATAGACAGAGAAAGACAGACAGAGAGAGGGGGGGGGGAGAGAAAGAGAGAAAGAGAGAGATATGAAGAGGTATGTAGAAATGATTTCAGATTCTTTGTAAAACCTCTTTCCTGGATTCTTCCATAAACTTTCGGATGCCTACTGTGCACTTACATTTCTGAATTCTTCTCTTACCTTTTAACATCTCTACCTTGCCTGTCCCAAGAGTGTATGTCATTCCACTCCACTAATTAAGAATACACAGCTCATATTCCCTTGAATCTACCTCTTCCCTTTATGCCCTAAACACAATTAAGCCACATATCTCTTTCAGTCACAGATACTTACATGCCCTGAGTGAATTTCTTCTCATATCTTTTCTGGCAATCTCATCTTCAGTTCTAAGTGGGGGAAATGCTTAAAACTAGCACTTACAACTACACTTACTATATGACCTGCAAGGTGAGCACTAATCATTGGAATTTCCTGTAATATTTCCAGAGGTTAAATCCTAATGAAAACTTTTGATGCTTTCAAATATCATAATAGCTATCTTCTAAGTGGTTCAAGCTTTTGAAAAAATGTGTAATTTTCCCCCTGTATTTGGGCAAGTGACTCTCAACATTATATCCTTGTAAGTCAATTTCTGAACTCCTACCTAAGAAAGCTGAAGTTTGTTTTTGCAAGATTAATGTCATCATTTAAAAAGTCTACTTTGAGAAGCTGAAGAAGTATATACCCCGGTTGGTAGAATGCTTCACTAGCATTAATGATATCCTGGGTTCCATTCCCATAACCACAAAATCTGGACTAGGTCATGTGCATATAAGGACAATGCCATCTTTGGCTATAGAAAGTTCAAAGCAACCAAGGCTTCATGAATAAAAATAAAATGTTAAATGATTACATAATACTCTATTTAGAAAAGAAGTACTAGAGAAATGACAAGTAACTTGAAAGTTACTTTTTATATTTTATTTTTTATTTTTTTTGTTTTTCCAGACAGGGTTTCTCTGTTGTAACTCTTGCTGTCCTGGAACTCATTCTGTAAACCAGGCTGGCCTCGAACTCACAGAGATCTGCTTGCCTCTGCCTCCGAGTACTGGGATTAAGGGCATGTGCCATCACTTTCCACAAAATTTATTTTTTAATCTTGATCATAGAACCAGATTTCGGTTGAAATTCTGGAAGACAATTTATACTTGAACGATGCCCAAATGATCACTTTTAGGTATATGTCAAGTCTATAGTTTATTTCATTCTTTTCTAAGTTTTTTTCCTGTTTATCTCTAAAATGGTCCACTTTTCTCCAATCCTCAAATACTTTTTAGAGCTCTATGCAAAAAATTAAAAGGGATTTTTAAAAATCAATACTATGAGCCAGTCCTAAGTTCAAAAGTGAAGGAAGTTTTGCATGTTTTAGACGTTTCATCTAAGAAACCAAAGATTTTATGAATGTTATTTCTCATGCTATAATTATCACTCCCAACATGGCCTTCAAATGCATGTCTTTTGTTCTCTCTCTCTCTCTCTCTCTCTCTCACACACACACACACACACACACACACACGCACACACGCACACACTATAAGCAAGTTGCATTCCCTGTAGAACTGATTCTATAACTGACATCTTGATTTCTCTTAGATTAAAACATGAGATTAAAACTAACAGAAAGTGTGGTTCCATAGTAAAATATTTCCCATGTATTCAGGAGAACCTGAATTAGAATCCTCAGAAACAAGTACATTCAGACATGGTGGAGTGCATCTGTAATCCAAGCTCTCCTATGGAGAGACATGATGCAAAAGAGGGAATGCCTGGAAGCTGGGAGGCCAGCTAGCCTGGAAAAATGCAGCATAGAATAAGTCGTGATAGTCTGTCTCAAACAAGGTATAAGGTTAGGGAAACACCCAAAGGTGTTCTGTGACCTTTACATAAAGGCCATGAGGCTGAAGTGCACACACACAGGAGGTGGAGGGGGGAGAGAAAGAGAGAGAGAGAGAAGCATTAATAATAAATAATTATGCTTTGGAACCATGTTATCTTTGGAACCCATGTCATCTGAATATTTCAAAACTCTGACATAGATGGTGGAGGTAAATGTAAATTTCACTGGATAGCACTTATCCTTACTTGAAAACAAAATTACCCACAACTTCATGTTTCTGTTTACTATGGATGGTGTATATTTCTGATTGCCAGACATGATAAACCTGAGAATCAGAAAATAAAGTCCTTTGTGAAATTTCCTTCTTTTCCACTAATTCTAAGAAGTGATCTTATATTGCAATTGTCTTTTAATTCTCAAGATGCCAATAAAGGCTTCCAGTATTCAATGATGTAAATAGTAACTACAAAGAGTTCTTTCATAAATGATGGAGAAGATAAGAATTTTCTTCCAAACAATTTTAATGGCAGAATACTAACAATGGCAAAGCAAAGTAAATCCAGGCATTCCCTGTGTCAAAAACATCTTTTGCTTCCTTAAAGTTCACAAGGTAGTAAAGTAGGAGTTATCTCTAACCATTTCAGATGCTACCCCTAAAATAGAATAATTCCAAATTCTGTGCACGATACTGTGGGTAACAGACTTTAACAAAACATAACAGCACAGATATAACTAAATAAAAATTTTTATTTTTTAATTTCCTCTTAAACAACACCCGTTTATCTTTTTTTATTTTGTCTTCCATGTGTAAATAAATTAACACGTTGGGAAGTATTTACATGTTTTATGAATTCCTGTGAATAATACATATCTTATTAAGATACGAAAAAAACTATTACCTTAAAGTATATCAAAATATCACTCTAATTTTACTAATTTTTAGCTGATCAACCCAATTATATGTTGTAAAAGTCTCAGAATCGTGGAAGCTAAGAGCAAAGAGTAATCGGTTTTATTGATGTGTGACCGATGTTCTCACCTCAAGTTTCATCATCTCAGTATCACACCGAAAAGCACGAGGTAGAGATGTCTGTTTTATGAGTTAATATGTCCCTGCCTCATAAAATTCAGCAATCTTATTTTCAGTTTATTTCAAATCCCCTGCAGAGAAACTAAAATTAATTACTTTTCCCAATCTCAAATGGTTCCTAGTAGATTATTTTACTTAAGGTGCTATTATGGAATCTGAAAAAGATAATGTGTTGTATAATTTTAGTAATAGCAAATCTACCAGATAGAAAGTCAAGTATGTTAGCTCTCTTATTCTTGATACTTTAATCTGTTTTATATATTTAAAAACAGAAATAAGGTAGTCTTCTACCTTCTGGAATGACAGTCTAGTAAAGCTATTGATTTAGCCTGCATGGTAGTATTATTTGGTATAAAATGCAGATTTTGTTGCTAACTGACAAAACTAAATCAGCCATGATGCATCCTAATGTAATGGGGTCCAGGGATCAGTATTTTTGCAGAAAATACCTCTATGGGGTTGAAAACTCCCCCTTCCAAGAGGCCTGATGCTAGAAGTGCCCATCTCTTTTGAGATAATTTAAGATTGTTTCTCAAATCCTTGAGACTGATGCTCATAGCCAAACCTACATGCAAATATGTTGTTGTATGAATTTTCTTCTTTTAGCATGTATGTCATCCATTCCTTGTTCATATTAAAATTACAAAACCTTTTTAAGGAGAAAAGAAAATGTAAACTTTCCCACACTGCCCCCTAAATGTTTGTAGCATAAACAGTAATTATTATCATACCTAAAACTGTGTAAATATTTTCCGATACATTGACTGGTTTGAGGTGAAAGAGTTAAAATGAATATGAGTGGGCAATGGATTGGATGGTGCAGAATTTGTTGCCTGTATGGGGATGGTGCTTGGGAATCATCAGAGAAGATAACCTGGAAGTGTTCTCTGTCTGAAACTCATTGTTTCCTAGGTTAGTTCTTTATCACGTTGATTTGGGCACCCTCAGAAATCTCTATAGTAAAAACAAGCAATAATATGTGATTCTTTCTTTTCAAAACATCAACATTTGAAAACATATATTCACATATAAAAATAGATAGGTATTCATTATGTTGTTAGAATAGTTTAGAAAAATCAAGTGGTCAATTATAAAAAATTATTTTGAAATAAAATCAAATCCTTTCATAATGTAAGCTATCAACAAACTAGGCTCAGGAGCGTAGTGAATATTTAAGAAATAGCTACAAATCATTGGGGTTTTTGTTGTTGTTGTTGTTGTTTTTGAAGGGTCTTTCTCATTTAGCCCATTTTGGTCTTGAACTCCCATGATCCACCTGCTCCAGCTTCTCGAGTGCTAGCTAGTGGACCAGTATGTACCACATCCCCAGATCAATAAATCTTATGTATAAATTTTCCATCATATTGATGAGTAAAAGACTGAACATTTTACATCTAAATTGAAAAAGCCAAAGAGATCCCATTTTGCCATTCTCTTCCAAGCCTGTCATGAAAATTCTAAGAGCAATAAAGCAACTGATCAAGGAAAACACATGAAAACAAAAATGAAATTAAATAAATTGTTTGCAGATGACAATTATCTACACAATTATAAGCAATAAACACTGAATATCTAAACCTAAAATTGAATACACAATGCCACAACCTACAAGATAAATATAAAGTCAAATGTATCCTTATTTTATAGTATCAAAAATTAGAAAACAATTTTGAAATTTTAAGTTAGTATAATGTTAAAAAATATATATTTAAACAGAAGATGAAAAGAACTAATAAAAAACATAAAGGAAAAACCCCACTGAAAGAAAATATATAATCAATATGGAAATATACTATTCTAATCAGAGGACTTACTATTTTAAGATGTCATTTATACTTAAATTAATTAACATTTAATATATCAATCTATATAATGTAATGTTTGTTGTATATAGTCTTTACTATTTTGAGATATATTCCAATAATCTGTAACATCTTCAGAACTTTTATCATGAAGAGTGTTAAACTTTGTACATGCCTTTTCAGAATCAACTGAAATAATTATGTACTTTTTGTTCTTAAATTAATTTGTATTGCGTTTTACATTTATTGATTTATATATTTTAGAGCATGCCATTCTTGGATGAAGCCCATTTGGTCATAGTGTATAGTCTTCTGCTTTTATTTGTTTGTTCCCTTTTCTTTCTTTTTTGATGTGTGTGTGTGCATGTGTCTGTGTGTCTGTGTGTCTGTGCTTGTGGTGAATACGTGCATAAAAATATTTGAGGTGAAAGTGTAAAATTCATTATGAAGCTCCACAGCTCCACATGACATTTTTAACTCTATAAAACTTTCCTGAGATTCACAGAATTTGGGTCTGGCTAATTTTGCTATGTGATTTTTTTTTTTTTTTTTTTTTTGCAAATTCTTTAAAATAAAGTTTTTTTGTTTCAGAAAAAGAAGGGCTCCCTGGCTTAACACACATGGGAAAGAGAAAATAAGTTATATTAAGCAGAAATATTCAAAAATGGTTAAATATCACAAATTTCATAGGAGTCTCCAGTAGGAAGATCTGAAACTGGGAGTGGAGAAAATTGGATTTTGTTGTCTCAAGTTGGACACAGAGATCATCCCTTTACATTTCCAACGAAGTATAAAGTCGGCTTCATTGAAATGGTTTGAATTCACAGGCAGTAATTCCCTTAAGCTCAGGGCATTGCAACAGAGGGTGTACATAGAAGACTTGTAACCAATAGCATTTGCAGAGATGGACTTGCAAAAACGCGGTATAAACTGCTGTCCAGCCATGATGTTTTGGGTTCCGACTCTTGACATAAACTCTGGCAGTAACTCCACAAGGATTGAGTGGCCACTTATTCTGGGGGGATATGTACCTAAAATAAAAAGAGATATCCCACTGCACCCAGAGCCTCAGCTGTTTCCAAAGACATTGATAATTACCACCCTTTCCCTTATATATGCTACATGTTCTTTCTCTTCCCCTGTAGCTACATTTTCATCTGATCTACGTCACCTTTCTGATGTTTAGCTCTGACTGTATGCATCATGTTGTCCTTTGTCACCTGCACAAACTCTGGATCATTTAGGAACTTTACATATTACATTCTTCCTTCAATGTGTAGGAGTAGTCTTCCCTCTTCCTGAACATCATGTTCACTCACCCTTGCTAGAATACGGACTCCTCTTTACACTTACTAAGTTCTACCCATGAAAAGCTCAAAGTTAGTGGTAGCCATGAATGAAATTTTACTGAGTCTTTTGTGTAATCAGAAGTGAGTTTTCTTAGTTGAGAATAACCAGAATTCTGAGACCTAGAGGGGTCAGAGGTATGATTGATTCCGTTGTTCACTATTAATTGGATTATTTGTCCTGTTGCGGTGAAGCCACCTTTCTAAAGAACGTATAGTTGTGGCACTTGCATAGATGGTCATTTCTGAGAGAACATCATTATTCTGTAGGCAAATTATTGTAAAATCCAAAAGGATTTTCTATAGCACTTAGGGTGAAGGTACACAGCGGAGTGAACTTTTAGGGGGAGAGCACCTCCTGTGATAGAGATGAACTACTTGCTTAGATCTGATCTAATTTGCTGGAAGACAGGTGTTTAACCATGTTGGTATATATATATCAGTTTTGGTGAGTAGGGAACTGCTTGTTGAGCCTATGACCATGTTCTATCACCAAAACCTACTACATTCTTGTTCTTATTTTGCCAGCAGTTCTGGTCATCTACCAATTCTTTGTAGAAGATGTTGACAAAGCTGTGTTATGTCAGTTGTGTGTATTCTGTTGCCTAGTGTGTTTTTCTGTGACAGACACCTCATGATAAACATTGGTACATTGTATATTCAATTCATTGTCAGTGGGTTTATGCATTCGGTTGATGTGGTTTGAATGAAATGCCCCCCATTGTCTCACAGGGAGTGGAACTATTAGGAGGTATATCCTTGTTAGAGGAAGTGTAGTCTTACTTGAGGAAGTGTGTCACTTAGGGAGGGCTTTGAGGTTTCAGATGCTCAAACTAGGCCCAGTCTGACACTTTCTTCTTGCTGCCAGATCTGAATATAGAACTCACTGCTACCTCCAGCACCATGCCATCCTGCATGCCATCATGCTTCCTGCTATGAAAATAGTGGATTGGACCTCTGACCTGTAAGCCAGCACCAATTCAATGTTTTACTTTGTAAGAGTTGTTACAGTCATGGTATCTCTTCACAGCAATAAAACCCTAAGACAGTTGATAATCTCGTACTCCATATCAACTTGTGTCTGATTTGTAAATAATTACCTTTCCATGCCCTAGACCAGAAAGCTAGAATAGTCATTTGTATCAACAAATGTGCCCTCAAGATATGTCTTTTTATACCTAAAATGGATAATCAAATTCCCCATCAGTAGCTTGGCTATCGGTAAAATTCATTCTTACTTCTGTTCCTCAAAGCCATCTCTGCTAAGGGGAGCCACACAACTACAGGGAAATTCAGTTTGTATGTGTATAATCAGTTAGTCATCCGGGAATCACCACATTTTTATTCCCACCCGACTCCCTTTGACAGATAGTAATAAAGGACTTGCATCTTGTGGATCTTACTGTATATTGAAGGAGACTACTTCAGGCATCGTTAATGGCAAGGGGATCTGAGTCTAGACTAATTGCTTCCAGACATGGTTCATGCCTGATCACTAACTAATCAACGACTTCCTTGATAGGATACTTTCCTGCTAGCGGTTTGTCTCAGTCTTGTCTACTTTATCCTATGAAGATTCAGTGGACTTTCATTTTCCTATCTCAGCCAGGGAATGGGGATATTTTCCTTGTTCTCCACTGCAGTGTCACATACAATCGTGCACTTGTTCTTCATCTTTCCCTGGTCACTAGCAGGCATTTCAAAGATGATTGACAACTTATACTTGTCATTGGTGGCACTTCTCTAGGATGAAGAAATAAGATGTTTAGACCTAAAGGCTGGAAAAGTATGGTACAGGATTCACTAGGTAAAATAATAATAATTGTGAGTAGCAGGACATCATTTCCTGCCAACTGAATAGGATTAAATTAAAAAGAATAAACAACAATATAGGCCAATTGGAACATTCCCTCATTGCTGGAAAGAGTTTACAATGATATAATTGATTCATAAGCATTTTTTGTAATCACCCATAAAGTTTAGGCCATATAAAATAAAGTAAGTGATACAAAATAATGTAAAGATGTTTACAGAAAATTTACTCTTTATAGTAAAATAAGTCAAAAAATACACAAATACCCATGAGAAGATGGCAGTGTAAATTGTAGTAGGCCTATACATTTATACAATAAATTTTCCATAAATTTAAGACTTAACAATGGCATATGCAATAACATTAATGAATATTTTTAAAAATCACATTGAATAAAATAGTTCAGTGATTACAAAAAGCACTAACTGTATTATTATAGTTATAAGAAGTTCAATTGTAGACCAATGCATAAAATTAAAAACAATAATTCCATCTGAGTATGAGTATTGATTGGAAAAAGTCACAGAAAAATATTACAAAAGGTGAAAATTTCCAAAGCCTTAATGACACAGCAAAAGTCATTGAACTATCTATCTGTAATCTATGTATTTATACAGGTTCAGTTTTGTTCTCAAACAGATAACTGAAAGAAGAACATAAAAGCTGAGAATATAGCTAGATTTTTGCCCTACTATCCATAGTCTTAAATTCATATTTCAGAAACTCAAAAATAGTACAAAAATAACTGAATCTAGGACAGAAAAAAATTTAATTATTTTTTTTTAAATGATGCCTTTTGTTCTCCAAGATCAATTGGTATTTGCTTAGAGCTGAGAAGAGCAGGGAACCTTCGGAGATCTTGCTCAACTCATATAAAGAGTTCCAATACATAATACTAACTCTTGAGTATCTTAAAGATTTTGAAAATCATCAGGAAGGACAGTAAGATAGAATTTAGGGAGTCTAAACAAAGGCACCACACATCAGTGATTAAAGAGCATTGTTAGGTGCCATGATGTCATTGAATGAAATTTCTTGTATCAATGATGGGCTACCTCCTTACCAGTTGTTTGCAAAGGATGTTTCTGAGATCTGAAAACAATAAAACTATTGCCAGTGCTATTGGTTGCTTTCCAGAGTTAGTTGGTAAAACTTTATTACAGAAGACACCTGATGATTTAGCTACAGGGCACGGAGAAATCAGGCTGGGACTGAGTCAAAACCTTCATCCTTGTTGGCAGGCTTTCATAATTCCATGAGGCAGTATGCAGGCTATTGGCAGAGAGTTGTCCCTAACAATCCTTGTTGGCAATAAACTCTGAATGCTACAATATCAAAGTGTCAGGAAAGACAGATCCATTTATGCAACAGTTACATAGACAATATGGGTGAAACCAACTGTTTTCTGGTTGGATTTAAGACACATCCACAAAACTGAACTCTCCTCTGGTGCTATAAACTTGTGGCTGGAAGGTCATAGACCCCAATGGAAAAGTAATTGCTATTTGCTTGTTAAATTGGTATACTGTGCCTAAAAAACTGTATTATAAACATTTATATTTGCATCTGCACATTATTGCTGATGTCTGTGTCAATTTGCCATGGAAGGAAAGTTCCATGGAACTGCACAAAAGAACAGTGATTTCTCCAGAGATTTAAAATTGGTCTCAATCCCAGGTAGCTATTGTTGCTCCATAGTGTCTCAGTGCTTGGCTATAAATGAAAATGAAAAATCAGACATATACAAGACCCCTGCAGTGCCCAAGGAACATCACAGAAGAGGAAAATAGAAAGAACACAAAAGCCAGAGGAATGAGTAGAGTGATGTGTAATTATGTCCCCTAAACTGAAATTGTCACCTGGAGGGAGGAAAGCTCATAGACTCAGAAACCCATGAAATTTACAGGATTCTACAAGTTCAAGGAGTAATAAGATCCACAAGGTTTCTTCCAAAGCCAAAAAAGCAGTAAACAGTTGCTGAAGAAAGGGACTTTTTAACTAGCCAACTGAATCTAAGTCGTAGAATGAGCTCCAAGACTCCAGTTTTCCTGAGTTATCACCCTTGCTAGGAGTGGGCACTACAGTGATGCAGTCCTCTTTGAGTTACTCGTGTTCCTGATAGTAAGCCTCACTCCTGTGTATGTAACTAACCCTAATAAAACTCATGGGTATACCAAGCTAAACTTGGACATAGCTTTTTCTTTGTCCTATTGTTGATGTCCTGACCCTCTGAGTAGACATTTGCTCAAATTTTCCCTTTGAAAAGGTATGCAGCAAGCCTCTTATAACAAAATATACTCGACATGATAATAGATAGGAGGAAGTGTTAAAATATAAATAAATGATTAAGATGTATCCTAAAAGTAAAAGGAAGGACAAACATAAAAAAATAAACAACAGCCAAAAATCATGGCTCAATTCACATCTTGAGAAAACTGTGGGTGATTGTCACATTTTCTGTTGTGCTCCTTGACCTGTGGCCTGAGTGGACCACAGAAAGGTCAGAATAAGAATTTCAGACTGGGACCAGCAATACAGTAAGGAAGAATACAGGCCCAAACTTGCCATAAAACACACAAGAAAGATTTGTAAGAAAGTAAACAGGCTGCTCCCATAGGCTCATAGGAGTGGCACTATAAGGAAGTGTGACCTTGCTGGAGTAGGTGTGGCTTTGTTGGAAGAATTGTATCACGGAGGGTTGGCCTTGAGGTTTAAGAAGCTCAAGCCAGGCCCAGTGTCTCTCTTGCTCTCTCTTCTTGCTGCTTGTGGATCCGGATGTAGAACTCTCAGCTACCTCTCCAACACCATGTCTACCTGCATGCCATCATGCTTCCCGCCATGATGACAATAGAATGAACTTCTGAACTGTAAACTATCCCCAATTAAATGCTTTAATGCTTTCCTTTTTAAGAGTTGCCATGGTCATGGTGTCTCCTAGCAACAAGAGAAACCCTAACTAATACAATATTGAAAACATGGAATGAGAAGCCAAATCATAACCAGTTAACAGAAGGGCAAGTCTTTTCGTTTGCATCCTACTCAAAATGAGCAGAATTTGAAAGTTTAAGCAGAGAGGT
This sequence comes from Cricetomys ansorgei, assembly GCA_026225945.1. Taxonomy (NCBI): domain Eukaryota; kingdom Metazoa; phylum Chordata; class Mammalia; order Rodentia; family Nesomyidae; genus Cricetomys; species Cricetomys ansorgei. Next base: position 244,628 of record JAMJFZ010000882.1, on the reverse strand, counting down.
ATATCTTTAGCTTGTATATGTTGCCTTGTCAATAAGTGTTGACTAAGTTATTCTATTGGTATTATTATAATGCTCAATGTTAGTAAGTCTCCAAATATTAGTCATCTTCAATCTTATTCTACTTCACATTGAGTGAATCACCCAATCTTCCAAACTAATTCTAAAAAATGCAAAGCCTTTTCTCTATAGGATTTACCATCTTGATTAAACAGTTTCACTTCAAAACTTCTCCCAATTTCAAAATAATCATCAGCTGTCTATAAGGTAGAGAAATCACAGAGGTTCTAAGTCCTTCCTCTCAACTGCTCACACCTGCCATGTGACAATTTCAGTGAAAAGTATTTATTCGGGATACATGTGGATCTGAGAATAAAGTTATTGATTGGCTGTTGTGTGTTATTTTATGGTAAATAATGGAAGCCATAGCATAAAATGTAGAGTCAAACAGATTCCAACTAAGTTTTAGAAAGATACATAAGAGAAACCTATTTTATTGTAGATAATATGGTATATTGACAAAGAAGAATTGAAATAAACAATGTAATACCATATATAACATAAAATAAGTCATCAACCTATTTTCTAAAAGGGGTTGAATTTAATTAATTAAAATGTGTTTTTGAATTTTTTTATCTGTGAAATTTTTGGTCAAACTTTTAACATTTCAAATATCCTACTATTAAAGTTTTGAAAACCAACTATGCTCTTCATAATACTTCCAACCTGAAGTGTTTTCATTTCCAGCTCTCTTCTGGAGTTGTTTGGTTCAAACAAAAGGGAAAAAAAAGAAAGCATCAGAATTCACAAGAATTGCTGTGATATGTGAGGTAACATATTATCCGCAGCCTTTGAGCTCTCCAAGGATGAGCTGTTAAATAATGTCACTACATTATTATTATACTTAGAATATAAATACAGGCTTAGCTTCTTGTCAAGATAGTACAAACTTTCAAAAGAGGACAAAGTGAGAAATTCACATGTGCAATTTTAAAGGAAGCAAGCAGGATTCAAAAGATTAAAACAAACAAATGACACTGTATTTTATCAACCATTGTATCTATCATGGAAGTAAATTACAGAAGAAATATAATTAAGTTCACAATTTTAACTTGGTTGCCGATTATCCCATGCAGAAGAGTATTTTGATCAGTCTTAATGGCTTTAATTGAAATGAAACTGTGTAATTGGCTCATTTACATTTAGATCAGTGTCAGTATTTAAACTGAGCATCTCTACATTTATTTTTAAAGTAAAAATAAGCTATATTATTAAAATCTGGTATTTTCAGCTAATTTAATACTATTCTTAAAATTAAAAGGAACTAAAATGTTTAATGTTTTACCGTTTTTGCCCTTAAACCATTTTTTCCAGGGTCTAGTTCCCTATTATAAGTCATTTGGGTTAATACTCAAAGCTAAACAAATGCCTAATTATCCCAAGGCACAGAATCCACACTACAATTTTAAAACATCAAAATGAGAAAAGTAATTAGTCTCTTGGGTATAATTAATCTGTCTACAAGAATTGGGCCAAATTGTAGTTTAGTGCTTTCTATAATTCAGAACCCAATTATAATTACACTGAAATGCTGGGCTTGGAGCTGTGGACTTTGGCTCTAAAAGTAAGTCAGATTCACGTATTCTCTATTAACGTTGAAGAGCATAGGATACATGGAAAACACAGTCCATCGGTAGAGCAGGACTACTATAACAAGCCTCAGGGTTGTTTATACTTCCTTTATATACTACATACGGTTTGGAGACTATAGCGTGTTCAATAAAAGTGTTTCAAAATGTAGGTTTATTTGTACTGCACTTTCACTTAACCATGTCAAACACAGAGTTATTGAATAGAAATTTACAGCAATCAACATAAAAATTAATAATTTTCATGGTGACCTAAAAAAAAGAGCTTGCTGTTACCGCCAGAAATGGACTATTCCAGCAAACAGATTTTCAGCAAATGACTATTTCACCAAATTATCAGTTCAATGGGATTTGTCTACTGAATTTATATACTTTATTAAAGTGTAGTCTCTTTATGTATTTTGTAAATTTCATTTGATCCATGAATAAAGTAACAGCTTTTGAAGGTTTCTATAGCACTTGGTTTCCTCTTTACAGCAGTTTAAGATATTCTATTTGTCAAAAGCTAGGGGCTACAGCGAAGTTTAAATCTTTCTTGCAATATATTTGATATTCACAGAGATCTGTTTTTTTTTTTTTACTGATAGACTAAACTAAACATCACCTTGTAGTTTTCCATTTGTCCAAATATATTTTGAATCATATGTGACATAATTCCCTGTGTAATGAGGTACGTGTCATTATAACGATGTATTTTTCAAATAAACCAATCTTTTCTAGGAACATCATTTATAAAAAAAATGTACTATATTGTGTTTATTTCTTATATCTTACCTGTACTTCACATGCCTAAAGAATTTCTAAACAAAGGCTCCCTTCACTATGTATGGCTAATGTTTATAAAATGTGACTTTAAGAGAATGCTATACATTAGTCACTATATAAATGTTTTAAGAAGCTCCTGAGAATAAATACAGGAGAGATGAAGGTGTTACATCAAAAGCAAACATTTCAAAAAGGAAAGCAGAGCGATTGGAAACAAACCAGTTCTTACCCATTTCCTGAGTGGGAGGATGAAAGATCACACATACTTTCACCAGGGGTAATCAGGACACTTTGATGAGAAAAGTAACAAAGAGAAGCGAAACAGACATGATGGGTGAAGGTATTTGTGTGTATAAATATGTGACTACACTTGATGTTAGAGGTTTTCCACTATCACTACCCACATTCCTTTAAAAGAAAGCAAAGTAAAACAAACACAGAAGGCATTGCTTACTTGCTGGCTAGACTCACTGGCCAGAAGGATTTGAAGATCCATCTGTCCCCAGTTGTTGGGCTGACAAACAGACCCACACACAATACACCAACATACACACACAAACACACAGACATACACACAGACACATACACACACATGCATGCATGCACCCCCCCACACACAATACACCTACATACACACACATACACATGCACACACACGTACACACATACACATACATATACACATACACACACATACACACAAACACACACACATGCACACAGACACACGCACATACACACATACACACAAACATAGACACACGCACATACACACATACACATACATGCGCACACACACATACACCTACGTACACACACATACACTCACACATGCACACACACATACACACACACACACACATACACACACGCGCGCGTGCAAGCGCACACAGCTAGCCTGACTTGCTTTGTATCTAATGTCGGTTCCTCACAGCATTACCACCTGAGCCATAGCCTCAGTCTCATGTTGCCATGCTTTTTTTGTTGTTGTTTTTGATTGTCATATCTTTAATTTTTATTATTAGTTTTCATTTATTTTTCTTCTTTCATATAATACATATCGGCACCCCTCCTACCCTCCCTCCATTCCTCCCAGCTTCCCCCATCTTCCTTCTCCTCCTATTATATACCCCCCCACTCTCCCTCCCCTGCTTCTCCCCATAGAACAGAGCAGTCCTCCCAGAGTTACTGCTCAAGTAGGGCACAACAAATGGGACAAGGCCTGGCACTAGTCCCTACATTACAGTTAGTGAAATTTAAGATTGACTTAATTACTGAGTTAATAATACCCAAAATCTGTTTATTTTTTATGTTTTAGTCTGTGTAAGCATTTTGTTAGCTTATTCAAGGTCTATGTTTTTGTTCCTGATTGAAAGTCAGTTGCCAGAAATTCCCTAAACTAAGTAAAGCAGTTTTTTATCCACATTTGGAGATTCAGAAGTTCTAAGGGAAAGATGTATTTCTCCAACAAACACTTCACAAAAGTTCTGTTACATTCTAATTGGTCAAACTTAAATTATGTGCTTAAAATTCTTAGGCACTATAGTAAAGAACATGTTAATAATATGCTAAATAACTTAAACGGATTAAAAAGCTACCTGTGGAATCGAAACCAAACATCTTTCCTATGATCTCAGGATGCTGATCAAAGGGATGTTGGTATTGAAATGAAAAATCATTCACACTTTCCAAATTAGTAATAGTTTATTATACTTCCACTGGAAAAGTCAGCAGGAATTAAGGAACATTTGGAAGAGCACACCAATTAATTGTCTGCTGCCAGATGATCATCCCCGATAACACATATACAGGTAGTATTATACAGACTAAACAGGTTATATTTAGACATATATATGTGTGTGTGTGTGTATGTGTGTATGTATTTATATATGTATAAGTGTATACATTTACACATATGCATACATATACATGCAATAAAAATTAGTGAAAAAATAAGCCATGAATTTGTAGAACAGTATAGGTTATGTGGGAAGATTTGGAGAGAGGAAAGGGAAGGAAGAAATTATGTAATTAAATTGTAATCTCAAAATGAAAATAGAAAAAATGTATTTAATATTTATCTATGATAAAGATACCATATTCTAAAAGCTTGAGGGGTTGAAATAATTAAATAATAAAACAAAGTCATACAGAAGGATACTTATAAGATGCAAAGAAAAATAGCAAACCTGTAACCATACTGGCTGGAAAAATGATATTCTACCAGACTACTGAAATGGTATATCCCCAAGGAATTAGGAATTACCCCAGGAATTCCTAGTATAATGATGGCAGCCTGGTGCTATCCATAGAGGAAGCATGTCTCCTAGAAGATTCAACAGTGTTCTGACAACTTGTCAGACCACCTTGTAGGAGATACTAGAGCCGAAACATATATGCATGTCTACATACATCGTGGCAAGAACTGCTTTGTTATACAGATTCTTGCCTCCTATTTAAACCTACACCTTGTGTTAGGATCCTGATGATACAACAGTGCCAGGAGGAGAGGAGAGTTAATTGGACTTCTTTGTTCTTTGACTGCTAAGGATGAATGATAGAATTTGATTTGTTAGGGTTCTGATCCTTGCTCTAAAACAAATATATCATTTTTATCAAGTTAAAGACAGGAAAGAAATTTGCTTTCTTAACTGAAAGGTAGTTAAAGGATTAAAAGGGGTAACAATTTATTATTATTCCAGGCAATAGTTATAGCCCAGACTAGTCTAGACAAATTTACACAAGCCTCTTGTCTTCTCTCAGGAGTGACGCTTCTGGACACTGGTCAACTGTTGACACCAAGTGAGAGTCATGGTATCATCAGATTGGTTCATCTGAAACTCTAAAAGTAAAAAATCCAATTCTTATAAGAAATATCCTGATTTTAAAATATTAAGTCAAATCAAATAGCCTGGAAACATTTTTGTGTCACTGTTCTAGAAAATGAATGTATAAGATATGTTATTTTATATGAATGAAAAAGATAAAAAAGTATTTTGTTATGTTTTTTAATAATTAAAGTAGTCTGGCTTCAGTAAGATGCTCATAGGCTTCAATAGGATGCTAAACCAACAGCATAAAAACATAAATGGTAAGAAAGAGGTCCAATCATATGTAAGAATTCAGTATGCTCAAAAGATAAAAGCTATTTTTCAAAAAAGCATTTCTTACTGTCCATTTGGCCTGATCCCCATCTTCATCTCACAACTGGATTTCACACATAGCCTCCAAGCTGTATTGTTTCTGTGCTCCTTTACCTCTTTGATATATTTGACCCACTCTGGTCAGAGATTTTTGTTTTTATATTCTTAGAGTTAAAATATTAGAACTGCCTTAAAGCACATCAATAACTACACATGGTTTTTAGATCAAAAGCAAAAATTTTCCAAAGCCCATGATAAAAGTCATAAGTTGACCTTTCCTGATCTTATACTTCAGCTTGCTGGTGGTACAGATATCTATCTTCTGACTATTTTCTAATGCCAGTCAGTATGATAGCTCCCTCCATCTCTCTCTCTCTCTCTCACACACACACACACACAAAGACACATACACACACAGAGAGAGGTGTGGGGGTGGGGGGTAGGGAAAAAAAAAAGCATTGGAGCACCCAAGAAAGGAAAAGAGTCTCTCAGTCTAGCTGAAACTCTGAAATTTCTTACCAGATGAAAAATTAATTCTAGCTCAATTAACAACTGCTTCAAGCTTTTGTCCCTTACAGGTAGATGCCAAGCTATGGTTTCCTAAGATTCTAAGAGAAGCCCCATTTACAGAGGCATGTCATGATTTCGCGCAACCCTAGAGGCCCCTGGTTTTACCTTCTAGAATTGTAATTTGAGCCAAAGTATCTCCAGAACCCATCCTATAATCTCAGCTACCTTCTTTGAGAAGCCCACACCATGCTTCCTAGGGGTGCTCTTAGTCTTTATTGACCTCCATCTTTTCTGTCTTTAATATACAACCACTTTATAACACCTAATCCTGAAATTATTTTTATTGTTTATTTCCTTTTATTGGAAAATAGATTCTTTTTTTCATACAATGTATCATGATTAGAGCTTTCCCTTCCTCTACACCTCCCAGTTCCTCCTCAACTGCCCTTCCCTCCGGATCCACTCCCTTTCTGTCTCTCATTAGAAAAGAACAGGCTTCTATGAGATAACAACCAAACATGACAAAATAAACTGTAGGATAAACCAAACCCATCACATTGAGGCTGGGCAATGTTAATAAATGTCCATCATAGGGTTTTTTCACGGTATTTATTAATTACAAGCCATGAGAAGTCTCAGGGTTTCCATATCCGGGCGGCTTAGGCAGAGTTCACTCCATTCTTCTCACAGGATTCTCTCCCTCTTGCTTCTCCCTTCTGCTTTTCTGCCCCAGACCTAGGTGCTTTTTCATTCCAAATCCTCCCTGTCTCCACCCAGCCCTCCAATATACAAATGAATGGAGCCTTACCTTCATCTGCCTTAAAGTTAACAAATGGCCCATTCATATGGAGAACTGGGTGCCCACTCCATTGTTTAGCAAGTGGGAAGCAGTTACCCTACTTGTTGCAAGGCATCAGAAAATACCCTTCTGCTTTTACAGCATATAGGAATATTATCCATAACTATGAAATATCCTACAACAGGGCAAGGCAACTTTACAGAAGGAAGAGACCCAAGAGTAGGCACAAGAATCAGAGACCCAGTGTTCACAGGAGTCCCATAAAATGACTAACCTGAAACTATAATATATATGCAGAGGACCTGGTACAGATCCATGTAGACCCTGTGCATGCTGCTTCAACGTCTGTGAGTTCACATGTGCTTTGCTTAGTTGATTCAGAGAGCCTTGTTCTCCTGGTGTCCTCCATCTCCTCTGGCTCTTAGACTTTCTGCCTCCTCTTCTGGGGAGTTTCCTGAGCTGGAGACAACTTCCCATTTAGAACTGTGCATTCCAAGGACTCTCTCTCAGCACATAATGGCTGTCCTTGGGTCTTTGCTTTTGTTCCCATCTGCCACAGGAGGAAGTTTCTTCTGATGATGATTGAATAAGGCACTGATCTATGCGTATAGCAGACTATTATTAGGAGACATTTTACTGATACATTTTTTTGACCAGTGGCGTTTGGTTTTACTCTAGGTCTCTGGGCTATCTAGTTTGCTTGAGTCATTCCTAAACAGGTAAGGCGACTCCTTCAACTATTGAAGGTGACAATGCAGACCTGTGCCTCTCCTCGATGCTGATAAAGAAAACGTTGTGCCATGCAAGTCTCAGGTTCAAGAAAAAGTGCAACTCTAGATGTACAATTGTAGGCTCCCACGTTCATATGCTTAAAAAAAGGAAGGAACAGACTGGTCCATGCAGCACGCAGTATTTAGATGCTAAAAAATGAAGAAGTGGAATCGAAAGCAAATAATTGGCCAGGGAAACAGGAAGAAAACTGAGGGAGTATATCATGTCCACCCACTATGGAAACAAATTCTATGAGAGGATACAGGCAGGGTAATGTGTGATGAAAAAGATATATAAATTTATAGATAGCGAAAATAGAAAATAGTGTTGTTATGTGTCCCTACACGAACTACATTACTATTTAGAAAGCTTGTAACAATATAAAGTTTTGTAATTACTCTGAAAATTCAGCAAGTTTAGTAAATACGTGATCAATGCACAAAATCAACAAAATCAGGAAACAATTTTTATAGAATCCTATTTTCCTTGGTGCTGTTTTCTCTTTCTTTTACAACCATTACTAAATATTTTCATTCTCTCTCTCTCTCTCTCTCTCTGTATGCACACATGCATGTATGCCTATCACAAATAAAATTGAACATGATCTTTTTGAGCCAAATTTAGCATTTTTACTGAGCTACATTTGCAAACATAGGCATCTCTATATATTGTTACATACAGTACTTAGTATATCATCTTAATGTATAGAAAAATTAGCATATCAAAGATAGCAACATCTTCCATTACATTAAAAATTACAATATATTAAACAGTCTAAACAGCTGTTTGACAATGACAACTAAAATATATGGAAAAGTCAGACTGAAAGTAATATTGAATTTGGTGAATATATTGTACAAATATAGTATTAGAATATGGATCCTGGGAATGTGCATATTGCATTTTTTTATATGTGACAGAAGCAGTATTTCAGTTCAGAAAAGAATCAAGTATCTATTTGCACAACAATGGTTATCTGTAGCAAGTTTGGGAACAGGAAGCTATATTAAACAATGCCAAGAAAGTCCCTCATGCATTAAGATTACCAATGTAAAAGACCATTTAGAATGATTGAAAGCAGTCATGAATATTCTACTTACTTTCTTACAACTCTTTAAAATACATTAAATGATAATTAAAAGAATACAAGTTACAAAATATGGTCCTGTGGATTCATTTTAAAACTATTTTGTCAAAATATATTATGACAGATCACAAACTAAGAAAAGACATTCAGAGGACCTATAAACAATAAAGTATTAGAATATCACATACACAATGAAAAACATCAAAATATCCATTGAGTAATATGACCAAAGATGTGAACTGGCCATTTTATAAATATAGGCAAGCTAGAGGCCAATGAATATAAGAAGATATTAACTCAAATGAGTAAAACTTCCAAGGGTAAATTTGACTTCCTTTGAAGAAATTGAAACATGTAACAGTATCAGGTGTTGTAAAGACATAAAACAATAGACAGTGGCATTTAATGCCACTAAAGACATTAAGTATATAAAATCAAATCGGGGAATCATTTGACCCTATGGCACAGAGATAGCACCTGTGTGCTTTCAGACTCAATGACTAACTCTTAGCGAAAAACTGTAAGGAAACATTGTGCACTCACATAGGTGGCACAAATATAGGTATGCATATATGAATACAATGGGGAATTATGGCTGTAAAATATAAGTGATTTAACTGTCCATTAATACAATAAAAATGGTACAAGAATAATGGAATTCTGAATAGCGGCAGAAGAAAATGAATTGGTAACATTTAGCAAGATAGAAAAATGTATAAATCTCGTAAATATAACATTGAATTTTTAAAAAGTGTTAACTGTGGACTTAAAAGGCACATAAATTACAATGTTGTCTCTATCAAAAAGCAGGAATAATGAAAAACTCATAGTTGTCTAGTTTTAATATATATAGATATATAGATATATACATATATATATCTGAGAAAAGATTTGTGCTCAGATTGTGGTGTGGTTTTATAGGTCTGCTGATATCACATTTTCATCACAAACAATAAAAACAAAGAAAAATACCTGTAAAATCTGGAGAAGTTTGCATGTATCACTAATTGTATCCTATTAGCGTTCTGGTTCTGATAATGTGCTGTGGTCAGGTTAAGATATTCTTAGAGAAAGCTGCGTAAGGAATACAGCATTGAACTCTGTGTTATTATTATAACTTGTGAGTCTTCATTTCAAAATAAAGAGTAAAACAAGATTTTCACACTCTGTTGCAAATTAGTTTCAGCACATATAACAAGTATAACCAAATATTCAGAAAATATTTTCTTCCTTCCAAAGAAGTCTAAGCTTCTCTTCACGAAGTCACATTTAAACACTATTTATTTTAATAAATACTACTTAGTGTCATCATGCAGCAGTCTTTAGAAACATAAGGCTTTTCTGAATTGCCACTAACTGAAAATTACTAGCAGTGTGATTTCACATCCCAAAGGAACTTGAACACACACACACACACACACATACACACTCACACAGTAGAAATAGATTTAAACACGCTGAGTTTTCAAATGCTCTAATGTAGTGAGAAAGAGAATAGCAGCCTGAAAGAAAAGGTGAAGATGAATAGTGTTCTGAGCTCCAAACGTGGCTGATTTAATTCTCCTTTCCCATTATGATGTAGTTTGTTATCAACGTTAGGGATTTTTTATAATTATGAGTCTCTGCAAATCAAGCTCCAATCTATATCCTAAAACCCATAATAGCATAAAAATACATAAACTTTACATGCAATTTTAACATGTGGCTTTGTGTACATTCGTGTATATAATATGTATGAAACAAAATCTCCCAAACCCGTTTGGTTTATTAACTGTGTTGTCTTTCAAATAAATAATGAATAAAAAATATTTAATTAGTATTTCCCTTTAAGTAAATAAATTGGATAAGAAACCACTTAGTACTTGGATAATAGAAAATCTAATTAGTACCAAGCATTCAATGACAAATCTCCATTATTCCTTTCCCTAGCTATGGTACCAGGTAGGGTGTGTGGATAAAATCAACATCTATCAAATGTTGTTTCTAATCCTCTCCTGCCTCTAATGCATTGCTAAATGTCTAAGCAAACCAGTCAATCAGGAAAATTAGGCATGTCTCAAGTATGATTGAGGCTGGTTGTCCTCAGGATGGAATGGTGTGGTTGAGAACTAGCTCAATTATATATGGATTCCTGGGTGTGCTAAACTCAGGAAAGACCATACCCAGCTAAGCTTCCAACTTGTTAGAAGGAATTAAAGAAAAGCTTAGAGCACAGGCCTTGGTGGCACAGGCCTTTCATCTCTGCACTCCAGCACTCAGGAGGCAGATCTCTGAGTCTGAGGTCTTGTTGGAGGATGTGTGTCACTGGTGGTGGGATTTGGGGTTCCAAAGGCCAAATAAGACCAAGTGGCTCTTTTTTTTTTCTCTCTCTCTGCCTGCTGTCTGCAGATGTGGATGTAGAACTCTCAGCTATTGCCTAGCATCATGTCTGCCTGTTTGCTGCCATGCTTCCTGTTATTATGACAACTAAATGCTAGCCCCAATTAAATGTTTTCCTTTATAAGAATTGCCATAATCAAAGTGTCCCTTGATAGCAATTAGAATATTGACTAGTGCAATTCTTCAGTGCTCAGGAGCAGATAAGGCTAAATGCAAGAGAACCACAATGCAGAAAGCAGATCTTTTTTCATACCAAAATTCAGTTGTCTTCTCAGAATGGAGAAACACTTTTAGATACCTTTCAAGTGACCTCCTACTCTCCTTCCTGAAATAGAGATCAGAAAAACTAATGAATCCATCACACACTAAAAGTTATAGAAATAAAATATGTAGCATTAACAGCATTATAATTCCTCAGGCGCCCTGTTTTCTGTGGCTTAACAAATGGATTTATCTGAGATTTTCATGTTTCAAAAATAACCGGTTTCACTATTATTTCTATAGGCACTTTTTGGACTTAGATAGCAGAAGAATGACAGTCTGTATCTCATCTCAAGAAGCTTAACCTCTTTGAACATCAGTTCTTATTGGTTTAACAGAAACAACAATAGCACTTCACAGAATTAGTTGTGATATGTCCATGTCTTAAGAGGAACGGTGTTTCATCATTCACAGCCATGATCCTGAAACACCGCTGCAGGATCCTGCTCACAGCATATAGAGATTGCATTGATCTTGTGATATCTGAAATATCAAAAGAATATAAAATATCTATGTCTGCCTTAAATTGGAAGTTCTCACAAGCTCTTGATAAATTCCCAGCTTGCAGCCCAATATTATATAATGACTTTGCAACCAGCTACCACAATAGCCTCTATACTTTCAGCAGAAATAAAGAGAGAGGGGAAGAAAGTTTTGAATGCTTTTATTCCCAGGAAAGGCATATACCATTCTTCCGTCCCACTAACTGACCACAGACTCTCCATAGATAGCTGACACAAGTGAATAAGTGGTCTACCTTCACTCTTATTGCTGTGATAAAATACGTTGACAAAAATAGCCCAGAGAATTAAGAGTTCATTTCCTCTCACACTTGCAGGTTATGGTCCATCATAGCATATGATTCCACATCGTATCAACTTGACAAAAATAAACAATACAACCCCACCTCTTGTCAATCTGACAAACACATCACTTTCAAACTATAACCTTCTACCCCTTGGCCTAGTCTTTCCTGTGTATCTTGTAATGTATAATACAGTCCAATTTTAGCTATAAAAACAGTCTTCACCTTTCGTCTATACCACAAGTTCCAGTGGAAAATGTTCTCTGGTTCTCCAGCTATCAAAACAGATGAGTCAATTCTTGAAAACAAAATTGCTTTCAGAACGAAAATTAGACCCTGGAAAAGACTGAGAAGAAAATCAACAGTGCTAATCCCTGATGTCTGTGTTTCTGCTTGTGGGTGTTCCAGTATGTTGTCAAATAGTTGACTGGTGATTCTCTTGCTCTACCTGCAAACAAGTCATGGGTGGTTAAAGAGGAGCTTTTCAAATGCCTGGTGTCTGGTAGCTTTTATTTCCCTCCATGTTTGACAGCAGGAGCCAGGTCAGCATCCAGTGTAACCCTCTAGTGTTAGAGTCTCCAAGCAACCTTAGATAACAAGATACTTGGTCCTAGGCACCAGCCATTACGGCTCTAAAGATTTGGTTATCTCTGGAACTCTTCTGTTGACCAGAGTCAAGAAGCTCTCTTACCTGCCTCCTAAAAGCCTTTTATCTTTTTTTAATGAGTTCTTCTCACCACCTGCTTGCTGCTTCTCTTCAGCAGCTTCTGCCTGCCCAGAGCACTCTGCTTCTTCAGCTGTTGTGTAGCTCCTTACAAAATTCAATGTTCACTGCTGACAGAACTTGAGTCACCTGACCCTGAAGCACCTTTTTGGGGAGATGGGGTCATAGCTGGGTCATTAATGGTGCTCAGGATCAGGCTAGCTATTCAGGAATCAAGTGTGGGATGTGACCATGATCAATCGGGCGTGGTAATCTAGGCAGGATTGCCTAGAGAGCAAGGTCACCTCTCCAGTGGGATCACAGGGCTGTCCACTACTGTGTCCAGATCTGCAGCCATCACTGACAATGCTGCTGTTTTGGGCTGTTTCTCTTTCTGTGCTACCAGGTTAGCCCTCACTACTGACAGTAGACAAGAAAAGACCAGTGGAGACTAGCTTTTCATTGGGCCTAATGCTGCAATAGTAGGAACATTAGCATAAGCGAATGTCTCCCAGACAACCTAACTGAATAAGCCTGAGCAGATGATTTATAAGGCCACAGAATGAGTGTTTGAACCAATCAAAGCCTCTTGTTTGGACCAGTCTGGCTGCATCTATTAGGATTAATCCAAGTCAAAGACTTTTGGAAAAATAACAGCGTTGCCATTTAGCATTAGTCTTAGAAGTCCATCTACCTAGAAGAACACTCCCTCTGGCCATGGTAAAAATGGCTTCAGGGTCGTTCAGAATTCAAGACTTTTCAAAGCAAAACAATTTTGTCCAAACTATTTCAATAGCTGTGGCAGAGGCTGTGCTCTCTGCAACCAGGACAAACAGTGGCAGTCTTTGTGCGGTGGTCTCAAAGTGTCTGTAGGGTGTTTGGGATGGCTTATGAGTGAAATGGTACGGTGTTAAGAATATGGGTCTTTTACCTCCTAGCAACCAGCCAGGGTGCAGCACATGCTGTACTAAGAGGTCAGTTTACACTATTTCCAGCATCTTAGTTTATAGGAAAACAAACACTAGAAAGAGGACTCATATTATAAAAATAAAGATCTTATTTTAAATGTGAACAGAGATTTTTCAGTAATATTTAACAACTGCACAATGACCCGGGTAGATGTGAGTTTCCCATCTGTCCCAACTACATTATTATGAGATTTCTAATAAGAACATGTAATATATAGCAAAACTGACATAAAATTATGTAGACATGTTCAATACTTCATAAATTTTAGTAATATAGGAGTGTGTATGTGTGTGTATGTGTATGTGTGTATAATAAATATTTTAAATGTATTAGCTCACTGTAAGAATGAGATTTCAATGTGGATTTCCAGTCATAAAGATGGGAATTTGAATATTTCTTCCATTCAACACATGAAATAATAGAGGAACATTGATGCACTTTCTCTTTTTAATATTTTGCTTTAATCTTAGTTGTGTGTATGTGTTTATGGGAAGGTGTATCTTCATGTGTCCACACAGTTAAGAAAAGATTATTAGATTCTCTGTAGCTGAAGTTTCCATGGTTATGAGTGCCATTTTAAGAGGAGTTTTATGCCCACTGAGCCATTTCTGCAGCAACTCTTAACCCTAGTTTTTTCGGTTGATAAATTTTTTTTATCAGTATTTAAGCAGGTATAAGAAAACTATACTGTGGATAAAAATGTGAAAAATTATTAGAAAAAACTAAGAGTAAATAAAATTATTTTATTACTAATCATTATTTCTTATTAAGCCATGGTCTGCTATTATTAAAATTGTAGTGGTTCCTGTGTCAGAGTTGTGGACTAGATTACCAGAAAGAAACTTTACTTCCACATCATTACTTCACATTATTTCTTCTTTCAGTTACAAATTGTTTAAATAACTTCTTTTCTCCTCTGATGACATTTTAGTACACCATTATTTGAAATTTTTATGTTGTAAAAGTATTCATGTTTAACATGGCCAGATTAGAATTTCTATGATATCTTCACTATGTAAGTTGACGTAATGCTATCTATCTACCTATCAATTTAATTATCTATCTGTGTGTGTGTGTGTGTGTGTGTGCAAGTACACATGTATGTATTTGTGTCTATCACAATGGAAAATTGTTTAAAATTATTCTTTCTAGACATGTGTAAAATGCTTTTCTACAGCTATGAATAGAAACTAAAATTTTATGTTTTTGGGTCTCTCAGGACGTTAAATATTCTTAGTGCTATTTTTAGTTATCCTTGTATAGCACATAGAATGTGAGACAAGAATGAAAATGTTTACACATTATATGAGGGCTAAAATTGCGGAAGTTCTAAGGATGTGTTAAGAAACAAAAATAGGTATAGTATAGTACATTACAAAGTCATTTGCTCCTCCATGAAGGATCAACAATAAGTTCAAACAACAGATATACTCCCTGGGCATAGGCATCATCTTAATAAAAGCTTGATAAGCACCTCTGTTCAATCCACAGAATGGACAACTGAACAACTGAGTTATAAATCCAAACATCTCACACACTAAGATCCTACCATTAGGAACCTAACCCAACTACCACTATAGCATAGTTGTGGGTTGTATAATCCATTTGTAAGTGATTAATTCAGTGGCCAGACCTATGTTCTACAATGAGTCATCTTACAAAAGCCCACATATATCTCAGGACAACTCATCACAAATAGAACTGACTGACTGGTTGGAATTTGAGTGATATATAAATACTCACTTTAAAACAGTCTTGCTAGGAGAGCCATGAGGGTTCCTAAAACTGCCTTAGCTTTGCATGAAGTCAAACAAAGTTCTCAGAAAGAATAAATAAGTTTTAAGAACCTAATGAAGCACGTCAAGTAGAACTTCTACTAATTTTTTTCTTGTAGTTTTTCTTTTCATGCACACCTCTTAACATATACAGTTTGTGTTGTAAATTATACTGTCTCCCCCCTTGTGAGAATAAATACAACTACACAATTCCTCAACAATGGAAATTGGCTACAGTGCATTTTTAAGATGGTTGCCACCACTGGACTCCGTAACACTATTATCATAATCTTAGTAAATAAGGGTATGACATTTGCCTTGAATGTGCTTATAACAGACCTCCAACTACTAGCTATTGTGGGCCATGGAATTCTGAAACTCACAATCCAGCTACAGAAAGAAAATTTCCAGTGCTGACTGATTCTAAATTCTAAATAAACTCCAAAAGAATCATAAGGAATTATAAGGAATCTCCATTCTTGGAAGAAAACAGGCTCCTTTGAGGGATGTCTTTGACTTATAGGTTCCAAGGCAGATTTAGTCTAACATTCTTTAGACTACATAGCAACAGGTTGGTTCTTTTGTCAAACATGTATTCCTCATTTTTTCTCAGGATCCAACTTATATTTCTTTTGGTGTTGATATTAAAAGAAAAGTGTACCAAATAGTTACAAAGAGTTTTCTCAGGTCTATTAAAAGACCATAGAAGCTAGACCCAAGTACTTTGAAAACAAAAGACGAGAGAGTTCTTCATCTCTTTAAATAATTGGTAGATATTTTCTGGTAGTTGTTAAAGGGTAGGGTCATCAATGTAATTATGTTACTTATGCTTGCTAGCTGGCTGTCTTAGGGTTTCTGTTGCTGTGAAGAGACACCATGATTGACAGGCAGCAAGAAGAGAGAGTGACTCTGGGCCTGGCTTGAACATTTGAAACATCAAAACCTACTCCCAGTGACACACTTCCTCCAACAAAGCTATGCCTACTCCAAAAAAAGCACACGTCCTAATAGTGCCACTCCCTATGAGCCTATGGGGTCATTTTCATTCAATCCATCACATTGGCCATTGTTGAAGTTAGGCTTCTGTGTTCCCACAATGTCTAGGATAATGAGATGCAAACACCCCCCCTTCTGCTGCCCTCTGTAATAATACTGGTCACACAACCAGAGATTACAATCTGAAAAAAGGAGGAAAAGGAATTTGAAATCGCATGTTCTCTAAAGTAAATACTCAAAGCCAAGAGTTGTTAGGTATTTTACTCGGTAGACTACACTTTGGCATCTACATTTCAGGTTTAGACTGTCAGCAGTGGTGTCAAGTTCAGCTTAAGAAAGCAGATGTTAAATGCAGGATAGTGTAACTGCTTTCTCTCTTACAGAAGATGTAAGATTGATACAAGTATTCATTTGTCATGGCGTTTGAAAGTATAACCACATTCTCATTAGCCTTTCATTTTCAATGGCATCTAGACTGATACCATTTCCTGGCTACTGTGTAGAGAGCAACAATGAACTTAGATGCACAAGCATCTTTGTAGTACAAAATAAAGTCCTTTGGCCCAGGAGTGGGATAGCTGGGTCATGTGGTATAATGATTTCAGTTTTGTTTTTGTCTATGTTTTGTTTTGGTTTTGAACCATCAAATTTCCAGAGTGACTGCATTCATTTACACTCCATCAACAGTGCATAATGTTCCCTTTCCCCATATTCTTGATAGTACTTTTCATTTGTATTCCCGGTGATGGTCATTCTGACTAGGGTTTTAATCTTCATTTTCCTGATGCCTAAGGATGTTGAACACTTTTTAAAGTATTTAGTAGTCCTCTGTATTTCTTCTTTGGAAAAATTTTCTGTTCAGTTTCATGGCTCATCTTTAAAATTTTAATCTGATTATGTATTACTATTTATAATTTTAATAATAATATTTCCAAATATATTATTGATGAATGCATTTAAATGGCATTGAGCCAATGTCACTCTCTCTTCATGGTGACTGCCAATCCAGATGTAGAATTCTCATCTCCTCCTCTAGCACCTTGTTTTCCTGCATGCTTCCATGTTTCCTGCCATGATGATAATGGACAAAACCTCCGAACTGTAAACCAGCTCCAATTAAATGTTTTCATTTATAGGAGTTGTTGTGGTCATGGTGTCTCTTCACAGCAATAGAAACCCTAACTAAGACAGCCGACTAGCAATCAAAGCTGGCATAATTAAATTGATCAATCTCCCCTCTAACATCTTTCAGAAAATATCTACCAATTATTTAAAGTGATGAAGAACTCTCTGATCTTTCATTTTACATTTTATAGATATATAGATAGATATATATAGATATATAGATATAGATTTGGGTTTTGTTTTTTTCAAGACATAGTTTCTCTGTTGTAATTTTGGCTATCATGGAACTCACTCTGTAGACCAGGCTGGCTTCTAATTAACAGAGATCCAACTATATCTGCCTCCCAAAAACTGAGATTAAAGGTGTACACCACCACCACCTGGCACATAATTTTTTTAATGGTTTTAATGACCATAGTTTGCTATAATAAAATATTTGTCATTTTTATTTAATTTGGTCAATTTGTTTGTATCTGAATGTCATTCTTCAGCATAGTGAACTATTCCTGTCATTTCACTGCAAATGAGAGAATAATATCAATAAAATCTAAATTATATTGAAGAATTGTTATCTTGCAATTATTATAGAATATTAAAATTAATTAGAGTGGTTTGAGTTCCGTAACAAAATAGATATTTAGCTCCAAGTATCCTAGAGAAGAAAACAACACTCAATATATTTTAATATGTCATGGTCTTATAATTATAGTCCAGAGATGTTTTACAAAATGACTGCTTTGCCTACAACAACTGGTGAAAATTATTCAATCAATACCATTTAGTACAGTAGTTCATAAAAATGACTTTCAAGTGTTGTCAAATAGTTCCTTCCAGTGCAAAATAAAGCTATTCTTCAGACAAATGGTGTCCACTATTAATGCATTCAATTTGAACAAATCAATTCGATGAGAGTAAACAAATGTGATTTTTATTCATGGATATCCTTAGAGAACTTGGTTTTGAATTATGATTGTCTTCTTAAGTGTTTTGTTTACACTGTCTACCAAAAAGTGCAATTTAGCAGGCACAAAGCAAAAGTTTAGACAGAGTAAAATAAAATGCAATGCTCAGTGATTTCACATGATACTAAGCATGTATATACTTGAGTAGGAAATACTTCAGGTACTCTCAACTCACAAAGCTGGCAAAAAGACATACATATAGGTAATTGTCAGCTTGTGGAGATGACTGTACTTATTAGCCAATTATTACAATTTTTCAATTCATAATATTCACAGAGAAACTGACATGACTTTGTGTCATTATTCTGATATGCCTTTGACAAGCACTACAAAAAAATCTGGGTGATTTTTCCCAAGCATATTTTTGGTGGAGGAGCAGATGACTCAGAAGGTAAAGTGGTTGCTGCATAAGGATGAGCACCTTAGTTTGGCTCATTGGCACTCCTTTTTACCCCAGTAAAAAGCTGGATGTGGTGGCATGCACCTGCCATCCAAGTGCTGGGAAGAAAAAATAGGAGGATCCCAGGAATAGGAAGTCTAGCCAATCAGTGACCTCTGAGTTCAATGGGAGAGCCTATCTTTTAAAAATAAGATGAAGAATGGTAGAGGATGATATACAACATGGACTTTGGCTCAAGTTGCACAGGCACAAGGTGCCCACACACACATATGTACACACACAAACACATGCACATATATACAAACATGAATATAAACAGACACAAAAAAACAGGTGTGGCTTTTCTACAAAATATCCATCTCTATGTTCACTAAATATCACTCGCTGAGGGTACTTGAAATCTTTCAACATAAAAAGCTTATAGATTTTTAAAAAGACTTTTCTATTTAGTTTATATGAAGGGCCATTGGGTGCTTATAGATGAACCTGTAAATAGAGATGCATCCCCAGGACATCATACAGAAAATTTCACAATTATGGAAGGAAAAACAGATATTTAATTAAAGCCCTGTATTATATCACTGGAAATGGATGATGATGTCAGTTAAATACAGAAATCAGATCTTCCCAAAATACTTTCAAATTCAGACTTAGCAAAGGGAAAAGACAATATATGTCAGAGTTGTCACTCATACAAGATCAGAAAGTTAAGAATATCTCTGTAGGGAAATCTGCATATCCCAGACATGGAAAATGTTTTTTCAAAGTGTTGAATCTAGAAGAAGTTGTTAGATTTTTATGGGAGAAGAGGAGAAGACCAGGTCCAGAAAAGGGAAGTGAGTCAAACATCCTTTGGAGGAGAACTTTATGAAAAGCCAATAGGCAGCATAGTGTGGCAGCTTGTCTAGCCATAGAGGCCTCAAATCAGTCTAGGGAAAGCAGAATCTGGCTCGATTTTAAGGTCCCTTGTGAAAAGTAGGAAGGGTAGGACTTGTGTCATTAAGAATTAGGCCCAAGGTCAGCTGACATGCAAGTAGATTAAAGACACTGTTTTCACTTATTTTGGGCTTAGGGAGGTGTTTGAAAAATCCAAAGGACATTTCTATATAAGGGACATCTGGAAGAAAACTAGACATAATTAGTATATGATATGACAATGTTTACTTGTCCTGCCTATAGACTTTCTTGTCTTAGGGCTTTGTTGTCTGGTATCCAGGAAGGAAAGGAATGGAAGGAGGCAGATTCCCTTCATATGTAATCCAGCAGAAACAAGGCATGGTCCAGAAGCTGGAGTTATAGGTTGCTCAGTGTTGCTGGTTCATGTTGGAAAATAATGGCCACCCAGGCTGGAAAGTTAGATTGATCCTCTTACTGGCTTAATGGGAAAACAAAAACAACTAGGTTGTTCAGTCATTGAGGAAGGATGGCAGGCATTGGATTTACATCTTAGAAAACTCACTCTGCTTGTGAATTAACCAGCTAAGAAGAAGCATAAATGCAATCCCTCCAGATAGAAGGAAAACTAATGAACAAACCATCATAAACAGAAGAACTAGTGGAACAAGAGTAAAAAGAAGTAAAAAGTAGAATTTTCAAAAGACTATAGGTGTAAATTAATAAATACAATTTCTTGATATTCAGTAAATCTATAAAACAATTCTATATTGAGAACCTTAACAAAACGAAGATTACTTAAAAAATGGTTTTCTACATAAAAAGACTCCAAATACATGCTTAAGATTTGATACCATCATCTGAGGATGTGCATCAGTGACCTTCTTATCACAATGGTAGCCCTCTGCCCTTTCCCATGTGACCCCAGTGATATCATTTGAGGATCAATAAGTATTTCAAGCATTCAAGGTAACTCTACCTCTCCTACCTTCAGACTCTAGAACCACTGTCTGATGACCTGTGCTGAGCAACTGTGTGTCAATATTGGTAGCCCTCACCTCAACTCCTCTGCCACATTAACCTTAAATTTTGAGAAACTGTAGGGAGAAACAATTCATTCTACAGAGAACCTTCTTGTGATGTAAGAAGCTACATTAACCATTAGCTATGCTAGACCAATTCTAATAGCCCAATTATGCACCAGCACTGACTGGCCCCAAGATTGAACTTCAAGCATCATTCAGCTTGTCCAAAATCTGCCAAGCATGGGTAAAATCAAATAGATCTTGTAGTAGTATGCTGCTGTGGTGGCTCACCAAAGAAGATAACGAGGTATATTCATTGATGAGATACTCAGCAGAGGGAACCACCATCATGGCAAATGTCATACTGAACAATGGAACCCTGAGCATCTGGGCTCAGGTGTTTTCAGTGATCCAGAACTCCTCAGGTGTTCTACTGATAGCACATGCAGGTCATTAGCAATCAAACATCCCCCACATAAATTCTACACATGTAGACAATACAAAAAGACAAGGCCTAGGTAGCCCTTCCCCCAATAGTGCACAAAACAATTATTTTATACAGAACTAAGAATAGACTTCCACAGCAAGATTCAAATACCCATTCAGTAAAAGTGGGCCAGGCATCCATATCAAAATCATGATCAATGATCTAACTTGAGAAACCCAAGGCCTATAAAAAGAACACAAGAAAGCAAGTATTCTACAAAATTTATTTGTAGAAAAAAAAATGGTCCCCTCTGAAAATAACTTAATTTAACACTCAGGAAAATTAATTATAAATAACATTTATAAACATTTAAAGTAAATTTAAGAGAACAGGAATAAATGATGAAATGAGAACCAACCTGCTGTTGAAAGGAAATTGAAATTTCAGTAGAGGAGTGTATCGATGTTAAAAAGAATAGCACTTGCAGAGAATAGCTACCTTACACATTTTCAAGAGTAAATGTGCACTATACTGCCCCTGATAAAATAATTTTATTAATATTAATGAGACATCAATTAAAAAACAAAACAACTCTTGTCGTAAAGCAGAAGAATGGCCTAAAATTTAATTTCATTACTGCTCAGGAAGATATGTAGCAATAGCAAGCCAGCAAAATGTAATTAATTTTTCAAAGTATAATAAAGTGTCAAATTTTTGTTCTTTTAATACAAAATACATGTTAAAAATTACAAAAAAAAGCTCTTCTGAATTCCATAACTGTCACAATTTGTAGCAGTAATTTTGAATTTGGGACAGATTTTATAAATTAGAAAAATTCAAGTACATATATTACTATAAGCATATATCATATGACATTTTGTTTAATGTCATGGTGGTACATTTAGCAAGCCCATATACCACCTTAAAACATTTAAATATCATGATATGTGAGCTGCTTCTTTAGGCAAACTATGTTTTGTTTCATTTCTGTGCTAGATTCAGCTTCAAGGCCTTGATCAATGAAATAATGACACATTAATTCATTTAATTGTTAACTATTAGATTTTATTTTATTGTACCCATTTACAATAAATTAAGTTTTCTGGAGGGAAATGCACAGACTATGCCTGAATTTATCTGTTTAATTCTCTTCCAGCATTGATAATTAAGAACAATTTCTTATTCATATTTCATGATCTCAAAAAGCATAACTGAGTTTTAGTGAAGCAAACACTAACTCAGAAGATGACATTTGTAGTCAGTTCACTTCACGTAGTTAGCTCTGCTTCACATCTAAATAAATATACTCTATATGCAATGTTTATCAGATTTTGAAATTAATTTCCATCATGCTGAGAAGTATTGAGGGAATTAAGTCCATTGGATAATGATAGGAGAGGCATATTCATCTTCCTAACCCAGGAAGAACTTAGATGTCTAACAACCTTCTATTGCTACATGGTACCATTCGCGGGAGGTAGCAAATGCCAACTTCTCCTTAACTATGACTTTTATTCCCTGGAGAGCATGTGTCATTTTAGAACACAATGGACTCCCAGCTTCTGATCACAGGATAGCTCTAGTATCTCACCCTACTCTTGTTTTCCACCAGATGCCACATAAATTGAAACCATTTTAACACAATTTTTAAAAACCTACTTAATACTACAGAATACCAGAGTAAATATGTTCTCAATATAGTCACTGTCCTAAGCTCAATAATGCTGTCATTAGCTAACTCTGAATGTTATGGTGAGCACATCCTTATATCTTATTGTAGGAGAAAATACTGGACCTCCCACTGGACAGTACAAGGCCTGAGACATGCATGGACGTACCCAGAGATGGACCTGCCTGGACACACTCAGGGAGCAGCAGCTGCAGTCTGGCAGCCAATGAGACTGCTGGGCTGGGTGGAGGGTATAAAGGGGCTTCCCCTCCTGCAATAAACTCAGTCTGCTTCTTGCCATTTACCTGACCCCCAGAGCCTGTGTGTCTTGGTTCCGCCCCACCTACCACCTCACCCCTACTCTCCCACCCACACCCCCCACCTGAAGGGTCCTGTGAATGGGTACAAGTAACATATTATTGTAAATTTTCTTTAACATTCACAATAATATCAAGTATGTATCATGACCTAATTTTGTAAATAAAGAGCTTGAGGGAAGATTCAGGGATTTTCTGTCAAGATGGCAGGTGACCCAAAATGAACTAGAAACCAGGTTTTATTCATTCAAGAAGCTCTGTTCTTATATGATATTTTAAAATGTACTTGTGTGCAATAACCTTGAAGCACTAAATCGTAGACATTATTCCTCCATCCCTTTCACAAACTCATGACTTAAACCAATGACAAAGATATGATGGGATCCCAGAGAATAAGTATGTGTGTCTTTGCTCAGAAATTGAATGCTATAAGATTGAAGGCCATGCTTGATCCACTGTATTTGACAAACAGAACTTTCAGTGCATGTAGAAGTTAAATCCCACAAGGAAGAAAACGTATAATAAGAATGATGACAGATATTTATAAAACATAAGGCAAACTTACTAAGGAGAGCATCAATAATGTCAATAATTCTTTCTTATTTTTAGGCACTGATAGTATCACCCAAGATGCAATAAATGGACTGATCTCTTACTAATTGTGATTACAATTTCTGGACTGAGTTAAAACAGCATCTCTTAAAGAACTTTGAAAAGCCAATGAGAGGAAATGGACGGAGGACTAGAATTAAAAACTAAACACACATTGAACATCCTAGGCTTGTTTTTATATATTATTTATATCCTTTGATTCAAGAAGAGGTTGTATTGGTTTGATCTTTTCAAAGTTCTTTGGTATTCATCTATGTGTGAGATTTAGAATCTACTCACTTGTACAAAATCACCCAATGAGATGTTTACTGGCATTATCTTAAATATATAGGTAGTTTATGGTAAATTGATATTTTTTTAACAGTGTTGTGCTTTCTGTTCTGTGAGAAACCTTGCTGAACTTATTATTCTGAATATCATTGTTGATAGTGGTCATTACCTCTTTAATGTAGATAATCTTGTCATTGCTGAAATCAGACAGCCTTACAAAACTTCCTTTCTCTTCGATACACTTTTTTTTTCTTTCCTTGATGTACTAGCTAGACTGACTGCCCTGGTTTGTAGAAGTTTATTTTTAGTTCTGTCAGGTAAAGTACACTCAGAGAAGCTACCAGAGGATAGAGATTAAGGTTTTAATTGAAGGCTCCTGAAGGAAGAGGAGAAAGAGAAAGGAATTAAGCCTATCTAAAGAGAAAAGTCTGTGAAATTAATAAATAAATGAGAAAGAATGCTCCGAAGTGAAAGCCACAGAATGGAGGCCCTTAGAGATAAAGAATTCAGCTGGAAGCAGGAAAAAGCAAGGTCCTTACTGCTTTTCCTGGTCATGGAGCCGACAACACTGGTGGGAGTTTATTGTTTCACACATCGAGTTTTCTGAGAGCTATGTTGTATGTGTGTGAAGCTCAAGATGTTGTGTTTGAAGTCTATGAAGAAGGGTGCATGTTTACAGTGGTGGTAAAAAAGAGCACCAAACTGCCAAAATGTTTCAACTGGAGATTATTTCCACTGGCCCTTGACTCCCTGTTGTTGTTGAAGCCACAACTTAGAGCCAAAAGCCACTTAGCTAAACTGAACAGTTTTTGTTTGTTTTTTGTTTTGTTTTATTTTCTGCAAACCTGACTAAGAGAAAGACAATTGGTTCACATACTGGTGATGGTGACGAGAACTCCATCCCATGTGGGAAACCTTTCCTGCACACTAGGATGAGTTGTTTTTCATGCAAACCAGACTCTATCTTAATATCTGGAAAGTGTTTCCTCAGGGTCAGCACATAGAAGCTATCTTCCAGAACTGGACTGTATCTCATGCTGGTAGCTGAATTTGGTACCGTAAGAGTCACCCAGTTGTTTCTGGTTTTGAAGGCATGAAGGGGTCATGGAGGCTGCTGAGGCTTGGTACTGTAAGAGGCCAGGAGAGGCCATTGATAAAAGTGCAGCCTCAGTAGTAGTTGAAGTCCCAGATGAAGGGCTTATCTAAAGAAGTTGAGGCTTGGTGCTATGAAAAGAGCCCAGTAAAGGACATTGGTGAAGGTACAGCCTCAGTGACAGTTGAAGGCCCAGATTTAAAGAGACATGAAAAGAGATTGAGGCTTGGCACCTTGAAGAGAGCCAGGAAAGGCTATTAGTAAAGGTGCATCCCAGTAGCAGCAGAAGATCCCAACAATTTTTGAGATGTCAGTACCATGAGACAACCACCAAGAACAGCAGCAGTGGTGAAGTGAAGCCAGCCAGAGCCTGGAGGACAAACTGTGTGTGGTGCAGAGGGCAAAGCCAGATCTAAGCCCTTTGGAGAAGCCCAGAGGATTGTGAGTGAATTCCAGATAATTAGATATTGATAATGTTTTTCTCCTGTCCAAAGACATTATGAAAAGCTTGATGTATGTTTGGTATCATTTTGTCATGTATATTAGAAGCCTCATAATTGTTCTTCTTTTAAATAGTTTTGCTGGTGTAGTATTAAATTGTGTTGTAAAGGTAAAGAACTTTTTTATACAGAAAAGGGGAATTGTAGAAGTTTGTTTTTAGTTGTGTTTAGAATATTGCTTTGTGAACAGCTGAGTAAGGGTTTGCCTAGCTCTTGGTGTTTTGTATTGTTTGCAGGTGCTGAATTTCTGTAGGGGATGTTTGATTGCTTATGATCTGAACTTGAGGAGCTCTGAACCAATAAAGCACCTGAGCTCAGAAGCTCAGGGTTCAACTGTCCAGATAGGCACCGGCCATGATGGTGGTTCCCTCTGCTGAAGTCTGGTAGAGTTTGCATGTATGAGAACTCCTCCTTGTCTCACTGCTGAGCCACCCCAGCAGCAGCATACTACTACACTGGTTCAATATGGAACAGAACTAGTTAAAGTAGATATGCCTTCATTGATATTAAGAAAAAAGAGTCTTATCTTTCACCAATACATGTGATGTTTACCAAGTTTTTCAAGAAGTCTTCCACAAGGCCTGGAGAATTCTGTTTATAGTTTGCTAACAGTTTTACTAGAAATAAAATTTGGAGTCATGCTTGGTGCCACACGAGCAATAATAGCACTGGGGAGGTAGAGGTGGGAAAAAAATTAGTAAGTCAAGGTCATCCTTAATCATTTCAGGATGTGTCTGAAAAGGAGGAAGGAAAGAAGGAAGGAAAGAAAGGAAGGAAGAAAAAGGAAGGGAGAAACTGGGGAGATAGTTCACAGGAAAGAACAACTATTTCATAATTATGGGGCATGAGTTAAAATCCCAAAATTAGCACTAAAAAATCATGGTTGTATACATTATAATCCCAACACTGTGCAAGGTCACAGACAAGAAAACACTGGGCCTTTCTGGACTCCTCCAGCCTACTCTGGTTCAGTAAAAAAGTATGTTTCAAGGGAATAAGGCAGAGAATGACAGTGCTGGACACTTGAAAAGAAGAAAATTAATTCTGAGTTCCACATATACCTTTCCTGGGTCTGTGATGATGAAAAAATACGCTTGTGTTTTCTTCTTAATCTGATTAATTATGTGGCTTTATTTCATAAATCATTATCATAACAACTGCTGGAATTACAGGCATGAGCCTGTGCACTCCTGGCTCCCACTCACATGTTTTAAATGCACTTTTTATAGTAAGTGTATAATTAGATTTGGTGCTTAAATCCCGACTTTCACTGGGATGCTCAAAACACTAATATTAAACGTCTTTATTGATCTAATTAGAATTAATGCAATAGAATCATCTGTTTATCATCGACTTTTTTTTTAAATTCCTTTTTCTCACTGTCTTTGAGGGTTGGCGATTCTATTTTAGACCCTTTCTGACTTATTCCTTCTAACTCCTTAGTGGCTGCTTTACAATTTGTAATATCCTTGAATTTCCACAGTTTATCTTCTGGTAATATCATACCACTTCACAGGAAGCATTGTATATTATTTTATAGTATTATTTCCAGTTCCGTGGTCTGGCCTACACACTATTCCTTTCAAACATTTTACTTGAATGTATGTCACAATCTCACCCTTATCCTACTGTTGTTGTATAAGATATGCTCTTGAAGAAGTACAGACAATAGGAAAATGTATTTACGTTTGCCTGTGGTTTATTCATTTATTGATTTTCCCCAGTATTCTTCATTTCATTATCAAGGATTGTGTTTTTCCTTTAGTCATTTTTTTTCCTGTATGAGGCCTTCATTTACTATCTCTTACAAATGAGTTTACTGAATCCTTACAGATTTTCTGGGTCTACCAAGGGTGCCTTTCACCCTCATGTTAAAAAGTCTTTTGCTAGATTCACAGTTCTAAGTGGACAGCTTTTGTCCTATTGTCATTCCAAAGTCTGTTGGCTTCTCTCTTGTCATCTCTGTGTGTTTCTTGTCTTTTATTTAACATGTCATTTTCTTTTCCTGTCTTAAACATTTCCCCTTTACCACTGTTTTTAAGAATTTGATAGCTGTATGTTGAGTAAGTTTCTTTATGATTCCTGTAGAGGGGAATTATGTATAATTCCTCAGCTTCTTTGAGCTGTGGAGTTTCAGTTTTCAGCAACTTTAATTTTTTTCTCATTGTTTATTCAAATTGTGTGGCTTTGTCCTCTTTTCATTCAATTTTATTAACTATGTATATTTGGGACCCCAGAAGCTTATCTGACACTTCACTTGTTATTTCCATTAATAATCAACAATTAATTTTGGATTTCTTCACTAGTTGTCTCTTCTATAACTTCCATTTATGCTTTTAAATTAAAACATTTTGAACCATGGACTTGGTTCTTATCGTTCATTCTAAGTCATAGCTTCTTTTCAATATCTTAAAATTTAACCTAACTTTTTAAATATGTTGGTTAAAACTATAAGTTAATGTTTGTTATGTCTGCTAATGCTGTCATCTCAGTCAGGTCTTGTGTCATCTCAATGAGATAAGTTTTCTCATCCTTAGAGAATTTCTTTTCATGATATTGGTGCGATGGGAAAACCTACCACACATATTGAACTCTGGCTTACTACATACTGGATATGTTTGTGTCTGTGTGACTACTCGAGAGCTTTTTTCTGGGGCATCACAATGCTACTCTGATGACTGTGAACTTTGATATCGGAAATAAGGACAGACAAACCCCTAATTCTGTATCTTGCGGGCAAGGTGTCATTCTTTACTAATCTCCCACTCAATCCTCTCTGCACTATGACTTTTTCAGCCAGACTGGTAGAAATTATCACTGCTCCTAGCTAGTGCGTGTCAAGCACTTCTTCTCTAATTCACCTTGAGAAGATTTCTCTCTTACGTATATTGGTCCAACTGCTGAATATGTGATAGAAAACAATCCTAGGGCTCACTTGGTGCAGATTTCTCTTCTTCATTGCCCAGTTCTGTTGTCTCTAGATGCCTTCAGCTTTTAGCTGTAGATCAGTGCCTTGAGAAGAGACCACGATCTGAGATACGCACGTCTATCGCATTGGTTCCCCCAAATTTTCAGGATTACCAATTTATGTCACAAAGTGTCATGACATAAATGTTATTTTATCTTTTATTTTTAAGTATATTTTTATCCTTCTTAATTTTTCAGCTAAGGAGTAAGCCTATTCACTATAATGTTGTAGGTTTGAAGAAACCATAGATTATCCCTTCCAAAAAGGTGTATTCAGTTTGAAGATTTAGAAATGGAATCTTTAGAGACACCAAGGACATTTTTATAACAGAAATTACATTGATTCATGTGTTCTAAAATGTGTAAGACTGTGTGAAATTGCATAATTACCTAAAACTTCCTGATGTTTGCCACAACTGTTGTTTCCAACTTTATCCCTGATCCCTTTATAATTACCAAGAATTTTTCTGCCTCACTGCTCACGATTTCTTTCTATAGCTGCTAGTCTATTCCAGAGCACACTAGAGTTTCATTCAATAGCCTATTCAATAAATGGCAAATGGAATTTCTAAATCCATTTTGTTCCAAGGACTACAGATTCTTATCCTAAAGGGAGCCAACAATCTAATGAGAATTTAGAGAAAGTAAACAAAAAAGTAAAGACTGAAATTATGCAATGTGTTATCAATATTTTTAGTAAAATACAGGAGAGTGTAATTTACTGTATTTAAAATACAGGCAAGTAGGGAGTGCTTTGAAGAAATGAATTTTCTCAGTTAAAAAAAAAAGGTTTAATTAACACTTCAATATTTCATGCAATGTATTTTAATCACATTCTACCTTCTTTTCCCTCGGACTACTCCCAAATCTGCTCTCTACATGCTATACACACTCTATACACTCACCTCCTTACACATCCCAACTTACAGTTCTCTTAACTTACTTTAACCTGTTGAGTCCAGTTTTTGTTGCCCTCCCATTCTTGGGAGTGTGGCCTGTCCTGGAGTAACATACCAGGTACATCTTTAAAGACAATAGGTTCTTCCTTTTGTGCCACTATTAATTCCCAAGCGTGTCTCAGCTAGTGGTGGGACATTGTGCCCAACTCCCCTCCTCCATGTTAGGGTTTTATCTAGTTTGATCTAGGTCATGTGCATGTTGCCACAATCCCTTTGAGTTCCTCTGTGTTACTCTTCTGTGTCTTGTTTGGTTGTTTTTTTTTTTTTTGTCTTTAGCTTTTCGAATATCCTCACAGGCTGACCTCAAACTGACTATGTAGCCAGAAACTTTTGTCTTATCTCCTAGTGTTGAATGTACACACAGGCACCAGCATCATGTTCAGCTTCTACTATGCTGACAATTGAACTCAGGTCTTCATGCATGCCTGGGATGCATTTTATAACGGTGCTATAACTCAAATCCCCAAAATGTATGATATTAAATTGAGTACTCACTCTAGATTTCATTAATAAGGTGAGATTTAGACATATCTTGTCCTGGTTAACTTTTGTCTCCTTAACACATGACAGATCCATTTGAGAAGGCCTCTTAATTGAAATAAAAAATGCTCTGATAAGAATGTCCTCCGGGAATATCTGTCAGTTGTTTTCTTGATTAAGGTTTGATATGGGAGGGTCATCCCACTGTGGGCAGCCCCATACCTGGGCAGGTGGTCCTAGGTATGTAAGAAAATAAATTGAGTCAGACAAGATGGGCAAGATACTGAGCAGCACTCCTCTGTGGTTTCTGCTTCAGTTCCAGCTTTCAGGTTCCATCCTGTGTTCCTGTCCTGACATTCCTCTCAGTAACAGAGTATCAGCTGAAAGTTGTAAGATGAAATAAACCTTTTCCTCTCCAAGTTACTTTTGACCAAGGGATTCTTATCACAACATTAGAAACCCTAACTAAAAGACACCTGTAGTTCAAGATCAATGCAGAAACAAGATCAGAACCTGAAGTATACATAGTTTCAGTTGCATATACAGTAGATTTATTCCAAAGTGAGTTCACTTAAAGACCATTTTCCTAGAGAGAATAATTTCTTGACAGCACAGTCATGGCTTCTTTTCTCTTTCTTTAAAGCTCTCCTATTTTTGTGTGTTTGCCTGGTACACTTGTTCAGACCTCACTCACACTGAACTTCACCTTCTTGAGAGCTGAACTCTCCATGCAAAGTTTATATTAGCTCAAATAAGAAGCTACACTGTCCTAAAATTATCTTGTAATCATATGCATAGGAAAAGTTAAGACAAAATTTAGTGAGGACTGACAAAATGCCTCAGTGGATAAAAGCTTTTGCCAACAAGACTGACAATCTGAGTTTGACCCTAGGACCCGTATAACAGAAAAGATTTGACACCCTCAAGCAGCCCCCTGAACTCCATTTGCATGCCCACATATACACGCATTCATACATAAATACATGTGAAAATTCCAAATAAAATTTAACAAAACCAAGAATGTATAGTTAACTCTCCTGGGCAAAGTAAAATGAAAATTCGGTGAAATCTAGCTCATCTTCAGATGTAGATTTTTATAAATTTAGGGTACTTCACTTGAAGCGGTATCATGAATGATGTCACATTATAACTAGTGATCTCAAAAAGTAACAATTATCCACTAAAGGAAGGTCCATCCTAATTAAGCAAGCAATTAAGCATGTATCTTCTGGATCTTGTGTTGAGTGAAAGGATATGTCCATCCCAAGGAATTAGTTCAGAAAGGAAGGACCACAGGATATATGTGGACCAGTATCTGAAGACTACAGTTGGGAAATAAGCAATGACAGGGAACTGTGAATGTCTTTTTCTGCCCTAGATACAGATGGCTGCTCTTTGTTTAGTCAGTGATTGTTTTTGTTTCTGTTGTTGTTTTGTTTGATTTTTAATATAGGGTTTTAAATAATAGTACTTGCTATATAGCTTAAGACAACCTTGAAAGTTCACACATACACACATACAAACACGCACCATGTACCTCCTCCTCCTTAGTCCTTACAGAATTGCATGTATCAGCACTACTGTTTTATGCATTGCTGGGGTCTGAACCCAGGGATTAATGCTTGCTAGGCAAGCATTCTACTAATTCAGCCACATCTTGAGCCCCAAATTGGCTATTTCTTTAAGATTAAAAAAAAAATCAAAGGATTTTTCAACTATTATTGATGATACCATTAATATTACAGAAGTATGCAATGTAGAAGAATGTGCTACATAGATATAGTCATTTATTATTGAGGATTGCTTGGTGTAATTATCAAAATAATTTAACTAAATTTGAAGTTAAGGAGATTCCATAATGTTTAATCTTGCTAAAATATTAGAATAAGCCTATTTGTAGTGAGTCTACTTTGGCAGAAGAACAATCATACGGTCAAGTGTTAAGTTGCATAGTTTTAATGAGAAGGAATATGTTATAAACAGAAAATTCCATGTTGGCATTACAGAGTTCAGTAGTATGTTTGTCCTCAGTAGTCAACTGGAGGACTTTCAATCTTTTATGATCTCTAAATAATGAATAAATTTAAATAAATAAAATATCACATTGTTATTCAGCTTTATTAAAGCTTTCCTTAATTTTTTTGTATTCTTCAGTCCCTTCTGGATATCTCTTCTCCTATATTTAGGATATCTTGATAATTTAGAGAATAATTAGATGTCTTTTAATGGGATAGTACTACAGCTAAGAATAATATGGAAACCTTTTTCTCTAGACAAATTCTGTCAGAATATGTCTTTTCAAAGCATAATTGGATATATTGTGGCTATCTGATTCTGTAAAAATGTTTTAAAACATATTTGTTTAACAAGAAGACATGTGAAAATTACTCTGACTCTTCTTGCAGCAATATGCAAATGTGAAAGAAAAATGCAGTTATCTTTCCTGTCATATTGGCTATTTTTAGTTTTCATTGCTTCTATCAGAGTAGACCAATTTGGAATTTTACACATTGCTAGAAACAGGTTCAGGAAAACATGTTATTATTATCTTCAACAGCAATTATAATTTCCAAACCTCAGTTTGCTGGAATGGGAAGAGAATCCAAGAAAAATAAAACACGGTAAATGAGAGGCAGCTTGGTTTCAGGCTCAGGTGCCAGCCATTCAGTGGGTAGCATTTATGTTGTCTCTTCCAATTTGTATAAATAATTCTACTTCACCTCCCATGAGCACCTTTCATGAATGAACTTACTGATCCTGTTCAAGAGATTTTAAACTGAGAAATATTTTTCTATTAATAGCTAATTAACAGGTCTTTGGATTGTCATCACTATCTGAAGGAATTTAGGCTTTTCTCATCTTCCAGTCTCTTTTATTCATGTGCAATTTCTATTAATTTTCTTCAAGTCAAATAACATTGAGCAATTCCTTTTATTTCCTTGCTTCTTGGGCCCTAAGTCAGTTGATTATGATTGAATACTGTCCAGAGATGACATTCATTTCAAATATCTTTTTGCTCAATGCCACAGGACCTCCCACTCAAAGCAACGATGTCTCCAGATTAATGCAAGGTTTGAAGTTTGTATAATAAGATCCCTGAGTTGTCATTTTAATGAACTATGGATACAATTAGATTCTCCAAATCATTGTTTATTCTTTATCATGTTCTGTAAGCATAAAAGTAGACACTAAACTCTATAGTCAAAATATGTGAATTTGTTCTTTATGAAAGGAATTCATGGCATTGCTTAAAGGGAAATGCACTTTGTATTCTTCTCCCACTGTGGATGACAGGCATCAATCAGAGTGGCAGGTATAACACTCCTACTATACATCTCTGTTATAAGAGACTGTGGCACACAGCATGTTTAACAAAAATAAATTGTAGCAGTAACCATGTTTTTAAGGTGTGTAGTTATGATTATAGTTGTATTTTTGCTGATGCACATATCAAGGAATTTGTTTGATTTGTTAATGAAGCAATTAGTAAAATGTATGACTTTCCTTGTCTCAATTACTCTTAAGAGATTCTCTCTGTTTCTCAATACCTATTTCCTTCAATGACTGTGAAGCTGTGGCTGATTAGTAGCCCATTTTTAAAGTGTTTTTATTTGATGGGGAGAGATGTTCCCATATTCCACATCTTTCACTTTAAATTACAAACAATTTGCCTAATTATGAGTGTGGCTTCCTTTAGACGTCAAACTGATTTCTCTCATATAGCACATACAAACATTTACATTCCTTCTGCTGTATGATATTATGATACTAAGGTACTATTTTAGGGAACCATGTAATTTAGATCCATAGTAGCCACCTTACATAAGGAAAAGGCCATTCATATGTGCATATTTTTCTAGTTCTAGTCAAAATATGATCAATTCCCATCCACTTTCCCATCAGTCTTAAATAAGCATCTATCTATCACTGCAAAGTCAAAGATGGAACTAACAAGGCTATTAAGGCAAAAAAAAAAAAAAGATCCAAGAATCAAGATGACTTTTCCAAAATACATGTTGACCTGGGGAGTTACTCACTAGTCATATGTTTGTATCATATTAGTGAGGCATAACTTGAATGTTTGTGGGTGTAGATGGTAAAATATGCCAACATTGTGACTCAGCTTAAACTTCTGTCATTTTTGTCCAATCAACTCAAATATCTCTCAAAACTTCTGATTTGGGTTAAGCTAAAACAGACTGTTTAAAATTTTCTCCCATGTTTAAAAACTGAATTCATTAAAATGGGTTTAAAAGAAAGAAAATTTGAAATGAGATATGTGATTATCATATTCACAAGGGAAAAATGGGCAGGGAGATATAGTAGGACATAGCTCCACCCTGTTCTCTTTCCCACATGTCAAATTTCTCCCTTTTATTAACAAGGATTCAAGGATGATGTCAAGGAGAAACACATCATTAAGCCTTCAAAACCAACCAGCAGTGATGGTACACACCCTTAATCCCAACACTCAGGAGGCAGAGGCAGGCAGATCTCTGTGAGTTCAAAGCCAACCTGCGCTACAGTGAGTTCCAAGTCAGCCAGAGTTACAACAGAGAAACCCTATCTCAGGGGAAAAAAAAAAACTTAAGAAAAAAAAAATCCCTCAAAACCTTAAGATATTTCATTGAAGGCATGATCCTACCAATATTTTGTATGCTCTAATTATCTATCCTACCACAAGTAACCATTGCTTACATCCCAATTCATTTCACAACCAAGGTCCTATTTTCCTGCATCCTCCCTTGGTGGTGTATTAAGGTTCTAAACATGCCAATCAATTTCCCACATTGAGGTCTTTTCATTCAATGCTGTCTCCTCGACTCTTTACTGGCAAGGTTTAAGTCTTGATTTAGATATAATCTTCCAAAAGTTATTCTGTCATCAATAATGAATTCTTTCACCCTGGCCAGTTATGTTTTCTAAGTATTTACTGTTTCTTCACTACACAGGTATAATCTTGAGCATATGTATTGCTATTTTTAATGTACACCACTGGATTGGACTCATGCAGCATTAAAAAAACAAACAACAACCAACCAAACAAAAAAAACCCCAGCAAATTCACTATAAGATCAAAGCCAAATATTGGTTAGAATTCAAGCTTATTGGAACCAGTGGTAAACTAAGATCGCAGATAGCTGCCAATAAATTTATATCCCTTTGCACATGTTTTAAGTAAATACAGAGATATCTTTCAGGGAGTTAAGACTAAGCCAAACATTTCTAAAACCCTCTAATAAACCTTGCTGCACATTTCACTGGATGACACTGGATCTCACAGGTTAGTATTTGACAGTTCACAGACAGAGATGAAATTTATGTTTATATAATCGGGACACCATTTATTTACTATGGGAATCTTTTCCAAGGGCAGCAAATCGGTTTTGTAGTCAGGTTTAGATTGAAAACAGCTTAAACTACAAACAGAAGTCCAACTAAATTAATCTAAATTCTTATCCTGTAACATCATAGGGGCAGCTTTTGTTAATTTACATTGATTTTTGGCCAGCAAGATGGCCCACCAAGTAAACGTGCTTGTTGCCAAGTTAGAAAATCTGAGTTTGATCCCCAGGACCCGTATGGTGGAAGGAAAGGACCAACTCCTGCAGATTGTTCCCTGACCTCCTCATGTGACCTGGGGCACACATGCACACAATCAAGAAAGCCCTTTAAATCAGTCACTCTGAATAGTTCCAGTTGAGTAAGTAATTAGGAACCTTAGAAGTTAATTTTAAGAGGATAATTGGAAAAATAATGTCAGTCCATATAAAATACAAGATTATACACCACAAATTCTGTATAGGTTTTGAAATGGCCTCATTATGTATAAGACAGTTAACGATAATGTATGGAATGTGTAGAATTTGAAGGACAGAAGCTCAAAACAGAAGAATCGTGTGTGCACCTCTTCTGGTATGTCTCCAAGGGCACAGAATCATAAAAATCACACTCATCTGTGGATCTGTACACCAGAGTCAAAGTAATAAGTTTTAGACCTCTGCAAGAAGCAGGTCTGTGGTGAGAGAGGAAAGAAAGGAAAGGCTGACAGCCTGCCCTCCTTGTCAGCCTTGCTCCAGGGGCCATAGATGCCTTTGTATCTGAGAGTAGAGTGAAAGAGAAGTTGGCCCAGAGTGCTAATTAAAACTAAGCAAGAAGACCTTGCCAGTGCCTCTAAAACTAGTAACTCTTACAGGGATCTTATCACCAGTGAAAAATTCATGTGACTTTGAAAGAATCAGCAAAGGTTAGTCAAATTCCTCATGATTAGAAAATTCAAAAAATATAATTAGTCAATTTTACAATCAGAAGATGTATGACTACACACACACGCACACACACACACACACACACACACACTAAGATAACATTACATGTTGGGCACAATTAGCTAGCACCCAATCATTGGTTTGGGGAGTCTCAAAAAGAACACTGAGTTCTTTTTACTGTATAGAATAGTTAAATTATTGTTTTATTCTGTTTCTTGAACTGAGGTTAGATAGAATTTACTTTTTCAGAATTTTATCTTAATTTTTCATTTGGTTTAAATTCCTTACCTTATCTAAGTGGAGACATTAAGAAAAGATGTCTACAGAATTGGGACAGGAAGTAATTGAAAGTGTAAGGCCAAGTATTTCAAGAACATTTAGGTTATTTCAAGATCTTTGCATTTATTAGAGTTTGTCTCTGAAGGGGGTCATACTTTAGCAATCACAAAAGCCTTCTGCATCTAACCTAGAATAGCCTTATATAGCCACATAGTGTGATTCATTACTTGCCTATAAGTCTTAAATGTATGTCTCTGAATGCTTACTCAAAGAGAAGCTACCCATGGGGTAAGAAGTCTGTCTGAGACTATCATACCCTGTGGAAACAATTGCAAGTCATTTGGGAAGCAAAATGATCAGAGATGCTTTAGCCAATGACAGCTAAAAAGGAACTAGATGTGTATAGCAAGAAATTACTGTGGAAGCCAATTCCTTCAGTCTATCAAGATTTATATGCTTCGATCTCTGGACTCATGACTGCAGCCACATGAAAGACCTGAAATTAAGGCTGCATTCTGGACCCAGAATGGAACCATGAGAGAGAATGTGTTGTCATTCTAAGCCGTTAAGCTGTGGAGTGCTCAGTCCCTCTGCAGAAAGAAATCAAAATAGGACTTTCTCTACCTGAGACAGAAAGCCCTTGGAGTGTTTGAGCAGAGGCAAGCATGTCTTCAGAGGATCACTCATATACATAATGTTATTTTTTTAATAAAATAAATTTAATTTTTAATAAAAACTTTAAAAGCTTTGGATGATAACAGCAGAAGGGACACTCTATACAGAACAGTTGTCCTCTTCCCATTTACAATACCACCACCAATCACAACTCTATTGAAATAATTTCTTTGACAGCTTTTTAGTGTGTTCCTTTGATCTTTATAAAAGCAAGTAGCATGTCTTGTTTACTCATGAATGCTCAGTGCTTCCTAGACACCCAACCAACTTTATCAAAGCAAAGAATTGAGTGAACGAGTAAGTGGTTTCTTTAAGGGACAAGTGAACGGAAGTCTCTTCTACGTGTTTCTAGATTTTTTTGTCTTGATTTCCCTTTTTAATTTTCAAATTTCCATTCCTTTCAGCCTAATGTGTGGTTTCAAAATTGACTTTGAGTATGCACAAGTAATGCTTGAAAATGAGGGCACTACCACCAATAACTGAGAATTCAAATACTTAGTCATTTAATATTTTTAATCCAAATGTAGATACAGTAGGAAATAAGAAACCCATGACGGTGCTGGTAAAGTGTATTACATTCTTGAGCTCACCCTGAACCCTTCAGATTATGAAAACCTCTGCATTACTACTATAAAGTGAAATAGTATGAAAAAACAAAAACAAAAACAAAATAAGGGCTCTTTTTTTTGGAGAATTGCAGCAGAATTTTTTTCTTGAAAGTTTTGATCTTATGTTTCAGATAAAGAAAATACTAATAAGAAGACATTGAAGATAATATTCAATTTAAATATCCCTTCATTCAGAAATGCCATTCAAAGAATCATCTGCCGTAGCCCGTTCTCTAATTTTGCCTTATTTTAAATTATCCATAGGAGATACTGTCCTGCCCGTTTTATTTCAAAATCTCCATTTCATTACCATAGGTCTTTATTTTAACCCAAATACCAAGAAACAATTCAAGAACTGTCCTAAGACCATAAGACCAGCTCTTGATAACAGTAAGAGGATGTTATATCATGAAATGTGTGAAATCAGCTTTATAGTCAAACATATCCTTCTATGGTTTTCCTCCCTAATTTCACATCCCAAGAGCCATCCTGAGTGTGTTCTTTATTTTAACTGAAGAAAGCAATAATAAGTCATACATTGTTTCAGTTAATAACCACATCCTTCCACAGATGGCACTGTGGATCCCATTTAGAGTCTAAGACATTCTGCATTATTTCACACGGGGTCTTCAAACAGATATCAATTTACTAACCGAAAACAAAGACTAAAGCAGTCAACCATCCTTTACATCATAAGAAGCTCCATTTGAAGCTGAGAGTGAGAATTAAATGCTTCAAACAGTCAAGGAAAGGGTAGAGTAGCCTTTGTTGTAGACAGAGAAGATATTGTTCCAGTCCTCCATTGTTACATAATAAAAAAAAAATGTAACATCTTGTGACTAAGAAAAACAACAATCAATTATTCTGTTCATGCATCTTCTCACTCCAGGAAGGAAGTGGGAAGAACAGCTTAGCCCTGTTTGATGCAGTGGACACTAGAGACCGATTCACAGGGAATTAGATAGGCCTTGGATGGTTACAATTTCAGTTCCTTTCCACCAGAAGCCCTCCTAAACACTTCCTGGGATTCTTCAAAACACAGAAACTTGACTCATAGAGTCATAGGAAGCCTGAACAAAGTCAAAAAGCTCCCTTCAATTGGCCACAGAGGGGTTCTTCTGTTGTAACTCTGGCTGTCCTGGAACTCCCTCTGTAGACCAGGCTGGCCTCAAACTCACAGAGATCCTCCTGCCTCTGCCTCCTGAGTGCTGGGATTAAATGTATGTGTCACCATCACCTGGCAAAGATTTTCTTATAGTCAGTTGATATAGAAATAAAACCCTCAGCCTGAGTCATTATGGATGGATGACAACAGTTACAGTTAACAAAATATG
This sequence comes from Cricetomys ansorgei, assembly GCA_026225945.1. Classification (NCBI taxonomy): domain Eukaryota; kingdom Metazoa; phylum Chordata; class Mammalia; order Rodentia; family Nesomyidae; genus Cricetomys; species Cricetomys ansorgei. The sequence goes on along the minus strand of JAMJFZ010000882.1, from coordinate 205,154 downwards.
GACTGTTAAACATGCTCACAAGCTTTCTTGAGTAACTCTGTAAAGACAGTTGTTAATAAGTTTCCAAGCTGGTAAATCTAATAGAACACCTGGCCTCTCCTTAAGGAATGAGAGGTGTAACAGTAGTCAGTGGCTTGGGCACTTGGAAACAGCATCTAGTAACCATCAGACGATTTGCAGAAAGAAACACTAAATGACTCAACAAGAAGCTCAACCAGATGTTTTGCTCTTGCACCCAAGTACCTGAATACTGGACCTGTAAAGGAAGTCACCCTGCTGATGTAGCACAGATATAGGATACATCATGGCCTCACTCTTGCTACATGGTTCTTAGTTTTGCTGCTACTAAATGCAAGGCTATCCAGAGAAGAGACCAGTGTCGATCCTTTGACTTGGCATGGTACCATCCATCAAAGAGATAAGCTAGCCTCTTTTTTTATATTTAAAATAGATTTTTTTTCATACAATCTACTCTGATTACTGTTTCCTCTCTTGCAACTCCTCCTAGATACCCTCCACTTCCCTGCACACCTGAATCCAAATCCTTTCTTTCTCTCTTTCAGTAGAATGAAAACAGGCATCTAAGAAATAATGAAAAAATAAAATCAAAACAAAAAAAAACAAAAATAGGACAAAACAAGCAAACAGAAATAAAAAGCCAAAAAGAAAGCACAAGAAACACATACAGACACTGAGGCATACACATTGACATACATTGAAAACCAGTAAAAGCAGAATCAGAAAACATATTATATAAGCAAAAGATCTATAAAGTTAAAAAATGCTCAAAAAGAGCATTTTTACATGTATCTGTGTCTGTTGCTGTGTGTGTGTGTGTGTGTGTGTGTGTGTGTGTGTGTGTGTGTGTCATGTCCAGTGTATCTGTGTATATGGGTGTATGTTTATGTCTGGGCTTTTTTCTGTGTTTGTCTGTATTTGAATGTTTGTGTGTAAGTCTCCAGATATGTGTACACATGTTGTGTCTGTGTGTGTACACTCTAAACAGCCCTCCCATGCCTCTTATTACCTCTCTCTTCTTAGTCTCACCTAGAACACTCTGAAAGCACAGATTAGAAGCAATAAACCATCTCGTTAAACCCTGTTTTATTTCTTAAGTTACTAATACATTGAAGAATCTATCATTCTTTTTTTTAGTAGTGCCAAAGGTATGGAATGTGTATTGTTTTATCAGCTCTGTTTATTGATTTTATGTTTATTTATTGTCTTGGTATGCTTATGCCAGGAAAATAATGAAACAGTGGATATTTGGAACCTTATCAGTACCACTACGCATTACACCTGAAGGTTCTCAGACGTAATTCATAACACCTACAAACTAACAGTGGAGGGTATATTATCCAAGAAGAAAGGTAAACTTTGTTATTATGATATTTTTGTGTTCAAAATAATTAAGAGCATACTTGTAATTCAAAGTTGCATATTTTATAGATACTCAATGACTATATGTGTTAAGCATAATTTTACATTTTTAGATAAAATTTTACCTTTTGCTGTGTCTGTTTCTGCTTTTTTAGTAGCCATAAGATTATCATTGACCTTTTATTAATTTTATGTATTTGTTCCAGAAACATAAAATACAATTTTATTTCACTGCTTATAATAATCCTGTCTTAAGGGACTAAAGGTGCTCTACCAAGGACAATCATTTAGTTCTCAGCACCCACATGGTGGTTCACAACCGTCTATAACTCCAGTTGCATCCTACCTTAATGCCCTCTTCTGGCATCCATAGGCACTGCATATACATGGTTCATAGAAAGCAACATGCATACCCAGACAGATAAAATATACGGTAATAAACCTTTTTAAAGAATTCTGTCATAAAGTTTTCAGCAATGACAAAATACAAAGTAGATTATCAAATACTCAGCTGGCTTCTCCTTCCCTCCTTTTTATTGAGAATATAAACAAATTTTTAAATGTCTGAGTTTGTTTTTACCTAATGTTCTGGAACTATTTGCTTTCACTGAACTATTTATTTATACAAACAGAGAAGCCGAGGGAAAATATGACTCGCCAAACAACGAATTACATACTTTATTGTCATGAATCTCATGTTATTATTTGAAGCTGACAAATTGTATTCTAAGCCCGGCTCTGATAGCTAATTACTCCATCACCTATTAGGTTATTCATTTTTTTGAGATTCAATTTTTGCGTTTATAAAAACAGCAACATGAAGACTGAAGACTATTTTAAAATATAAATATTCTGACACAAGTAAAAGTGCTTAACATGCACCATGAGAAGTATACACTCAATAGATATCCATTTATTTCATGCTTTTCCTTTCTTTTGTTTTTTTTTCAATGTTCTTGCTTGCCTGTGTAAAATAAAATCTAGGTTAATTTCAAAATATATATGTTCATAAGTATTTAAAGATATAAGTATTATAAAATATAATGAATAAACATAATTATATCATATAGATGATGTTTCAAATTATATGATATATATTGCACATACATAATTATAGGTATATATGAATACACAAGACCAGCAAGAAGGCTCAGCAGGTAAATATCCTGCTACTAAGTCTGGCATCCTGAGTTCTGTTCCCACATAGTGGAAGGTAGAACAGACTTTTGCAAGCTGCCTCCTGACCTCATACACACACACACACACACACACACACACACACACACAGTTCTATAAAATGTATGCATACACTAAAATAAAATGTATGTTTTTTAAAATGCAAAATTCTAACAAATATGTGTATCTATAATTATACATATATACGTATAATTTTACGTATCTGATACAGTATCCTATTGATACTTTTTGCCTTGCAATGATAGTTGTATATCCTGCTTCTATAAAATATCTCACTACATGCTAAATAAATCTCAACATGTCTTCACAAGGCACAAAATCTTGAAGGAAAATAAACCGAAAAGTGCAAAAAAATGTGCTTTAATTTTTGCTGACCCCTCTATTAGGTTACTGGGGCTACCGTAACACTGAACTCAAGACTGGACACCTTAAATAAGAGAAATTTACTGTTTCACAGTTCTGGGCACTAAAAACACAGAGCCATCACCAAGGCTGAATTGTTTTGAATCTATAAGGGAAAATTGGCTGAGGTCTCCCATCTTGGCTTGCAAAAAAATCATCTTCTCCCTTTGTCTTCACCTCACCTTCCTTCTTTCTGTGTGTACCTGGATGCACATATCTCCTTCTCCCAGACTCCTATTCTTTATGAGGACATAACACATTGGTGTAGTGCCACCCGAACACCAGCTTTCATGTAATCACTTTTCATTTTTAGTGTGTGCAGACACATTCTAATGTATTTTTGGATAGAATTTCAACACAAATTCGGGAAGGGAAGTAATCAACCCATAACAAGTTCTCAGAGGGCCCTGGAGACTCTTTTGTATCTCATTTGTCAGATGCTTATCAGTTCCTGAAAGAACAATTTAAACCACACTCCTGCTTCACCATGTCTTGGGGAACATCTTGACGCTCAGAGTTTAATTTCCTCAGCATCCACACCTATAAGACTTACCTACACTCCATTTACTTAAGTTTGTCATTTCCAAAAGAATTTACTTCCTGTGGAATATCCATTCTTTCTCCTTGTTCATCACCCAGTCTATGACTCTCTCATGCAAAAAGAACTCCAGGGACAGGTCCTCCTTATGTGTGACATCTCCCTTCCTGGCCCCTCCTGACCCACTCCCATTCATCATGCAGAGTAACAATGTCTTTCATAGTCTGAAGACTCTTCTGTCTAAAGCAAAGCACCCAGACAGGGTTGTCTTCAATTATGACTGTACTCCCTCCTCCAGGTTTTCTGTGTCTTAAGAACACCTGTCACAATTTATCCCCTGACTCCTCAAAGATCACCAGTGATACTTCATGAGTAATATTAGTCACTTTTCAGTGACTTCATCTTATTGTATCAACCACTGACATCTAATGATATTGACAATACTTTGTCCATGTTTTCTCTAAGATGTATGTGTGTGTGTGTGTGTGTGTGTGTGTGTGTGTGCGTGCAAGCATGCGTGTGGCCATGCATACACAAACAATTCATGAGAAGTAGAGGACAATTTCAGGTGTTGTTTCATCTAGGCAACATCTACTTTTTTTTGAGACAAAGTTTGTCTTTGGCCTGGAACTTGTCAAATAAGCTGGTTTGGTTGATGAGCAAGATGCAGGTATCAGCTTGTCTCCCTTTACCCAGCACTGACATTATAAGCATGCTAACATGACAATCTTAAAAAAGTGATTTCTGGGGAGAAAACTCTGATCCTCATGCTTGAGAGGCAAGCTCACTATGAACTGAGATACCTCCCCAGCCCCATATTAGAATTTTTATTCATTCCACGTTCACCATTGTTAGTACCTTAGTGGTTCATAATGGCTTGAATACACAGACATCTACATATAGACTTTATATGATCAGTGTATGGTACAGGAATGACTCAGAGGATTCTCAAGATCAATTTGTTTTAACTGTTTCAATACCCAACAATGCATTAATTTTAGAACCTAAGTCACAAGGTATATGAGAAATTATTCAGAAATCTGGGAAAGTTAAGTTGGAGAAAATTAAATTATATATATACAGAAATACATTTAATTTTTAAAGAGGTATCAAATCCTACTCTAAAGATTTAGGTATCAGAAATTCAACAAATGTATAATGCAGGAAGGAGAAAATTTAACAAGGAAAGTAATCTTACTTTGAACTGATGACCAATAGATACAATTCCATATATGCATAAATACTTATTTTTGTATGTATATTCTTATATGGTTTTTTATTACAATTTCACACTCCTCTTTATCTTTCTTATATCAGAAAATTATCTGTTCACAGTATTTCAGACTATTCACCATCTGTTATGAGCCAAGGAATAAGTAAAATAAATCGATCAGAATATTTATTACCAGTTCTTTCCTTGTGGGGAAGGGAAGCACTTCCTGTGAGATGATGTCACTTTCCATGAGATGATCCCAGCCCCTATCAAATGTCTTGTCTGTGTTAGATTCTTTACCTCTTCTTGCAGTTATTTCTCCTCTCCTTGACATTTCAGGTTGTGGAGAAATAAACCACCCCCACCTTAATACAAGCCCAAGGACATGGTGCTGTTCAGCATGATTCTCTTACACATTCCTAACACGTCTTAAATAGTCCTCTATTTAAATCTGCTCAAATAATCCCAATTTGTAGACGCCATCTGCTTCCTGCTGTGACACTGATTGACATAGGAAGCCTTTGAAAGTTTTATGAACGCAAGTATTTTTTTCTTTAAAAATTAAAATTAAACGCAAATTCATAATTCTCTATTCATTGACCTAACCAAGGCTATGAATTCATATGTACATAAAGGCTTTAGATAAAATTCTGTGGCTCTAAATGGAAAAACTGTTTTGTCCAGTTGATGTCAACAAACAATGAAATTAATATCAAGTCCAAGGGTAGGGTACTGTATTCTTCCCAGGAAAAGCAAGAGATAAAGTGTAATTCTTCCAATTCTTTTGGTTTGGCTGATTTATTTTTATTTTTTATTTTTTTTACCTTTCCAGCTTTGGAAAGCTCTTTCAATGTGGTTTTCTAAAGACCATTTAGAATCCGTAGACAATTGTAAATCTGATCCAATAGATTCCACTTTAATGAAAAGTCAATCTAGCTTTTCTCAGCTTGTGTTTTTAGAATACATATTCATCACCTGATATTATCTTTTCACATCCATGTGGCAGAGTTAATATTAACAGCAACACAATGTGAAAGCAGAGACTTTAGACTGGTCTGGAGCTGGAATAATGCAGGAGAGCGTTTTGAGATAGCATTAGTGTGGAGGGCATCTTTGCCTTGCCACTCACTGTCATTGTGAAAGGGATGCTGTATTGTTAACACTGCTCATTAGAGAACAGAAGTTACCTTCACATTATCATTAGATATGGCCTGTTCTCAAACAGTGAAAATAAATGCTAAACAGCTAGCTATGACACATGCAGTTCTGGTCCTTATCCAGAGCCTGCCCGATGGAAAACTGTGAAGTGAATATTTTATTCTTTGACATATCGGTCTTGGAGATCTAACAGATTTCTGTTTTGTTTGTTGTTGTTTTTCCCAATTCAACCTTGCAGAAAATATATCATTAATTTGCCCAACTTACAATAAAATGATTTCTATTTAATCTCATCTCTTGGATATCAGTTGGTAAACCTAATACATTGGTCATGAATGAATTCATTGATACTTTTACACAAGTTTTGTAGATGTTGATTCTGGGTAAAATATCATCTATTCTTTGTCCAGTTCAATCCCCAGTCCTTAGTCCCGGAGCCCTGAAGCATTTCGGGCTCCATACAATCTAATCTTCAAGACACTTTGCACACAGAAGGCTTCATTCAGCCTCAACATCCATACAATCTAGAATGGTCAAGCCTTCGAGACTTACTGCTGCCTGGGACACTCCGACTAGCTCCTTCTGAACTATGAAGTAATATAACATATTATAACAGATGAAGATTGAACAAAGTGCTCTAAGATCACAAAAAGATAATGGAGGAATATTCCAAAGAAAGATACACGGGGATATATTCTTTTTATTACATAACTTCTAATTATATACAATATTTTATTTTATTTTATTTATTTTTGGTTTTTTGAAGACAGGGTTTCTCTGTTGTAACTACAGTGTCCTAGAACTCACTCTGTAGACCAGGCTGCTAAGGAACTCACAGAGATCCTCTTTTCTCTGATTCCTGAGTACTGGGCTCAAAGGAGTGTGCCACCATGGCCTGGCTATATATAGCATTAAATATATACTTGTTTTACTCTAACAGAATTAGCATCTCATCTTTATTGCTACATTCATAGACAATATTTTTCTGATATTATCACTTTGTGGTTTTAACCAATAAATATTACCAACTGTTGTGTGCTATGCAATCTAAAGCAAATTTATTTTTCCTGTAACTCATAACATTTCTAAAATTTCAGTGGATCACTCATTAAATTATTTAATATACACAAACACTAAGATGTCATTAGTTAGCTAGATCCAGATTTGAAAGATAAAATAAAAACATTATTTTGGTTTTTTTCCTCATGTAATATTATTCTCTCATTTCAACCCAGACAGTTTTCTGACCATTTTTTAATGAAAATTTTCAGAATCGTGAAGATAAAGTCATAGATTAAATTGAATTTTATTCTCAAGTTGTTTGCATAGCACACATATTCATTTCCTCACTAATTCTAATATACTTTCTCCACAGAGTAATTTAAGACATGGAAGGAGCACACAAAGATACTGTTCAATCTATTCCTGTCTATATTTACTTTCAGGGTAAATGAGTAGTTGTAAGCATCCAGTGGTGTTCTAAATCTCTATCTGTCCAGTGCAGTGGTTGATCAAGAAAACACAATCGGTAGAGCATAAAGAGAGCTGTTGCTACCTTAGTCTTCCCAGTTGTATCTTCCTGGGTGAAACCCCTGTACATGCCAGTTTCAATATTAGTGTGCAAAAGCCTTGTCTGTATGTGGTTCACTAACTTGTTTGAGTGTAATATGTTAATAGCCATATGCTCAATAAATACTTTGCACAGCATAGCATCAAGACAGAGAATAAGACGTGCTATCATTGTTTCCCACAATATATTTTTGCTTTCCTCAGAAGTTCAGAAATAGATAAACTTCACATAAATATGAAAATAAATATTTTAAAAAGACATTACAAGTCTAAGAATTTATTCCTCACACAGTACTAAAAAATAACCTTGTTGTTTCCAAATGTAATTTGCCAAAGTCTACACATTTTAAAACCAAAGACAGAAAGGCTAACAAGGTAAGACAAAGCACAGAGTAGACTTACTATTTATACAAGCCTCTACTCAGGGCATGTGGAGTCTGAGGCTACAATCTGAAGAGAAAAACTTGATTCCAAAGAAAAGGTTGAGGCCTCAATGTATTATATGTCTACTAAAAGAGCTCAGGAAGCTGAAGGTGGCGGCACACATCTCTAAAACTAGGTCTCAGGAGACTGAAGCAGCAGGATTGAGTATAAGAACAACAGCCAAAACACCCCATTCCACCATGCAAATCTGTCACCACTGCTGTGTCTTTCCAACCATTCCACATTCTCATAGTTCTTTTCACTGGACCAGGTATCATTGTAACATCTCCCACTCTATGAACACATGAGAAGCTGTGGGTGTCTTGAATGGGGGCACAGGAGTAACTGTTAGAGACCTGATGGACTTAGCACACTGACCTGTTGCCACCTTTATAAACTGATTTTTAAAATTATTTTTATCTTTATATTTTATAAATTAAGAAAACTGAGTCACACACCTCCTGGATTCCCTTCATAAAAATTCTTCTGAGCCCTGATTTTTTTTTCGTGTATGGCTTCATATTTAAAAAGATATGGATATATATGTTCAGTGAATCAAATTACTCATAATCAAACAGTACAAACTACAAATGTCAAGACTGTATGTCTTATTCTTTACAGATTATAGTCAAAGACAAGCAGTCTAAAACAAAACACAGCTGAACTGAAGTCGAATAGTAATATTACTACAAATATAAGTAGTTTATTGAGAAATTGCCATTACAGAAAATCAACTATTATATGACAGATGGTACAAAAATCAACACATTCATTTTGTATAATTGCTACAGACATGGCATAATATCCTCTTCTCTTGATAAGCTTTCAGATTTGTACAGATGTTTCATATCCTGGCATAGAAACTGACAGATATTATAAAACCTTGGATAGTTTTCCTACCATCAGTTGTGTGGGTTTTATGGAAATGTTTGAAGATGAACTAAAAGAATAGGAAAAATAGAATAACATTTTTAACTTTAATATAAAACAAATCGGTGCTAGATTTTAAAAGTTTCATTAAAAATCAAGAAGGAAATCAAGGTGAAATTACTTAGAAAAGGGACAGATGTATGATGTCTGTTTCATGTACTAACATTTTAAGATAGTTTGTGATTGAGTTCAGTTGTTGTTGCAAAATACCCTAGAAAGTAAACTTTTAAAGAAGAAAGGTTTGTTTTGGCTCATAGTTTCAGTTCATGGTCAACTGTCAGTTGACTTTAAGCCTCCAAAATCATGGAATGATGGAGAAAATACATGATAGAGCAAAACTGTTTTGGAGTGAGAAAAAAATGGAGAGTTGAGTGACAACTTCAGGAGAAAAGTTCATCAGGGCAGTCTTTAAGACAAGGACTGCCAGTGCTGAATGATGAATCTCCCAAAAATAAATTTGGCATTTTTGAATAGTAGATTAGGATGAGAAGCATAAAAGAAACTACTTAGCAATCTAATACTGATAGATTTGATCAACTTCCCAAGAAAACTCACAATGGTCACTGTAAAGGAGTTAATAGTAACCTTCAAGCAAGTGAGGATCAACAATAAACAATGTGCATACAGTGAGTTAAAATATGCAAAATATACAGTGGTGAAAAAAGGTGGAAGAAGAAAGAGTATTTAAATATACTGGACATATTTTTTTTAACATAAGCCTCATGTTTTTAACCTTGATCAATGACTGTAACTCAAAATAACGCATAATTAGTATCATAAAGGATATAAAGTTACTAATGCTTTGTTGAAAAAAGTGAGGCTGGTGTGTGATTCATGAAAATGACTATTAACACTTCACATTTTTGAACTATCTTCAAAATTTGGCCTAGTTTTTATTCTTTGATGATGAAGAGACTGGATTTATTCCAATAAAAGGATTCATCAGACAGTGTCTGCTGAAAACTCATTCACATTTTGGACTCTAATGACCTGCGTTTTTATACTTCAGCCACCCGTGGTGTCACATTTAAAATCACAAAGCCAATTACGGACACAATCATCTGTCTTTGTACAAACTCATCATAAACATCAGTCTCAGTCTCCCCAAGATTGCTTTTTCACCCAATTTGGTGTCTGCTTTCTTTATGAGGATTCTTTTTTTGTTATGCTGACACATGCTTTATGATTTCAAGCAGTCGCTTTTATCATCATGTTCTGTCCATGTATCTTGCTGATTTGCACAGTTTCCTGGGACTTGAGTCATAAGAACTTTTCTTCTATACTAATAGTGTAGGGCACAGAAGTTAGCAGCAAAGGCTTGGGCCAATCAATTCCACTACAAATTTACAAACTCAATTTAAATAAGGTATTTTTATTGCTAATACATATAAGGTACACAGATATTACAATTGATATGTGTACATATGCTTGCTAGGTTTTTGTTGTCATCTTCTGTGATGATTAATCCCAGTTTTGAACTTTTTAAGATCTAGAGTCACCTAGGAGATGAGCCTTTCTCTTGGCATGCTGATAGGTAATTAATTAATTATCTTTACTAGATTAATTAAGATGAGAAAACTCACCCACTCTGAATGGCTCTATTCCCTTTCTGGGATCCTAGACTATATATATATATATATATATATATATATATATATATATATATATATATATATATATATATATATTTTAAAGTAGAAAGTGAGCTGAGCAGAGCATGTGTTGTTCTCTGCTTCTGGAGTGTGAACAGAATTTGACCAGCTACCTCAAACTCTTGCTACCAGGATTTCCCTGTCTCCACATACTGTACCCTGGAACTATGAGTCAAAATAAACATTTTTTCCTTAAATAGCTTTTGTCAGGAGTCATCAAAGAAAAGTCATCAAAGAAAAGTCATCAAACAGAAAAGTAACTAAGACACTTTTCAAAGTAGCAAACTAATCTGTTCTTAACTAATTGTGAATAGGATTTGACTAGCTGCCTCAAACTCCTACTGCCAGGATTTCCTTACCCTAAAGTACTGTATTCTGATCAAATTAGGTAGTACTATAGACCTAATACTAATTCACAGTGAAAATTCGGAATTAATGGAATATCAGTGACTTTCAGTTCCACACTTACAAAAATGCCACATGTGTATGTTCATAAATGTATACTTAATTTCGTCAGTGGTCTCAAGGGAAAGTTATCTCCATCACTCAAAATGACACATCAAGAAGAGCACTGATATAAGAATATTTAGAGTATAGTTAAAAATTATATTGATTTAGTAAAGTGGCATTTGTAGGATCCTCTTCAAGATCCATGACTTCCCTAGCTCTGGGATAGTTGGCTAGCACCAAATAAGCTTCCAAGGGAAGAAAGCAAACAAAAGTTCTGCAAAGCTTTGATGCTATGAAGAACTACAACAACCAACATGGCTCAATATCCCTAAGGCGACAGTAGTTGTACACATACCTTGTTGATGACCAAGAGATCTCTAATTGGACTTAAGGTCCACTCAACAAGAGAGAAATCATGTCTTGTTCTGATTTTTCCTACGATCCACCCCTCCAATACCATGTGGTCAGCTCTGAAATCATTTATATTCTAGTAACATACAGACTATGAAGGTTGTATTTATATATTTAGGAGTGTGTGTGTGTGTGTGTGTGTGTGTGTGTGTGTATGTTTAACAACAATTAAAGAAGTAGAGGACATTAATTTAAGAGTGCAAGGAGGGGTAGATGCAAAGGGTTGAATGAAGGAAAAGGAAGGGTGGAAATTATATTATTATATTATAATTCCAAAAGAAAATATCTTAGGAGAAAAGTCTAGCTATGAACCCCTACCTCCCCATCTCTTCAGAGATCTTGCCCTGTCCATATGAAATCTTTTCCTTGATACTTCATATATCCATGTCTCCTGGCACACTCTGTATCCAAATCTCTTCCCATTTTAATCATTTTGATCAAACAAACAATTTTGATTAATCAAATAGACACATAGCAATAAGAATATGGATAAACAATTTAGGTATAAATGCGAACTTTAATTTACAAATAGAATATATAAAATTAAAAGTCCAAATAGAGAGGAATCTAAGCCATTCCTGACTCGTTTCATCGGAAAAAATTCTGGCGGTACTAGATAGTCTTATTACTTAGTTTGTGGAAAAACACTAGCATACGCAAGCCACTTTTCCTTATTGGTCATCATAGCTAAATATCCTTTTACTATAAAAGTTATGAGTTTGTCTAATCTTGCTAAATCTTACCATGTTTCCATACTTTGTCTTTGTCTCCTTGTGCCAGTGCTGTAACTTTTTTATACATCCATTCTACCAAAACTGCTATATCTAAGATTACTTATGACCTATTGACAAATCATAAGGTTCCATTTCTTTCATGTGTCTATAACTTTGAACCTTCATTTCACCTTCACCTTTTCCTGATTCCTTCATATAGTAAGTCAAAAGGTTTTTGTTTTAAGTTTTAAGTATTGCTTTGGTCTCAGTTTCTGCTTGTATTCTTCCATACAACTACATCTAACAGTAAATATTATTGCTTCTGTCTTATTATCTTTCTGGCTCATTCCTAACTCTGCTGTGAGTATCCCCATGTAAAAAAGATTTTTTAATTATTGTGATAAACAATTGTTACAATCATGAACTAATACAAAATTAATTTTTCCAAACCTCAGAAAAGATCAGGTGACCTTCCTGGTTAAACTTATGATCCCTCTCTTCCCACTTCGTCACTTTGGTACCTTTTCTATCATGTTTATGCAGAATTATGCATATTTGTGCAGAAATATTAGCAAATATTTTCATTATAAGCAGTATTTTTCTTCTCAGAATAGAGCTTATGGAAAGTGTTGTTGTTTTTCCAGAGTACAATGGGCACCAGAGTGTTTCAAGAATGATAATCTGAATCATTGTTATTTCAGTGGTTTCTCCACATTCTCTTGACCAAACCCTTGTAATGTTTACCAGTTTCCATTATCAGCTCCCAAAATGTTGACGAGCATTTCTTTCCACCACTTTATTCCTTATGATAAAATCTAGCTATATGGATCTCCTTGCATTTCACAATTTTTAAAACTGAAAACAACTAAAATTTCTAGACATATGAATGAGTAAACACTGGTAAACTCATTCAGTGCAATATTACTTAAAAATAAACTACTGCTATATATGACAACATAGATGACCTCACACTACATGTTATAAGCCAAAAGAAAGGGAGTACTCACACTGTGTTAATTTTCAGAGTCACCATAATGTCCTTTATGGGATAGGAGTGCAAAGAACTTGTCACTATTGAATGGGCAGATCAGCTATATGAGAGTGGCTTTTCTTAAAAATTCAAAATATTCTAAATTTTGACTGGATGTGGGAGATGTTCGTATATACTAGTTAAAGAGTACATTTAGAGTAAACATAAATTAATTCTAAACTTAGAAAAAAAACAGCCTTCAAAGAAAATAAAATAACTACTACTTATTCAGTATGTGTTCCACGATGAAAATATTATTATTGTCTAAGAGCCAGAACCCTGTTCAGCTTTATTTAGTCTGCCGGTATCACATGAAGACTTGCACGATGATGGCTATGGCAGCTATATAAAGTATGTTGGACAATCTAGAATATGATTCTCATAGGATGGACTTCTGGGTTGTGACAATATAAAACGTCTGTCACTGTTCTATGCAGAAACAGGCAAAATATACCTGCAATAATGCTATGATATCCTTCATAGGATTTTATACTTTTCCCACTCTTGTCTTTGGTAACTCAGACTTCTGATACTAGTAAAAACTTGAGATGCACTTTTATTTGCAACAGTGAAATAGAAACACGGTGAAAACCAAAGAGGTCAGAACAGCTAAACCCATTTTACTAGTTTTTATGAAAAGCTCAAAAGAATAACCTCCTGAGGCTGAGAATTCTTTTTTCTTCAGAAATGAAGAAAGCATCATAAAAGAACACTTACTGGGTTCATAAAATTCTAATGAATATGTTATTACCAAGTTTCACAATATTAAAAGAGAGATGATGGAAGAAGAGATGAAATACGTGGAAACAAATTGAAAGTGATCATCAAAAATGCTAGAAATAAGAGCCCTAAAATTCACAGGTAAAACAATTAGAATTATACTACAGTCCAAATGATTGCTATAAAAGCTGATATAATTGAATGCGGGATTTCATTTTCCTATTTCCTCAAGTATAACATACTGCTCACTTTAACATACTTAAAATTCTTGTCATCTATCAAGTGTCTGGTAACTTCAAATCCATAAAACACTAAAATGGTTATGTGACTTAGTCAGACTCTGGTTAATTTGATTAAAGAATGGGCCCTTGATCATTTTTCCTCTAGCCACCAAAGTGAATATAAAGCAATCATATTTATCCATGGTGCTAATTACCAGAAGTCACTTGTGGTTAGATCTGTCTTGTAATCACTTCACCTCTATAAAATCGAAGCAGATGCCAAATAGGATTCCATTCTTCTGTGCTGGATATCGACTTTATAAATAGTCCAGAAAACCACAACTCTCTCTAAATCAGACCCTCAAGTAGGCTCACAACCAATAGAACCATCCTTTTACTTTCACATCAGCAGCTTGAGAAAGGAGCAATCATTTCTCTCTATTACTTTACAGTTATTCATCCTGTCTATAGCCAGACACTTTGCTAAAAAATTCAATAGCAGTGCTATTTCTGTAATTAATTATCTCTGTGAAATTAAAGTTTATTCATTAGGAAAATCAAGATGAGCTTTGTAAATGAATGAGCTCTTCTTGGAGCAGATTCAGGTTTAGAGAAACAGTGAACACCGAGTACAATTTCACACAGACCCTTTCTCCCCTCATCCACACCATTGCTCCTTTTGCTAATATTTACATTAGCATGGTGGATTTGTCACAAATAATGATCCAACATTATTATTTAAAGTCCATCGTTCACATTGAACTCCACTCTGAGCACCACAGCTCTGGGGGCAACAACAACAAAGACATCAATGCTGTAGGCATTGCTGAAATGCCCAGGAGAATAGCTTCACTTTCCTAAAATTCTGTGCTCTGCCTTTATCCTCACTCATACCACCCTTGATCATTTCACTCCCGTGTGGTTTCTCCTGCATGATGGGTGAGATGATATACTGTGTAGCTTTTTTCAAATTTGCTTTTACACAGAAATAAGCACTTTAAGCCTCTCCGTAACTTTCTGTGGCTTGAAAGCCTTTTGTTCTCATCATAGCAAAAAATAATCTATTATGGCTGCACCACACTCTATCTGTTCATGTAGTAAAAGACATCAGTGTTTCTTCAGTTGAGGTTTGGAAAGCAGTACAGGGAAGTGTGATACTTTGATGTGGTGATAGCTTTGAATTAAAGAAGAGCTGAAAATTATTTACACCATGGAGATAGATTTGCTGCTTACATCTCAGGTGGTGAGAAGAGACAGCTGGTTCTTTCTGCAAAAATCTAGATTTTTTAGTTTTATGTTTCCTCCAATGTGCTGATCCAAGTTTCTGCAGGCTGACATCTGACTCTCAGTGAGAATAGGAATTGAGCTGTGTAAGTTTCAGCGCAGTTACTACTTATATGAGAAACTACTAATATGGCTCTTATCCAGAAGCGTTTTACTGATTCTGGGACAATGTGGGAAGCAATACACACAAAACACTTAATGAAACAGAGGAAATTCGTAGTAATCCCGACAACACAAGAACTATATATTTTGAATATTGAGACTATAAATACATTGGAAAAATTCAGGTAACCAAGTATGGATAAAATGTTCATTGTTGAGTGAAAAGGGACAGATTCATAAGTTTAATGAGATATGATAAACAGTGTGACCACACTCCATTGAAGGTTACACACATCCAAAAGTACAGATATGGGAGACCCAATTTTGAGTTGTTGGTCAAGGCTGTCCAACAGACTCCCAAAACATTACAAGCTATTTCTACTGCCCTGGTTGTACCTCAGACATGGAAAGCAAGTCCCAGTTGCTGAAGAAACCAGAGACCATGAGACCTTGGACACAGAATCCTGAAACCCAAGCTGGATGTGACCTAAAAGCCTCCTCCCCGAGGACTAGCTTTCACGCTACCAGAAGACACCATGCAAGCTTTCAAGGAGAGGGGAGCAGCCAATATTGTGTAGGGTTTTGTTGTTGTTGTTGTTCTTCAAAAATACTTTAAAAATAGCACATTTGTGTCAATATAATAAAAGGTTTTCAAATGCATGTTCCTTCCTTTCTGTCACCTTTGCCTTTGGAGACTAATAAGTGAGCCTATAAAGTTTCAAGGCAGAGCCTTAGATCCTGAACAAACTGTCAGTCACTTAGATTGCTGATTAATTTTGGCTTGGCACCAGATTGAGCGCTTGATGAAATAATCAGTCATCTGTGCCTGCTCTAAGAAATTAGCACTCGTATCTATTTATCAAAATGTCAGAGAGAGTCTTTAACCCTTCCTTGCTATCCTGAGCTGCATGCACCAACATTTCTCAACATTAGTGGGTAATATTCTCTAATAATGAGGAACCAGAGTTCCCTCCCAGCCTGACTCCCTTTGCAAAACCCCTTTTGTGTGTTTTTCATTAGAAAAACAACAGTTTGGAATCACACACTGGTAGGACCAGTTTCGCACAAGTTCATATTGGAACCACAATATGAATAAACTCTTTTTCCTCTTAAAAATTATTATTGGCAGTTAGAGTTGTAGCTTGGTGGCTGAATGCATGTTTAGAATGTCCATGGCCTTTGGTTCAACCCCCAGTACTGAAAACAATATAAAAATGATAGTCATCTTTTTTATTGAATAGAATCATTAACAGGAAATTGAGGTGCCATCCTAATAAATTGAAAAAAAGAATCAGAGAGACTTCTCATTGTGTAGATGGTGAGTGGGTGCTGGGCATAGAGTGTGCACATTGAAATCAAGCCGATTCAGTATGTATGTGTTAGCATTTATCGAGCTCACTGTGTGTACAAAACTTTATCTCTGAAGTTATAAAGAAACATACTGACAGAGATACACAGAATTGGCAGTCACAATTGCAATCAATCAATGTCAAGTATCAAGATATTATCACTTGGAAGAGGTAATGTCATTATCTGATAAGAGCTGTAGTTCAGAGTTTCAACAGAGACACCATTGCTGTTGGGACATGTGCTCACCTCCCCAAGAATAATTCAATCACTGTGAACTGAGTAAAAATTCTGCCATGCTCTGTTCTATTACCTGTGTCTGAAACGGCCATCTCATAACAGTATGTATATGTACCATAAAAACACAGATAAGCAGGCATAATTACAAGTAATTATTTTAAAGTATACAGTATATGCTTCTATGAAGTAAATGAAAATGAGATGCAACTAAAAACCACTACTGTCATGATTCTAAATATATCAGTCCAAGAACTGAGAGGTGCATTCGCTTGTATATTTTATACATTTTTAATGACAATGAATGCGTAAAAGTTGGAAAGAATGAATGCAGCATTATAAAATGCCAGCAAGGGAGGATGACATATAATTAAATTAGCTTTCTTTGCATCTGTTAACTATCAGCTCTAGATAGCCAAAAAACAAGTTATCTGTTTTCACTGGATTTTCTAATGTTAGTATTAAAATTTGAAATGTCTCTGTGCACTGTTTTAGTGCTATTGCAAAATTTGATGTGTATGTTTTTGTTGTCCTAGTTATTATATTTATTTCCTTAATTTAAATTCCTTTAATTTTCCATAGATTCCTACTCTTTCAATTCAAATATCTGAGGAGTCCCATGTGCATATATCTTATGGAAATTCACTTCTTATTCAATTTATAATGGTCAGAAAAGATATTTTATATAATTTCAATCTTTTTTAAGAGTATTGAGATTGATTTGATGATCCAATTACAAAATAGAATCCTTTTTTCTCTATGACCCACTCATGCATCAGAACTGTAACTGCTAGGTTGAGGGGACATGCATGATTCAGGAGAATGAAGAGGCAAAGATAAAAAATATTTTCTTCCTTCATGCATGAGCTTGCTTCTAATTGAAAAGTAGCAATAATGATATTAATGATCAGCAGAGTGAGGTACGAGGAATCCCTGGGCACATGAGTGAACACTGTTACAGAAGTATAAACAATGCCAGGTTTACATAGGTCTTGGGCTTGCTATATGTTAGTTGAGTGAAAAACACAATTGTGGCCGTGTAGGAGCAGTTTACAACACAGTCATGTGACTCTTCTACTCTGCTGAGAGCTTTGGGGTTGGTATCTGAGAAAAAAAGAATCAAGTGGGACCATCTCGATGGAAAGTAAAAGAAATGAAAGCAGGGCACCCACTGTTGAGCTTTCTATGATTCATAAAGGACACTGAGCCTTTCAACATAACCTTCTTGAGCTTATCATTATGGGCACGTCAGAGTAAAGAACTACGGAAAAGGTTTGTAGGCTAAGCAAACTACTAGATGTATACACACACACAAACACACAAATACACACATATATCCAATATACACATGGTGCAAGAAAAGATACATTTTCTTGGTTGGAAAGCTACACTTCCAGAAGCTTTTCTTACTGGATATACTAAAGCAGCTTGTTTCTTCTTTTCAGAAAAAAAAGACAAATTTGATACTCAGGAAATGAATGAAGCATTAGAGCCACTGCCCATATCAGTCAGCTCAGTGAGCAGCAGAGCAGAGGGTCCACAGCCCACATCTACAGGTCTTTTCCTTGTAGGTTTCAAAAGTCTCATCATTTATTTGTTGTTTAGTTACTGTGCATATTGGGGGCTGGGCAGGTGCCTGTGCACATGGAGGCCAGAAGAGGGCATCAGATCCCAGAGAACTGAAATTATCTATAGGATTGTCTTGTTGGTTGGTGCTGTGATCTGAACTCTGGTCCTCGTGACTGTGCAGCAAGTCCTACTAATCACTGAGCCATTTCTCCAGTTCCTCATTTTTCAAATATTCTCTAAATTGAATTTTCAGACAAATAACAAGCCTCCTTAAGCAAGTATGCTTAAGGTCTGAGAAATCACGAGGCAATCACTCTGGGTTTGGGAGGAGTGACATCTAATCAGAATGTTCAATTAAGTTCCACAGTGATAGCACACTTGCTAATACTCCATACCAATTTCAGCAAATGTAGCTATGATCTACTGTTTACCCTGTCACCATCTGTTATAATGTAATTACGAAGGAAATTTTGAGATTAGATGATAGTAAGGTGACTCCCCTGTTTTCTATTGGTGAATGAAGGTGAATAAGGAGGAAACAACCGAAAACCTCTATATTTCATTTGTGTGTGAGAGAGGCGGTGAATCTAAACTTGCGGGTCTCAAATCAGTGACAAAGAATGGTGACTCAGAGGAACAGTATGAAAATAGACACAATTCCTCACTGCAACAGAAGAACAGGGAGGAAGTAGCCTGCTTGTTAAAATGCAGAACTTGTGACATAATAACAAACATGTGGCCATCACATTGCCAGACACTTTACTTTTATTTGGAATAAGGAACTATTCTTCTCATCTAACTTGAGTTGATGCTTTTTTCCCCTCCATAAGTACATGTTCTGAACTATACCCACCAGGACTTTTTGTGTGCTGGATCCTGACCACTGACTGGATTACAGAAAAATCATTATATTTTTTCTTTGTCTGTCTTGAATCTTGATTTTGTTCATCAGGAAATATAATTAGCTCTCAGGTAAGTGGAGGCACATACTTCAGAAGCAAGAGGGGTGTTCATTTTCGGGACTGATTCTGAGCTCCTCTTTGTGCTTGATAAACAAATAAACAAACAACTTTACTGTTAATAAAACATTCATTAATAAATTGCCCTTTTTCATTTAAGGCCTCCTTAACTTACTAAGAAAACCAAACATGGCTTCACTAAATATTTTTATAAAAGAAATAAAAGTTAACTATTGGCTTAAAAGGTTATCTTCTTTTATTATCAGCAGAGATAATATTGAAACTAACACTTCATGAAATTAGCTCCTGATTATTTCCTCATAATTCAGAAGATAATTATTATAGGGAGGAGGAAATTTTGCCTGATAAACACTGTTACTTTGACTTATATAAGCTCATTAATGGTCTGATGATTGTTCAAGTGAAATATTCTTTCTGTTAGTAAAACATCAATAACAGAGTGAGTGAACTCATCGATTCTCTTTTTCAATTTGGATCCTACACAAGCCCTCTGAAATCAGAAATTATTTGTATTTTAGCTTTTCTAATACTGGCTTTTCTTCACTTTTACTTTTTCACAAATGATGGGTGAGTGTTTACTTAGCCCATACACACCAGCTATAAATAAATTATAACTCTTTTATATAAATACAACCGTTTGGCCATATTAAATTTTCAAATATATTTTGTAAAGACTAACTTTAATTTAGGTGAAAACTCCATCAATATACAGAGCTGTTGATTTCACTCACATTTTCTCTTGTAAAATGTATTTATATAAGAAAATACCTCTAACTTGGTGTTGAAAATCCTCAATAGCCCTCTCTCATAAATCATTTCACATCTTGTGCCTCATATTTCTTTACTTTAGTATTAACATGTTTAGATGACTCCTGAAATTGAACGGAAAGTCTTATTTTCTGTTCTAAATCACATTGGAGGTAAGATCCAATACCAACACCTCTCTCAGCCCTTACAATAGATAATATGCCAAACTGAATTTGCATAGAGCTACATCATTTTGAGTTTGTGGTCAATGTCAAGGACAGAGTTAGTAGGGAATGAAGAAATGGGCATTTGAAACATAACTGAATGAAACTTCACAATTCACCACCATGGAGGTTAGTGTGACTGAAAGCTGAGCAAGTTCCCCCATCGATAATGTTTACCAACTCAATTCTAGCCCAGACAGAACTGGAAATAAATGAAGAGAGAAAGTTAGAATAATAACTTCTATCCTGGAATCCCTAGTTGGACAGTGGCTGTAACTATTTTGCATTATCCTTTCAGACGTTTAAGCATTTGAGTCACTGATGGCATCATGTATTAGCATATTTTCTTGTCCTTGGTCAAAAAGATTTCCCTAACTGGATCCTTGCATCCCTTTGAATAATCTCAAGCACTTCAGCAGAATCTGTAAACAATTGCCAGTTCCTCAAAATCATGACAGCAAGCCGTTTCTCTAGCTCAGTTAGCGCCTTACTGTTACCTCCTTGGCAAGACAGAGCTCTACTGTTTTGGGTAGCCTCCACCTCATTAAGTAATGTCTACTGACCAACTACAACCTTTAAATGAATGACTTGTTTACCATAGGTTAACCATCTACATACTGGGGTGCTACCATACAACTTATATTTGCTTATCATAGAACTTGTCTAGTGGTTGAATTTCTAGGTTGACTACAGACCCTTAAAAAAGAGAAAGAAAAAAATGAGCAAGGACCAAAGCAACACCAGGTTTTTTAAGCAGCTGTAGAAGAGAATGATTCTTCTGTCACACAGATATAAGGGGATAAAGGAGACCACCTATGATGGACAGGTTCTGTTCTGTGGCAGCAGACTAGTGAGTGGCCAGAAACTCCTATAACTTCTTTATTAATCATTGGAATAGAAGAAAGAAAACTAAAATAGATATTAATTTAATAATATAAAGCCAGGGAAGCAGGTAGGCTAACTGAATGGATGGTAGGGCCTAAAGTAGGAAGAACAAGTGGAGTGGGAGAGGAGAGGGAGATAAGGGATGGAATGGGGGGAGAGACAGCTAAAATTAAAGGGTACTAAGGAAACCTAATACAATAGAAGCTTCCAAAAATATATACGTATATGAAGCCAATGTATGTGAAATCACCATATAATGGGAGCTACAGAGCTCCAACTGGCCATCTCTTATCACCAAATGAATCACCTGTATCTAGTTAAGTTGTTGGTCAAAGGGGTCCCAGAGGAATCCCCAAACAACCCAGGAGGTTGCCAAGACGATAGGCTTCTCTCCACAAACTTACTGTAAGCCTCTGTTGCTGAAGAAAACACCTACACAACTCATTGAACACGGAGAAGTCTAGCTGGTGCCTACATAGAAACTTTGCCCCTGTGTTCTAGTATTTCAATGCAGGAAGTTACTGCTAACACTATCAAAGGAGAAACATAAACACCAACACAGCCACAAGCCCTTTGAGCTACACTGGTGTCCTGACTGGAACATATGCTAGGACAATGATGGCACTTGTGGGAGTAACCAACCAGTATCTGATTACACTTAAGGCCCACTCTAGGAGGTGGAACCCATATCCAACACTGCTTGAGTGACCAAGAACCCAAGCCTCGATACCACAGAATGCTCGAGTAAAACTAAATGCTATTGTTCAAAAAACATCATAATAAAATAACTCCTAATGATATTCAGCTATACTAACACATCAGTTCCTTGTTCAGATATTATCAGAAAATTTTCCTCCTGCAGCAGATGGGAATAAATACAGAGACCTGTTATTATCTAGAACACACAATATCACAGTAGACATCCTGATCCCCTGGCTTTTACAATCTTTCTGTCCCCTCTTCTATGATGTCACCTAAGTTTTAAGTGTGGGGATCAATAGGAGCTGGGCATCTTAAGGTCAGTTGTTCTATGAATTTTGACCAGTTGTGGTTTTCTGTAATGGTGTCCATCTGCTGAAAAGAAGCTTCTTTGGCATGAGGTGAGAGCTATTTTTTATCTGAGAGTATAAGGATAAGTATTCAGAATTCAGTTAGGAATTATGCTAGTCTAATAAAACGGTGATAGTAGGTTCTCTTCTAAGATCCATCACCTTCTTAGCCATGGGTAGTTGACTAGGTTTCTACTACCAGGCATTAAGTCCATTAAAACAGCTGTCAGTTGCCACTAAAATACAAGTGTCATTATTATACTTTTAAGAACAGACGCTATGCTGGCCTTTGTTGTGGAATACGGGCATCACAGATGGGTAGAACTATTGATTTTTTTGTCTCTTGGCTGCTCGTATATTGTCTACTGTACCATGAAAGTTATTCTTTCAGGAAAAGGCTCCACGTCAGGTCCATATTGAATCCTTCAAGTTCTGTGTTTAAAGTGTGCCTTATCTTCAGTAATAGGATAATACCTTCAATTTCTGGAAGGCAGCAAAGGACAATAGCAATATTCTATGTTGTTGTTTGAGGAGTCTTTTGGACTCTTCTGACCAACAACTCAAAAGGAAGTTACTGTTTTTTTTGTTATATGGCTTATGAATCTTGCAGGGAACATTATCATCCCAAATGACATAATTTTATTTAAATACATGTGTGTATACACATGTACTTACATGTGTCATATGTTATTTTAGGTAACTATAAAAAAATAATATGATGCCCTGTGTCCTTTCCAGACCCCCTCTCTTTCTCACATTCTCTACTCCCTAAGCCATTCAACCTCCCTATCTAGCTAAATCGCAACCTACTATCTATTGTTACCACTCCTGCCTGAAAACATTTGAAAGCATAGAATAGTTTTACTCTATCTCATTTCCATTTCTTAGTTTAAGATGTGATGTATACTATAAGAACAATATGAATGACCATTTATTGTATTAAAAGAAGTCACTAAAATTTTGTTAAATAAGGTATGAATATTTGCTTTCTGGGATACTGTTTTAAAAATCATTAAATGTTGAAAATATTGTTTTATGCAAAAGTACCTTCCTTTGGTTTCAATATTATAGAATGTCAGAGCTTTAGGTGTTCTTAGCAATATTTAGCATGAAGTTTGTTAAAATTAGCTAAAATGTACAGACCTCGCAGCTGTTTTGATATCATTTTTCTGAGAGATAATTTAATCAATAATAATTATATTCTGCACATCCATACATTATTTAGATTTAATTTTTTTCTAGGAAAATGAAAACAACCATTTCTCTCTCTCTCTTAGTTGTGCTAGGGATTGTCCCAGGCCTTTGTAGTACCCATGCATGTTTTCAACAACTGAATTACATTTCTACACCATAACTTTATCTGTTAATAAAATGTGTACATCTTAGAAGGAGGTAAATATTAACCAAAAGATAATGATCTATGAAAATATACTAAAAATATTTATGTTATTTATGACATATTTTTAATGTTGGGGTATTTTTCTTTATTAGGTAGAGCAATAGGTCTAATTTCTTTCACAAATTAGATATTAGCTCTCTGACCTACAAAACTTCTACTACTTTATCAAGAAACAAAATAATATTTGTCTCTGCAAATTAGTATCTCCTATTTCTCTAAGAAGAAATCAGAGAAAAACAAAGAAATCAAAGTATCACCAATTAAAAGTGAAAATAAAATGTATCACATTGTTTTGCCTTCCTTTTCAAATAGTTTATCCAGAATTCCTAGATTCCATATTAACTAATGTCTTATTCTCTGGTAAGGTCACTCAGGGAAGCCATGCCACACCTCTTAATTACTCCCTTCTGCAACTAAATTGTGAACCACACATGCATTTAAAGTATAAAATTCTAAGAATCAAGGCTGGGGGTTCAATTTTTTTTGTTAGGAGCACTAAGAATATAATCACTCCCCTTTGTAAGGCATCATATGTTACTTTGTAGCTAGATAATTACAAAAATTATCACTTAGCTTCTTCCGAGAGCTGCCTAATACCTTAATACACCATGAAGTGAAAATTTTTTAATTGTCACTATTTTAAAGGGTGATAATTTAAGTAGTGGCTCAGAGAGATCACATGGGCTCCTCAGTTAGCAAGATGCGTTCCCAGTGTGTATACCTGAAGAAGAATTCAGAGGTTGTCATGGCAACACTGGAATTTAGAGGACTGCTGTTAAAAAGGCTCAAGTGTTCCTCTGAATACCTGGAGTATGAGAATGAAGGTTTCAGCTGTTGGCCCTGCAGAGAACAGCAAGCAGGGTGCAGACAGATTTGGACTATACTTATGAAGCCACAGCTTATTATTCTCATACAAAGGCTCTGAGCACTTCCAAAATATTACTGTCTAGTCAATATCAAGATTTTTACATTTTATTTCTTTGTTTGTTTGTTTATTATTGTGTGTGTGTCTGCGCACCAGTGCACTTGTGTGTGTGACTATGTACAACATCCTGCAAGTAGATACCAGAGGACAACTTGTGAGAATGAGTTGGCTTCTTCCATCCTGTGTGTTCCAGGTATCAAAACCAGATCTTCGTGTTTGACAGCAGGCATTTTTACTCATTGAGCCATCTCATTGTCCTCAAGATGGATTTTAGATATGATTTCTAAAATAGATACTCATAGAATGAACATAGAACTTAACCATGAATATAGTTTAGAAATTTTAGGAACATAGACATTCATTCTATAAATTACTTAAAAAGAAATTGTTTATTTTCTCGATGGAGACTGAGAAAAGACAAATTTCATAAATTCATGACACATCAGCAGCCCAACTAGAGAGATATTAATTATAGACCTTAGATCTAAAAGAATGCACATGTATAAAACTCTGCAAAGTTTTTAAGGTAAATATCTAAGTTCTCTTCTTCCTAAACAGAAGGAGGGTAAAAATATTTTAAGGTAACTCAGTTAACATGGCAACATTCAAGCACCTTGATCAATAATAATGTCAAGATTCCTCCAAAGATGGATTGTAAGAGTTTCCTGAACCTTTTAAGACACAGATCATAATGTACTTTCACACCAAATTTTCTTTCAAAGTATCTGAAAGACACCAAGCTCTTTGTGTTTATTTTGGATGAGGTGCTACTTGATCCATCCAGAGAACACAAGAAAACAAAGTCTTCAGAGTCTTCAAATGCTTTCATGCCAACAGTGCTTATGGTGTACAGAGCACTTTCCAGAACTATACAGGACAGTTTTGGTTCACGATGGGCAAGGTCCCATAGAGATAGAATGGAGCTAGAAAATTCCTGCTGCCTAGTGACTTGGGAGGGGTGCAATTTTTTTATTAATTAAATCTGTTCTTGGACAGTTTTACACAGGTACATAATGCATACTGACCAATCTCACCTCCACCCTCTCTAATTGTCCCTTTCTATTCCATATCCTCCCCTGTCTGTTTTATGATGATTTTATGTTGTTTGTGCAAACTGGCTAAATATAATGTTGCAACTCCTATTAATGAATGAAGACATCTGTGACTGTTATTTAAATTTATTTTAAGAATATATGAATATGCATGTATACATCTTTTTCATGGAATTAGCCCCAGTTTTTCTTATCAACATTCTCTGTTTATGGAGTATAGTAAACACCAGTTCAAGGTTATCTACTGTGTTCTGTATTGAGTAATTTAGGATTTAACATGAGCATTGAAATAATTTATTCTCATGTTTATAAGATTAGATATGCCTCTTTCTCAACTATTTTTGCTTAAATAAAAGCCAGATAACTGGAGAAAAAAATCTTTGAAAACTTTTGAAATGCTTTTTAAGAAATGTCAAAAAGAAAAACCTCTAATTTCCATACCAAGCGGTCAGCACTAAAATTACATATATTCATGTTAAATTTTATTGGCTGAGCCGATTCTATTTTTATATTAAGGAATATATAATATTAGACTTATAAATGTAATGTGTATAAAACAGCATTAAAAAAGATTTGGAGGAAGAAAAAAGAAGCAGGGAAATTATGTAATTTCAACTTCAAAACATATTAAAGTATTAAGTAAAAAAGATGATCAAACCATTCCAACTTTGAAAAAGAGCTCATAATATTCAAAACGAATAAAAACGAATGTCAATATAGAATAAAGCTTCTAAGATATGCAATTTGAATGACTGATGACATATTATTTTCATTTTGCTGTAACTTTTTTCTAGATCTAAATATTAGAGAGAAAACATGGAAAATTCTCGAGGAAATATGGCTAGAGACTTTACTCATTTCCTATCTGATTCTCCACATTTATGAAAGCACTTTTTTCCTGAAGTATCCTTTTAATCTCAAAAGACAAAGTATTTTGAACTCTGTTGTGGAATTCAATATATCGGTACAATGTTTGTAGATCATGACTTTTAATACAGTGGGAATATTTTACATCCAATATTTTTCATGGATAGTGAATATCAATGTAACAAATTTTTAATCAGTTTTGTTCTTATTAAAATTTGATTATGAAATTTAAAGCTTTTTAATGAAAAGTTTTAGCTAACACAAGAGCAAAGACTTCACAAATTATCTTTTTCTCTCATATTACACCCGCCTTTGCATTCATGAGTCCTATGGAATAGTTACATTGGTATCAGTAGTATCTTGGTATGTATCAGCATCAGAGGCAAAGATACTTGCCTCTCAGTAGTCCTTTGCAGAAGAGAAGGAGAAAGCTTGTTAAGAGCCCGAAAAAAAGAAAAAGGTGAAAGTTTACAACAGCCAGAAGTAGTGGACAGCAGTATGCCACTGTACTTGGCTGGACAAATCTAGTGGTCATGAAAAAAAGCATGCTTCATCGTAGCAATGCCAACAAACAGTAATATTTTCCAAAATCCTATTTTAATGTTTAAGCCAACTGCTTTTTTAAAACAGTCTATGATTTTATTCTCCTAGGCTTTCCTTACACGCACACGTGCACACACACACAAACACACACACACACATACACAACCACACACACATATTCACTACTAATAATTTATATAAAGTCACAAAACAAAGTTGTTTGATGCACATTTTCTTG
The DNA here is from genome assembly GCA_026225945.1 of Cricetomys ansorgei. Taxonomy (NCBI): domain Eukaryota; kingdom Metazoa; phylum Chordata; class Mammalia; order Rodentia; family Nesomyidae; genus Cricetomys; species Cricetomys ansorgei. The sequence continues at coordinate 177,699 of JAMJFZ010000882.1, read as the reverse complement.
ATCCCAGAGATGTACAAGTAGAATTATTATAAAGAGAGCAAGCAGGAAAATTATACTTCTAGCTACAAATAATCCTCTCAGCCTCTATTTTTATAGAAACACCCCCATGTTCATTAGATTTTTTTTTGTTAAGGTAAAAAATAAAAATAAAGCAATAAACTTCTGCAACGCTGTTAGTTCATTGCACAGAAAGACAAAGTAGCTGTGCTGCCATTCAGTGGAAGTTCAGTAATTGTGAACTAGGATTTTGTACTATTTTAGAATCTGAAAGTGACCCCTAATGTTTCTCTCTAGCATCCAACTCTCACTCCTGCTACCTAGTACAAGGATCAGACAAATACATGGTCTACTGTTCAGTGGATTTTAATAGCTGAGGTGTCCACTAGGTGATGCCATATAGAGTAGTGTTAACTATCAACCTAGCAAAAGTAAAATCATCTGGGAGATGAGCCTTAGCGATGCCTGTGGGTAATTGTCTTAATTCTTCTACTTGATGAGGGAAGACTCATCTTAAATGTTAAAGGAACCTGACCTGATTATGTGGAGAAAGAAAGCTGAGAACAAGCATGCATGCATTCATTGCACTCTGTTTCTGATGGTGGCACCCTGAACTTTTCCCTCTATATCCTGCTGCTGTGACTTCCCTGCTATAATGGACTGTGACCTGGAATTGTTAGCTAAAATAAACTCTTTCCCTCTTAAATTACTTCTGCCAGGGTATATAATCATAGCCACAGAATAAGCAACTAAGATACTCTGTCTTAAAAATTAGTGACCCAAGAACAAACTTACGCCTGTATTATGATAAGACGTGAAATTCACATCAGCTGAACGCCATGAAACCTTTAGGAATTTAAATAAATTTTAAATGAAATTTGTATACATGTGTATGTTTTGATCAAATCTATCCTTTATCCCTACCCTATAGTAGTACACTGCTATGGTAGCTCACCAAGACACACAATGAGGCATTCTTATACGTACAAATCCTGCCACACCTCAACAGAGGGAACTGCCGTCCTGGCCAATGCGACTCGATAGTGGAACCCTGAGCATCTAAGCTCAGGTGTATTTATTCTTCCAGAACTCCTCAGGTATTCTACTGATAGTACATGCAGATCATTACCAATCAACACCCCACACAGAAATCCAATACCTGTAGGCAATACAGAATGGCCTAGACAGCCCCTTACCCAGGTTCATTAAACAATTTCAAACATGACTAAAGAAAAATTTCCACAACACTACCCTCCATATTCTCCCCTATCCTTACCACCACTTTTCCCTCCCAGCTTCATGTGCTCTCTCATTTTTGAAAAGCCCATTGTATCTTCTCAGTGTTGCCTGAGGTGCATGGATGTGGCACTATCTATTTATTGTCCAATTGGTAGTGTCTCTCAAGGCAACATCCTTAAATAAAATCCATTCTCCCTCAGCAGCCAATATCTTCTCAGAGAGCAGGGGTACATCATATTCCCTGACCCATCCATGCTCAAATTTGTGCTAGCATCATGTTGTATAAATATCTCATGCCTTCAGTCACAGCTGCTGTGGAACCACGTGTGCAATGGCCCATTGCATTCAGCAAAGCTTTCACTGGAGAAATCCAATCTGACTCTTACAATCTTTCCAACCCCTTTTCAGCAATGAATTCTGGGCCTGACAGGAAGGAAGTATGATATAGATGTACCATATTGAGCAGAGATACCTATAGTCTCTTATTCTCTGCAGCTTGACCTTGACATTTTTCATATTAATTACCAGCTACTGTAAAATGAATGTAAAAAATGAAGCTTCTTTGATGAGAGTTGAGGGATGTACTAATCCATGGGTATGGAGAGAATAACTTAGAGAGAAGTTTAATACTATGCCCATTTAGCAGAATAATAGCATTAGATTCTCCTGTAGAGCCTGTCACCTACACAGCTACAGGTTTTTGGCCCAGTTAGCACCACCAAGCATTAGTTCAGTCTTGTGGAGAGGACTTTAAATCCAATTAGAAAGTTCTCAGTTATTCACACAATATTCATGTCACTATTTTACCCATGGGCATCTCATGCAAGACCAATTGTTACTGTAGCTCGCAGGGTTCACAGCTAAGTAAGATTAATGACTGCTTTTCTGCTCCAGTAACATGCAGAACACACCATCCAGCACTATGAATGCTAGTCAGTAGGGATGAATCTTCCAGGTCAGTAGCCACTTATTCCTCCATTTCCTGTGAGTCAAGTGTGTATTATGTTCTGCAGTAGGATCTTGCCAACAAGTTCTGGTAAGTAACCAAAAGCAATGGCAGCAACCTATAATGTGAGTGGGGCATTAGGAAACCCACTGACTAACATCCCCCAAAGAGGTAACCTATTCCTTCTGGAACTGAGCTTTGATTTTGATATTTTATTGTGTCTACAATAGGAATTTCCCCCATATTATAGGGTAATTCCATTCAAACTCTTTTCATGTATGAATATGCATCTTTCTATATTTTTGGAAGCTTCTACAGTAAGTTTCCATGCTTTTTCAGAACTCTTCTGAGTTGATTACCTCTTCCCATACTCCCTGTTCCATGCTCCACTATCATCTACCAACTTAAATCTTCCTGTTCCATTACCCTCCCCATACTACCTGTGTTCTTTGTTCCCTATCATTTGACATCATCCCTTGGCCACTTACTAGGTTTCTGACTTATAAAGGAACTCCAATTTAAACATACATATACCAAGTTTTAAATTTAGGATCCACACATGAGCAACATTAGGCATTTGTTGTAGTAGTACACCTTTGGGGCAGCTCACCAAGGATGACAAGGAGACATTCTCATACATGCAAACTCTGCCAGACCTCAGCAGAGGGAACCACCATCATGGTGAGCAACATACTAGACACTGGAACTTCAAGCATCTGAACTCAGGTGTTTTTAGTGATACCAAATTCCTCAGGTGCAGATCATAAGCAATCAAACATCTCCCATAGAAATCAACACCTTCAGACAATACAAGCAGACCCTTAGCCAACAATGCATAAGACAATATTTTGTACCATAACTAAAAATAAACTGCCACAACAATTTGTCTTCCGGGGTCTGGGTTAATTCATACAGGATGGTTATTTCAAGCTCCATCTATGTACTTCTAAATTTCATAATGTAGTTTTCTTTACAGATGAATGGTGTTCCGTTGTGTGCATGGATCACATTCATCCATTCAGCAGTCAAAGGACATTGAGGCTATTTCCATTTCCTGGTTATTGAGAATAGAGCAGCAATGAACATGGAGAAGCAAATATCTCTGCAGTGAGATATGCAGTCCATTGGGCCTATGCCCAGGAATTTCATAACTGGAGTAAGCGATAACTCTATTTTGTGCTTTTCTAAGGAAACACCATATTGAATTACACAGTGGCTGCGCCAGTTTGAACTCTAACAGCAGCGAACAAGTTGTGCCCTTTGTCAACGGCATTTGTTGTCATTCTTTTTATCTTAACCATTCTGACTGGAGTAAGACGAAATCTGAAAATAGTTTTAATTTCAATTTCTCTGATAACTACAGAAGTTGAATAGTTTAAAACATATTTCTCAACCATTTATATTGATTTCTTTTGAGAACCTTTTAGTTCCATGCCCAGGTTTTAATTGGGATATTTGTTTTCTTGGTGTTTATTATTTTGTTCTTTGTATACAGAGCATAACTCTGTACCATATGTATATCTGGTAAGTATTGCTTTCCCATTCTGAAGGCTGTTTGTTCACTCAAATGATAGTGTCTTTTGCTATCAAAAAGCTTTTGTGTTTCATGAAGTCCCATTTTTCAGTTTGTTGATCTAATGCCTGTGCTACCAAGATCCTATTCAAAAAGCCCCTCGCTGTGACTGTACATGGTAAAGCTGAAGCTTATTTCATAGCTTCTCCTTTATCAGAGTTAGGATAGCAGCTCTCATGTTGAGGTTCTTGATCAACTTGGAATTAAGTTTTGTGCAGAATGAGACAAATGAAGAAAATTTCATTCTTTTACATATCTGTATTCAGCTTGATATGCACCATTTGTTGAAGATTTAACAGGTGTATGCCTGCAAGGAAATAGTGGAAGATGTATGTAAACTGTTAAAGAAATTTTGTTCCTAGAATATAGTGGCTACAACATTTGAAGTGACATTTTATGCATAATTTCTTCTTGCAAAGCAATTTCCATAATATTGAAGAAAAGAATCCAAAATGCCAAATTGACTGGTAGCAGTCTGAGTAAATTTCCTTATTTTATCATTTCCCAATATTTATTTTTCATAGTAAAGTTCTATTTCTCTTCTACTCATATGTATTCCTTTTTTTCCCCCATGGGTGTGTGTGTGGTGTGGGAGTGGGGGTCAGAGGATGACTGTGTCAGTCAGTTATCTCCTTTCCCATGTTGGTGCTGGAGACTGAACTCAGGTCATCAGACTTAGTGCCAGGCATTTTTTATCTACTAAACTGTCTTGCCAGCTCTCAGATATATATTTTTTAAAGAAAAAAAAAAAAAAAACAAGGAGTAAGTGGGAATGAAGGGAAAGGAATGGAAGATAAGATGAATAGAATAGGGTGGAGTCTCCTTATGGAGAGCTTACCTCCTATTCTCCTATTCCGGAGATGGAATCTAAGATAAAGGGGTTCACTAGCATTTATTTCAAAGCAATATTTCTTACTTTTCTAACAAAAATACGAATGTATTCTTAAATCTCTTCTGAAGATGTAGTTATTTATGTATATGATGTCTTGTCTGCATGTACTTATGAACACCAGAAAGGCCATTGGAATTCACGGAACTGCTATCATAGACTGTAGTGAGACATCTGTAGCTGCCCTCCTGGTACAGTTTCTCTGCTTGTTCTCTGTGAACCACATTGTTTGATTTACCTCCTCTCTAACTGTATTTCCCACTTTCTCAACTATTTCTTTCTCTGTCTCCATCAATTCTTTACGTCTTATTGAAGTCTACTTTAAATATCACTGGAGAGCTAGTGAGATAGCTCTATTGATAATGTCTTGCTTGCTGTACAAGCTTGAGGACATGAATTCAGATGCCCAACATCCATATAAAAAGCCAACTATAGCAGTGTGTCTCTAACTTCTAAAGTCAGACAAGCAGATTTCCTGAGCCTGCTGACCAGGCTGCCTAGACAATCAGTGAGCTCTGAGTTCAGTGACAGAGCCTGTCTCAGAAAATAAAATGGAGAGTAATTGAGGAAGACAGTTAATGTCAACATGCGGTGTCTACTTAGATGTTCCCATGTGTGTGTGCTTTGGCATGTAACACACACACACACACACCACTGATGTGATCCAATCCATCAGTTATGCACAGTCATGTCCTTTCCCTGCTGGCTATTCAGTCACCTTCTTGTCATGTACAGTGACACTTCTGTTGACGAAGAATAACCATCTTTCATCTATAATTGATAGTTGCCTGACCGCTATTGTTCTTTCTACTTTACCACTATGACATTCTTTGGAGCCCAATGAATCAATTAATATTAGTTAACTATATGACAAAAATCACATCATATTTTTTGCCCAAAGTTATCAGATAGATTCTTTTGCTTTTAAAGCAAAAACTTGGAAGCGCCAGAAATACACAGAAACTTAAACACATGTATTAATTATTTTTCTATTGATATGATAAAATACCAGGACCAGAGCAATTTATTTTTTCAAAAGGCATTTAGTTTAAGGCTCTAACCAGAGGGTTAGAGTCCATGGCTGTCATGGTGGGAAGCAAGGCTGCAGGCAGGCAGGCATGCTACTGGAACAGAAGCTGAGTGCTCACATTTCAATATGCACGTATGAAGTAGAGAGAGCTAACTGATTATGGCTTAGGCTTCTGACATCTCAACATCCAACTCCCAGTGGTACTCCTCCTCCAAAGAGGCTACACCTCCTAATCTTTCCCAAATAGTTCCACCATCTGGGAAGCAAACACTCAACAACAAGAGCCTGTGGAGACACTCTCAGTCAAGCTACCACAACACACTGTGTGGTTTGCCCTCAGTTATATTAGTGTGCTATCACTCTGCTCTAGTCTTTGATTTCTGAGACCTGTTTTTCCCTTTTCTTGAGCTTTCCTCTTTTTCCAAACTAAATGGCTTCCCTCCCAAGTCTTTCAAGTATCCTCAGGAAAATCTTTCACAGTTTGGTCTTTCCCAAGCTACAACTCTTTTTTCCTCTATTTCTCGTCCACTTTATTTCTCTGTGAAGTTTTTATCATCACTAAATTCATTATTCACTTATTCTTTTCCCCCCATTTTGAATTAAGCCATTTGAGGGTGATAAGCTTTTTGGGATCTCTCACTTTAGATTTGCAGAGATGTCAGCAATACCTAGTATAGAGTCTGTATCTGATAAAGATTTGTGAAACGAAATGGACACAAATCCTAGCACCCATTTTCAAATTTAACAAAACGATTGTGAAAAAAAAAAAAAAGATCCAAGCTAGCCTACATAGAGGAGTGTTCTTTAAGAGCTCCTTATAATAAAATACAGTAATTTTAATATTTTGACTTTATAGTTTTTGATTCTAAATTCAAGAAAGAAAATTATTCTGGAACATGATCTTTATCATTCTCTCCTCCAATTTAGATTGCCATTCTTAATGATTTTTTTCTTTAATTTTTCTAAAATGCATGAAGCTTTAAAATGCAAAATAATATAATTTCTTTACAAAATGTTTTTTATTGTGTTAAACCCTTTGTATTAAAACATGAGTGAGTCACACACAGTTTTACATGTTGTAATTGTCTTCTCAGAGGACAAATCCACAGTCTTCACTGACATTAGTTAGTACCCTTAGGAAGAGCATATCATAATATCATATGATTAAGTATTATCCCCTGGTGTGAATGAGAAAAGACACTCTTGCAATTTCTTGATTGTTTTATATGATAACCAGGACAGCCATAATTATATCACTCTAGTATCATAGTGTCTTTGTGTCTCACATAATTTTAGTCAACTAATTTTTAATGTTGAAAAGGCGCTGTTTGCTATGTCAAGCAAATTATCAAGAGCCAACACGTGAAAATGGTACTAATTAAGTTATACTGTAGATCTTGGTTCTTGCCAGTTTTAAGAATTTCTCTGTCATTCAATGCACTGAGGACTCAGATGCTCTGTATTCACACGGTGATGTGGGGTTATATAAGGAGGTCATGATTTCCATACATTCTGATGAATGTATTTATTTCGAAACCACTTCACTATGTTTTTTAGAATGAGTGAAAAAAGGTTTGAGACTTTTCCCTTGAACATTATTATTATTATTATTATTATTATTATTATTATTATTATTACTATTTTTACTTTTATGGCAATGCCAAGCCTCTTGAAGGCGCTGTTTGACAAAGTTCCAGTGCTTTGATGATCTGGACTAACCCTTCCCTGCCCTTGAAGGAAATTTGCTACACATCTTTCTCTTGTACTTATATCCTTCACAGTTAAAGGTTTCTCACCAGAAGTTAGAGCTGGGATAATGTAACAAAAACTGGTGTTAATAAGAACGAAACTAATAGTAGTTCCCTGGAAAAAACAGCTATGCAGAAACTTGAGTCTTCCATAGAACCTATTACTTAGGCACACTTTTAGATTATTAAGAAATGTTATTAGTAAGCATAAGACACAGGATCTGAAAAAAATATTAAGAAGAAAAACCTAAGGAAATTTTAGAAGCTGATACATTTTAATTATTAGGTTTTCAAAGGAACCAGTTTGGGCAGAAAGAGACTTTGATCATATGGTTAATGACAAACCTTGGTATCTTCCTGAAGACAAAGTAAGCAGACAAGCAATGTTAGGAGCCCTAATATTCCTCTAACATTTACAGGAGTGTAATGAGATAAGAATTGTATTGACAAAAGAGTTTGTGACTTAGACACAGAGAGAAGCATCTTGACTCAGTGAACTGCTTGCCTTTCTGAACAGACTTATTTTATCAGGACTTTTCTGATATTATAGAAAGACAAAATACAGACCACCTTTGTTTAAACAAAAGGCTGCTCAATATTTCAAGAATCAAAGGTGGTATTGTGTTACATATTGAAGAAAAACAAGTCTGGGAGATTGGATCTCTGTAAAAAGGTAAGTGTGATGTAACAGGTAGTAGGAAATAACTTCTGATCTATTAACTCTATGCCAAACTCAAACAGAAGCAAACTCAAATGGAGTCATCTTGTCTGGCATTTCTGTAACTGCAAGGCTTTATGACACCAATCCTAAGGAAAAGGATATTGAGTTAAAAGAAAACTGATTTTATCATAATGTTAATTTTTAGTTCTCAGGAAATTTGCTGTTTGCCTGCTTTGTCTCTTTTATCTTATGCAATCAAGAAAGACTTCAGAAAAATTGTGTTCTAAATGGCTAAGTAATTAATGATCAAACTCTTGGATGAAGTGATTTTTGTGTATACATAAAGCCTGTGAGAGAAACAGGTTGTCAGAGTAGGTAAAGCCATGCTGAGATGTGCTTCCTCTCTGTCTGTCTCCCCTAAAATGAAACGAAGCTGTGTCCTGTGTCTGATTCTTCTCTCACAGCCATTGCATCTTCATTCTTCAAGCCCTGTCCTCACCTGGGGCTGGACCTTGGCACGTTTAGTCTTTGAAAATAGTTAAATATTGCTTTTATTTTTGGATATCAAACCATACTATAGAAATCATGGTTTAAAACAAGATTTATTTATCACTTATGTTTCTGTAGATTAAATTGATTAATTGGAGACTTGATTTAATTTATAAGTCAGTATACAATTAATGGGTTTTGATGTAGCCTTTTCATAATGTGCGTGTGTGTGTGTGTGTGTGTGTGTGTGTGTGTGTGTGTGTTATTTTACCTTGTTCTTACACATGACCTTCCCTATTGCACTACCCCAGCCCCCAGCATTCACCTTGGTGTATCAAAGGATGTACTTTCAAAGATATGATTAAGAAAAATAAATAGGCAAGTCATGCCTAAATAACTATATTTGCAAAAGAGTTTACAGCAAGTAGACCTGTGCCCAGGATACATAATGAAGTGCTGCAACTTAATGTTAACATTTAATGGGTAAATGTTCCCATTAAATATGAGGGAAGTATGCTAAATGATGCACCAATAAAGGAAGTTTATGAGTGTCCTTCAAACATATGTAACACTTTTTAGTGTCATTAGCCATCAAAAATTACAAATCTAATCTTAACAAATTGCCACTATATAGTCATTAAAGTGACAAAAATTTAAAATATAATATGAAATTCTTGGCAAGGAGGTAAAGTAACCCAAACCCCCATGTGTTACCAGTGGAAATGTAAAATGCAGATGTCATTATGGGGAGATGTTGATAGATTCTTGTAAAACTAAACACATTTATCCTGTAACAGCTTTTGATATGAGGTCAGAAAGACTTTTACAGTTACATTCGCTCAGCTTTTTTTCTGAATTGCTCTAAACTGGAAAGAGACCAGCTTCTGATCAATAGAATGGACAAGCAATCTGTTGGATGTTGAAGCATTTGTAATATTATTTAGAAATAAAAAAAAATGTAATGACACACACAACCCACTAACTCTAAGAAGTCCAACTTTCCAACACCTATGGTTCTATATAGATCCAATAATAGTCAAATCTAATTAAAAGTCAGCGGCCATGGTAGTTTTGCTTGTATAGTTTTACTTCTGCATTTTCAGCTAGAAACAATTTACTATTCTTAAATGTATATCATCTCGAGATTGGGTATTATATAACTCCGTTTCACTTAAAAGTTGAATTATCCCTTTGTCCAGTATATTCATCCTGCGTGTACTATCTACTCATTGTCATTTGGTAGCCATCATTATTAGCTTGACTGTCACTGTATCCCAGTGACTGTCCTCAAGTTCCTTATTTATGATGTTATCCATGCAGGCATACTGAAGAAAAACTGAACCTCGCTTCTTTTAAGTAAAACATGAAAAATATACAACATCATAAGGAAAAAATAAAAGCATACCAAAGGTACTCAGGACAAAAGAAAGAATGAAACCACTCTTTGTGAAGCCATGATGGAGGAAAATAAATTCCTGCTGGTTTTGTTGTTCTGCATCAACAAAAGTTGTAGCCACAATGTACGAACACTTACATAAGAAAGACTAGGCTTGAGGGTTCAAGATACCAAGTAGAAACACATTCTGAGTGAGACACATTGGAATAGAAAGTACTGAGCACACACAGAGTCTTCACCAAGGAATCCACTATAATTAGGGATACCACAAAAAAAAAAAAAATACACTGTGAGAAAGGATGGTTCCACTAATTTAGGAACAGATTTGGATTGAAAAATATAGGAATTATTTGGAGAGGCTAACTCTGCTATAAAGATACTACTTCTACATTTCTGTCAAATTTGAAATTGGTTAAATAGAGAGAATATGGCACAAGGCAATTTTCCCCTTGCGATGACATTAGACAGTGTTCATGAAGAAAAATGGTACTTCCAGAGCTAAAAATATAGGACAGTTTAATTTGGGTATTATATGAAGTGCTCTGGAAATGTAAGAAGGACAGGCATAATAATTATGACAATACCAGTTGACATGTCAATGTGGAGGGTGGAATTTCTCAAGAACCTACCCCTAGATGAAGAGGGAGAATTGTTTTTTTCCAGAGATAAGCACTTTGAATACTTACCCAATCCCCAGTGATTAGCCCTAAACACATGTACATATAAGTAACACTAAATGGACTGCATAGTTACACACACATACAAAGTGAGAGAGAGACAGAGAGAGAAAGAGAGAGAGAAATAGATACACTATCTCTAATACGTGTGTATATATGTGTGTGTGTGTGTGTGTGTGTGTGTGTATATGTGTGTGTGTGTATATATATATATATATATATATACCTGGAAGGCTTCAGTCTTCATGTAATCTGCTAGCCAGGACCTACAGGACCTAAAAGGCTTCAGCTTTAGCCTTGAGACCTACTGCTGACTGAGCCACTCTGACTAGCTCCTTCTGAGCTCAAAGCTGTACTGAACTCTTCTGACTCTGACCTACTCTGGCTTTCTCTGGCTGATTCTCTGACTGTCTCAGACTTAAGAGTTCTCAACTTCAAACTAACTCACTCTCCCTCTCTGAAATAGACTTCCTCTGTTGAACTGCCTCTGTGTTTCTGCCTCAGACTCTTCAGACTGCTTCTCTGCCCAGTCAGACCACTTCATTTTGTGTGTATCTTGTCCTCCTGCCTTCCTCATACTGCCTTCTATAACTGCCTGCTGTAACTAACTTGCTCTGAGCCTGCTTTTCGCTTCTGAGGGTTTGGTGTATAAGCACTCTGACTTATTCTTCCTCTGATTAGTCGTTTTGCCTGACCTTCACTCTGATTCATCTCAAACATCACTTCCAATCTGACACTGACTCCTTCTGACTCTGCCTCCTGTGTCTGCTTCCACATTGTTTCTGTCTTAGGGATTAGAGGTGTGGACCACAATCGCCTTCTGAATGTTTGCTATCACTGCTTTTTTGGGATGAAAGGGGTGTACCAACATTCTTAACATTCTTTCTACATTCCATCTGGACCACACAGGTCTCTGAATGTGATTCCTTCACATAGACCACTGGAATAGAGTACCTATCTGACTTTCACACAACCCTATTCCTCGACAAGTAGTCATAAGCAAATCACTTCCCACGATGTCTTATCTCTTAAAGATCCCACAAATCTTTGAATTTGGTTACATTAACAAAGATGACTTCAGCAAATGAGTATTCAGAGATGGGTTAAAACCAAACCCAAGCCACAAAACATTTAAAAATTTATTGGAATGTTTAAAACATTATGTTGCCCATGATTCCACAGATTGGCAATTTGGCCTGAGTGAAGCAAGGCAGGCTGATTTTGTTTGGGCTCATTTATATGATTGTGGCCAGCTTCCATGTCAGCTAGAGGCTGTTGGTCTAATAGGGCTTCAATACATGTTTGTCACACCTGCCTCTTGTCCCACAGCAAACCAACTTGGACTTGCTCACAAAGGGATGGCAGTAGCTCCCTAGACAATGAAAGTGTGCAAAGACACTTGAGTGCCAGGTCTGGGATGCACTGGGAATTTTTCCTTCCTCCTGTGGATGAATGCAAAGGAAACAAGGCAGTTCCGGAATCAAAGGCCTAGAAAATACACCTTGTGCTTTGGTGACAGTAACTAACTGTGGGGCTGTATTTATTAGCTGCCTCAAACTCAGAGTCACTTCTGCCACAAAATATTACATTATTTGTCAAAATGATTTTGGCCACCATTTGTGTCTCTTTCATGATAGGGAGTATTCACCACAGTGAATTAGGGTAAAATTGACTTTTTTATTTAGAATGTAGAATTTGATTTTTACTATATCCCTCTTTCCCCTCTCTATTATTTAATAAATACTTATCATCTACTGAAAACATGAAAATGCATTACTTAAAGACCTGACCTTCATAATTTTCCCACCTACTCTCTCTAATTTTCTCCCTTCCCTTCTCTATCTTCTGAGTCTCTAGATATCACCCGCCTCTCTCTCCCTTCCTCATCCCTCCCCCTCCTGCTACTCCCTCTCTTGTCCCCCTATTTCCTCTCTTCCTCCCACTGTGTGTGTGTGTGTGTGTGTGTGTGTGTGTGTGTGTGTGTGTGTAACTAATGAGCATACTCTTATTTCTCTGTACTTCTATTATTGAATTAAAATTGTTTTAAAGTATAATTCTCCATGTAAGATATAGGCTTCTTAATTTGTAGCCTTGCTATGTTTGTATAGGAAGAGTTTAATTCCAGATTTTACAATAGTTTACCAAAAAAAAGTTAATGAATGAGACAACAATGAGGCAAATAATAGAATCATTTGTTTATTTTATTCTTAAACTAAGACAAAAATCTTTAAATGTCTTTATCTACTCACACATTTCCATACTGAACAAATTTTAAATCATTCTTTTTTTATTTCTTGTCTTGCTCCCTTGATGGTTTCTTTAGCGATTATTATAACCTCAAGTCATCCCTAAATGGCTTTTGAGTTTAAATTTCCGCCCGTCTGTTGATGCTGTCACCTGAATTACCTGACTTTTTCAATGCCTTGCAGGGATCTGCTTTTCCATATTTAATAACGACTCCAGCCAGTGATACTGTCTTCTTAAATGAGCAGAAAGGAACTTTTACACACTTTCACCTGGGATGCAAATGAAGAGAACAGTGCAAATAAACAAACACAATCATCACTACTTTGCCATCCTTAAGAAATCAGAGTTTTTTTGTGTTCATGCTGATCAAACATAATAGAACTGAGACTCAAATTTAAGTTTGTCTAATCTAAAAGATTTGTGCTACTTTTATTTTATACCTGATTTCAACACTGTGGAGAGAGGTGACTGGATTTTCTAACTCATTGGTCAGATACTAAGAGATAGAAGTAGGGCATTTTAGTCCCCGTTCTTTCTCATTTTCTGAACCTGGCTACTGTTCAATGGTCTTGATTTATTACATCAAGAAGTCCTTATCAGTGTTTTCTTTCTTTGTGATTCGTGCTTACTTAGCTTCCCTCTATAGCAATTTTTCTTTCTGTAATTATTATAATAGTATTATAATTAGTCTCTCTTTCCATAATTGTTTGGATTTGCAGAGTAGTTCCATTACTTTTCATTTCAACACTTCACATATATCAACCATTCTAGTAGGGTGCTTGATTGAAGTTTTCAGTTAATTTTTATTATTGGACTTAAAATGAGAAAATGCTCTAGTAACTCTACAGAAGGGTAGAATATATGATGAGTAGCAACGTGGAAATATTTATTCACCCAATCTAATGAAAGCATAAATAAACAAAGATTTTCTTTTCTAAACTCAGGAGCAGGTGTTTCAATTAAAATACTGACAGCACATAAAATGTATTGCTAGGATGGACACCATTCCAGGTACTTAACTCTGATTATGTAAATTCACCTGCTGTTGAGGCAAGATAACTGTTTATTTCCACTTATATTCTAACATTTACAGATTGACATTATTTTTGAAGTTTTATGTATTATGTACTGAACAGAGGAATAGTTTATTATTGGCTCTTCTACACAGATTTATGGGTTTTTAGCCAAGAAAGAATGCTTAAAAAGGGAAGAAATTTCTCTGGGAGAATGAATTAATACTAGTTAATACTTATGAGTGTTTGTTATATTCTAGAAAGAGCACTCAAAGCTTAATGCTTCATCTCATATAATCCTTGAAATAACTTACAAAAGAGTTGATTGAGTTCCCAGTTTACAGACAAAAATATAGAAGCCTAGTTTGGCTAAATATCCTTCAGCAACAGAAAGGTAGAGTGGGATTTAAAAGCAAATTAAGTGATTCCCAATTCACTTGCAGATGATGGAAGTAGTAGCACCTACTAGATTCCAGAGGCTGGAGCAATAACTCATAGCTTAAGTATGCATACTTTTTTTTCCTGGGGAGCCTAAATTTGCTTTACAGCACCCACATTGGAAAACATATGACTCCCTGTAACTGTAGCTCAGCTTGAGGGTATCCGCTGTCCTCTTCTGGCCACCTTGTGTACCTGCACTCACTTGTACACACCATCTGCCCTCACTAATACATACTCACACAAACATATATGCACGCACATAATTAAAAATGAGTACGAAAAGACTGTTAGATTCCAGAAATTGACACTGGATTTTGAAGGAAGGAGTTAGCTCCTGGGTTATTTGCTAAAGTTAGTCCTGCCTTCCTCAATCTGGTACAGATATAGGTGGTAAAGATCTGAAAGCTAGAGGCTAATTCTCACCCATGGTTATTGCAATAATCCTGTCTAAAGAGGAGACTGAGGAGGTGTTGGAGTATAAAACTAATCTGTTGTATAATTCTCCACCAATTGCATAGTTTACTGTCATAAATTAGTAAATAATACCTTAAGTTTGATGAGCCTTGTGTTTCAGTATAGTGCTTAAAACAATACCTAATTATAAGCACATAGTCCTAAAGTCTTATGGATATAACGCAACTTGACTCTTCTCTTCTCATGGCTGGCATCAAAGCTTGTGTAGGATGTGTTTACAGTCATAGAAAATACCCCAGCCCCACTGGATACATCTACAAAACACTCCTGTGCCTAAGGCTCAGGGAACGTTGCAGAAGAGTGGATAGAAAAATGTAAGAGCCAGAATATCAGGTAATTTGCTGGAAGATTGACTCCTAGTAATGTCGGAGACTCCACCCATGAAGTTTCACCAACATTACTACATAGAATGCGATGGACAATGTTAACACCAATACACATGACAAAGTGGAGAGGGAAAAACCCAGGAGGCATCAATTCTACACAAAAAAAAAAAAAAAACTATAGGCAACTAAGGAATTCTGGGAGTGGATGAAATTGTTTTCCCCAGGGAAGCACAAACCAAATATTTAATCCTTTCATCTGGAACTGTGACTGCTCTATGGTAGAAAGAATGTTGGTACACACCTTTAATCCCAGTACTCTGAAAGCAGTGGTAGCACACATCTTTAATCCCAGTATTCAGAAGGCAGTGTGGTGTACACCTTTAATCCCAGCACTTGGGACACAAGAAGCAGAGCACAGAATGAGTCAGTGTCAAACAGGAAACGGCATCTGATATGAGTCAAGAGCAGCCAAAGTGAGGAATTAGAGGAACAGTTAGTAGAGTGAGTCAGCGTGAGGACATGACCAACTCTCATGATATAAAAACAGGCTTTAAGCTCAGAGAGTCAGGATAAGAGGCAGAGAGAGGACAAAACACACAGACATTGAAACAATCTGACTTAGGATAATGCAGAGAAGCCAAGAGGCTGATTGTGGCAGTAAGGAGCAGTGAGAATTCAGAGAAGGTCAAGACACAGAAGCAGAGAGAGGAGTCTGAGGCAGAGGCACAGAGGCAGTTCAGTAGAAGTCAGTGTTAGACAAGAAGAGTCAATTTGAAGCTGAGCAGAACAGTTCAATCAAAGAAGTTGTGGAAGCCAGTGAGAGTAAGCCGAAGTCAGAAAATTTTGGTCAGAAACTGTCAGTGGACTCAGAAAGACAGTTTGAACCAGTTAGCTTGGAGCCAAAACAGCAAGTGAATTGAATTGAACCAAAAGAGTTAAGTATAGCTCTGAGTTCAGAAGGAGTTAGTCAGCTGGGTGGTGGTGGCACACGCCTTTAATCCCAGCACTTGAGAGTCAGAGGCAGGAGGATCCTCTGTGAGTTTGAGGCCAACCTGGTCTACAGAGTGAGTTTCAGGACAGTCAGAGTTACAACAGAGACACCCTGTCTTGAAACACCAAAAAAAAAAAAAAAAAAAACGGCCAGGAGAAGCTAGTCAGAGTGGCTCAGCCAACAATAAGTAAGTCTGAGAGGTTGATTATATTGTATGGAGGCTTAAACACTCTATATTGTAAGGAGGCTGAGGCTGAAGGCTTAAATGTTTTAGATTATATGGAGACCAAGAAACCCCAGGACTCCAGGACTAGGACCAGTGATTGAATTAGGAAAAGAATAAATGCCTTGAACCTGAATCAATGCCAATAAATACCATATGGTTTCATCTTTGAAAACATATATACAAGTGACATTATAAAGACTGAGTGGGTTATACTTAGGAATGCATATATGCATACAATAACAATTAATGAACAAAGAAGCCATGAACCTGAAAGAGAATAAGGAGGGGCATATGAGAGAAAATGGAAGGGAGAATGTTGCAATTATAATTTCGAATTTTTTTAAAAAATAAAAGAATAATTTCTTAATATCAAAAATCTTAAATGCATTAAATTTCATTTGATAGGAGGAGCTTAGAGCCATATAAGGGCTAATATAATTGAGTCATACTTACTAAATAAATTTTATTTTATAAAAGTTATCTGAAAAAACCGTAATTACACCTACAAAATTCCTACATAGAAGCTCTCAGATTATCACTTGTTGACAATTAAAAGAAAGTACATGAACCAGATGGTGGGAATCTTGAAGTCCTAGATGAGTATACCTATTCTACCTGTTCAGATTCATTCTCTGGTCTGGACTTGATAGCTACATCTCCTTCTAAGTACCACTTTATTAACATGTGTGTTATACATGGTACTATGCTTTCATGTCAGTTGAACAGCTGTGACTATGACTTTTTCCTAGGTCTTGGCTTTGAGCTTTGCCTTTCATCGTAAATAGAATATTTTCTTGCACATTGTCAGGAAAGCTTTACTCCATTATGCCACCTAGAATCAAATAATTCACTGGGGCTTTTTCCAGACCATGAGGCACAGAGATGAAAAAAATAAAAATAAGGCTCTTCCCTTTACCAAGTTAAACAAAGATTGTTTTGTTTCAAATGTGATTTGGAAGTATCCCTCCAGAGGTCATGGGTTAGAAATTTGTCTCTCAAGGTGGCATTACCTGGGAGAAAGAAGTAATGTATAATCTTTAGGATGTAAGATCTGATGAGAATCAGCTAGGTCAATAGGGGTGCCACCAGTTTTAAGAATTTCATGGTTCTTATGAGATATTGGAGTGTTCCATAAACAGTGAAGGAGCTCAACCTCTGCTTTCTTTCTAGAATTTGGTTCTGCCACATAATAGCTCCCTCTTACATGTGCTGCTGCCACAGTTCACTGCTTTGAAATCTTTACAAGAGATGAGCCAATGCCAGTACCATGTTATTTCACTTCCAAAACTTGAGTTAACCAATCCAGTTTATAATACATTCAGCTGTGTGTGTTTTACGTGTTAACAAAACTTCAGCTAGTTAATTCAAGTACAAAAATATTAGCCCTATACTTTCGATACTATAAAGGGATCTTATATGGCCTAATGAGGAAAAAAAATGATGGAAGTGATCCTGAAGAAAGCTTTGACAAGTCAAACACCGTATACACACACACACACACACACACACACACACTGGATAAATATCATAAAAGTTTCTTAAGTGCCAAATGAACCTTGTCTCTGGAGACAAGGCAATACTAAGTATGACACCTTTATGAAAAAATGCAAGGTGTTCTGTGCAGCAGAGGCATAGAGATGAAGGACTATCAAAGAGAGACTAGATCTAGAAAACAACAAAGATAGGTACTGATGCCAAGGCTAATGATATGCCATGAGGATTTAAATGCCATGGTTGTCGCTACAACAAATTTTGCCACTGGCCACTATCAAGAAGTTACATCAGCTGCAAAACAAAGACAGACTAATGTTGAGATTCCTAAGCATATTCCTCTCAGGCCAAGTCAAACAGAAAAGAGCAAGAGCAGACCTGTAATGTAACCTGTCTGACAAATTTGATTGACAAGTTTTATTCTTGACATTTTTGGAATTGTGATTCAATTTGAATGATGTGGTTTCTTCTCAAACAACAGAGAATAGTTTAAAAGGCCAACACACCAAAACGAACAAACTAACATAATCCTGGTCATGTCTTAGGCATTTGTATTTACTAGAGTAAGGCGAGGACAGAGTTATCTGACAATGTTGTAACTTCCTTCCCTGGAACTTGTCCATCACTCATGCTCCTAACACTCCCACCCTCTGTCTCCAGGTACCACCTCCTAAGCCCTATACCTGTCCTGCATCATCAGTTCCATGTAATCTTGGTAGGCTTCAGGCTGTTCCTCTTTTGTCCCTCCTCTCTCTCTCTCTCTCTCTCTCTTTCTCTCTCATTATCTCTTTCTCTCTTCTTCCCCACTTGGGAGCAGACACTTCATGTTTCACCCCACCCCAATAAATCTCTTGCATGAGGCCCTGCTGCATGGTGTCATCACATTTTTTTCAGGTGGAACAACCATAATATCTTAGACTATTTTTTCCATGTGTCTATACCCTCATTCATCTTCACAAGAAAAGTTCCTTGCTCCCTTCACAAGATGGTCCTGTCTACTACCTACACTTATATCCAATACTCTGGATTTCATGCCAGACTTATCCCAGATAAATATTCTTCTTCTCAGCCATCTTAGAAATTGACTTCTTTGTTCTAGTGATAGATTATTTTCTTTTCTCTGGGGTAGCACAAATGGTTTAGAAATGTGCCAAAAAATTTCTTCTGACTTCTGAAAGTGTTCCAATGTTCTTAGTTTTGTTGATACACATTTCTCCCACTTTGAAGAATATTTATCGCTTGTGTACTATCTTATCTCATTTTTATTAGTTAGTGACTATGTGTATCTTTCTTTTTTTAATTACGAGAGATTCCCGTTTTGTTTCCAATGATGGAGATTTGTACTTAGGTTGACATACATGCTAGACAAGTGTTCTACCTCTGGCTGTTCCTGATAGAGACTCTTTAGAAACAAATACCTAGACTAAAATGTATAGTAACTCATTAAAAAATTATGGGTAGTAGGGCTCAAAACAACTATTTTAAAGAGATAAATATTTTTGTAATTGATGAATTTAAAATAATGAGTATAATTTGCTTGTGTTCAGTTGAGAATAAACAGTAATTATTACATTTTATAATGGTTTACATTTTGTTTTTTAAATAACATGGAGCTCTCAGAAAGATTTATGAGTGCCAGATATTTATTATTGAAATGAATTGGCATCATGAAATATAGTTTTGGTTTCTAAATGAAACTGTACACTTTTTAATTAGACATTGCAAGATATTTATTGCATACATGAAGTGACAATAATTGGAAAAGTGCTAGTCTGTAATTTAACCATCTCCAAATCAACATCATCATATTTCTTTAGACTTCTTGTCACAGCCAAGCTAGAAGTGACTTTAAATAATTTCTTCCTGTTATAATTATGCTGTTTCTTCTCCAAAATTGTATAATTTGGCAAAATACTAAACTATACTTTTTGTTCAAAGATATCATAATAGTCTTCCTTCATTTTTAAACTTAAATATTTGAGCAAGCAGACTATAAACTCTACATGGACACAAATCATGTCTGTTTCTGTCCCTTTTCATTCAGGGTCCATGATATAATATTGCAACCTGTTAAGGATTTGAGGAATATTTGTTCGATGCGTTCATTCTTTCTTATGGTTACAGTTACTGCTGGTTTGTGTTGTTACTGGATGACGCTTTATTGAGGAGATGAGGAAAACATCTTATCTTTGATATCCTAAGAATAGAAATTATATGATGTTAAATTTTTGTAGATCTCTACCTGTAAAGACATCTATCATCATGTACATTTTACATTTACTTTAATCACTTTTCCACTTGTTAGTTCATATGTAGAATTTTTACCCTTTTTGTATTTTCTGATTGATAGTTATTATTTCAAGATAAATGACAGTTATAACTAAATTATTTCAAAGAGTGATCACTCAAAAACAGTGTTAATAATGTCATAGCCCAAAGATATTGATGTTAATCTAATTGAGGAGATACAGGTATGGCATCAGAATTTATTTGCTTCTTCCTTTTTTTTTCTTTGACACAGAGTATACGCTGTAACCCAGGCTGACTTCAAACTAATTTTAGTACTCGTGACTTAATTATTCACGTATTGAGATTATAGACATAAGCCACAGTGGTTGATTCAACACTCGCATTCTACAGGCCTCTGGGAGTATGTATGTGCATCACTCATAAAATAGTAGGTTTCTTTATAGCACATAGCTTGTTTTCAAATACCCATAGGGTTAACTATCCCTTTACCAATGCAAATTAATTTGAGAGTCACCAAAATGGGCCAAAAGGTAAAGGGCACTTTCCACCAAGCCTGACTTCCTGAGGTCAGTCCTCCAAACCCACATGATAGAAGGAGAAGACTAATTCCTGCAAGTTATCTTCTTACCCCCAACATGTACTCTGTGGCATACACACACACACACACACACACACACATACACACATAAACACAGAGTAAGTAAATAAGTGGATCAATAATAAATGTAAAAAGCAAACTACTTTGACATTTAAAATAATGCATCAATACTTCGCAGTTAACAAGTATTAACAGTATAAATCATCTTATCATTCCTTTAATTGGTTTTCTTGATGTAATTTAGGTAGTAAAGCTAACGCATGACACTATAGGGATTTACCATGGATGTGTTTGAAAAGGCTTGAATTTTAAGTATTTGAAGACACCAAATTGAGCAAAGGGAAATGAAGGAAAGGTTCAAGGGGCTAGGGCACAGCATAGTGGTCCAGTTTTCGGAGTGTGTGTCAGACTCAATCTCTATCACTTCCCTGCCCTTGCAAAAATATTCCTGCTTACCCCAGAGACCAGGGATGGGCAGGATATATTCAGGTTCTCATGCTGTTCTTGGGATGTCTTTAGAATACCCTGTAAGTATCACTTTGTCCTTCAGAACAATGAGTTGCTGAAACAATGATGTCATTGGCATGCACTTGCACCCTTGCTGGGAATAGCAGGAGTTTTTTTTTTGTTGTTTTTTTTGTTTTTTTTTTCCCTGCAAATCATTAACATACCTTGGCCTCCTACCATGAGTGAGAGGATCTTATTTTCCTATCCAGGGAAATAAAATTCTACAGGTAATTTACTGATGTGTTAATTACCATTTCCAGTGAAGAGCTAAGGAACACTGTGGCTTCTCAAATTGTTCCTGTCCTGGAAAATGTATTTATATTTGTGAAAACTCTGAAGTACAAAATGCTATTAGTCTTTAGGACTGTTGCTAGAAGGGATAAGCAATATGTTCATAATTATTTTGTAATTAGTCAGCTATGCTTGAATAGAAAATGTTATAATGGCATATTTATTTATGTTGTAGCATTTACATATATATATATATACACATGTATACATGTATATATATATATACATGTGTATGTATATATGTGTGTGTATGTGTGTGTGTGTGTGTGTGTGTGTGTATATATATATATATATATATATATATATGTATGTATTTGAATAGAGAAAATGCCTAAAGATTTATGTACTGATTCAAAAATCAAATTCGTTTTTTTTCACCACTTGATATCACATTGAGTGTCAAATAATAGGACTTCATACTTCGTAAACCTTTATCACTAAGCTACAACCCAAGCAACACCTGCCTTTGTGTGTGTGTGTGTGTGTTTGTGTGTGTGTGAGAGAGAGAGAGAGAGAGAAAGAGAGAGAGAGGGACACCACAGTAAGGTGCTCCGACCAGCCTTAGAATCACTGTGCAGCCTGGCCAGGTCTTGAATTCATAAGTATCCTGCCTCTGCCTTCAGAGTAGCTGGGATTACGGTCTTGTACCACAAGGCCAGCTAAAAGGTTTTTCTTTTAACTATCTCTTCTTCTACTTATTCCTTTTTTTTCTTACCCATTTTGCTTGCTGTTTCCAGAGCATGCTGCAGCTTTTTTATCCTTTGCCATTTCTACGGCTTTTCCATTTAGTGTTCTCTCTTTTGCTCTACACATAGATGAGTGTGATTCATCCTTCAAAGCTCACTTTACCCTCCCTCTGTGAAATCCATCCTGATTTCCCCACTGGCTTTAATGTCTCATTTTGTGCCTTGCTCAAGGCTCTCATAATTGTGTGTCTCAGCCAGGGCTCTGGACTTTAGCTTCCAGCTACCGTTGATGATTTAGTTGGATTATGCCTTTGTTGGCTCCTGGGCTCAGTTGAAAACAGGAGCTTTGCCTTCCTGCTGCATTTCTCTATGGGGGACATGGTAAATCACAGCACTTTCTGTTTGATCTGTTAACCTAAACTTCTTTCTCGCCATTATCAGCTCCAATGTTTTATTTCTAGTTCGCTGGCTTTTCCCTAATGCCTGCTCATTCAATTTCTGTCTACTTCATACAGATTTCCATCATAGTTATTCTCCATCATCATTTATGTCCAGGTAGAAGACTACCAAACTGTATTTATCGCCTCCATCTTTATTAACTTACTTGATATTACTATTTCTTCCTGAGTATAGTAACTAGAGACACACAGTCATTAAAAATATTTTAATACTTTCTCTCTGTATGCCATGCATGATAGAAAAATGACTTTCAATTGATTTCATTGCTTTTTCTGTTACTGAGAGCTGCTTGAGAATGTACCACTCTTATTTACATAATTTCTTATTTACCAGTTAACAGTATCAATAAAATAATAAATATAATAAAAACATGACCTCCACTAAACATACACAAAAACACATGAATAAAAGGCTAATATGAAGGGTATCAATAAGTCAATGTCTAAGTATTCATATCTTAAGAGTAATCATACTCTATCCTCTTATTTATGTTTCCAAATAAATATAGATGATTTTGCTGAGTTTTAGTGAAATAGATGGCTAGGTGCTGTTACATGGTGAGATCACTAGATTAACTATGCAGCCAAGTTGAGCTGCTAGGTGGCATGACAATTAACTCTGAACAGCCAAGCCACAGGATGAAATCTCTCACTAGATGGCACCACTGTCGACTTTAACAATTGAACAGGGTTGGAGAAGTGACCCTGAGGTTAAATGGAGTCATCATTTGGGATAGATTAATGCAGCTTCTATGCTTTGTAGAAACACACAGTATAGTTGGATCTGCTTATGTAGGACCTTTGGGTAGGGTTTGACTCTGAGCTGAGCATTGTTAAAGTCCCAGGTATGGCTTAATTATCCTGTGACTTTTGTCAAATTTGCAATGGTGACCATATTCCTTCCTAGATGAGACTGTGGGGTACCATTAGAGGCTGTTCTTGGAAGCCAGTTATCTAGGTATCCAAGTTATGTAAAACTCCTTAGGAGTGACCAGGTTAACTTTGTGGGTAGACGATACTGTTAGGTTCCACCCCTGTTCATATACAGACTAAGCTACCCCAAGAATTGGGTAGCTTCATTGAAGGCTATAACAGGTTTCCTTTTTTTTTTTTTCTATCTGAGCCCAGAGTAGTCTAAGTATACTCTGTATTTCCCTTGAAGTGAGACTGAAGTGGGCTTCTAGAGAACATCTGGAATGTACAATAAGTAGCCTATCAACCTTGAATCCCTTAGTCTGTAGAGACTCTGGCCCTCTGAGAACTTTCTGTGTAGGATTGTTCCAGCCTGAGGAGGAGAGCATGGTTAAAGCAAGAGAGTTTTCTCACATTCTTCATGAGGTCTGTATTTTCTTATGCTGACCATGGTGATGGCTCAAGTTTCTTGGACATTTCAGAAAATGGTTTTGTCTGTATAGAGTTACTGGTGTGACTTTCTGTGGAGGGTAGTCAAGCCTAAATGCTCCTGTTCTGACATCTTGATGGCGCTCTTGATGCTAAGATGCTCCCTTGATGGCAAACACTTTTGAAGATATATACCCTGAAACGTGTGGTAGTGGGGAATTAGTTATTAAGAAAATAAGAAAATAGTTGTGTGGATATGGATGTTCAGGTTCTCTAATTCTTTAGGTGCATTATCACACCCCAGGGCAGACCACATGCCCAGGAATAGGTGGCCAACACACACACACACACACAGATACACACACACATTGTGTATAAGTGCATACATTTTTGTTTCAGTTTGTTTTGTTTTGGCACTGTTTGTTTTATTGGACTTTTGCTTGTTTGGTTTGATTTTGTGGGGATTTTTCTTTTGAGAAAGAGAGAACATAATGTTCAGTGGTTAGGGAAGTAGGGAAGCAGTGGGTAGGGAAGTAGAATATGGGAGGAGCTGGGGAGAGAAAAAACATGATGAAGATATATAGAATAAGACATATATGTGTGTGTGCGTGTGTATGTCTGTGTGTGTGTGTGTGTGTGTGTGTGTATTAGATAAAGGACTAGAGAGATGGCTCAGAAGTTGAGAGCACTGAAAATAAGAGTATTCTTGTAATTTCTTTCTTAATATTTTTTTTTAGCCAATCATCTGAACTAACATATCAGTTTTTTAAGGCTCAGTTCATGTTCCCCACTGCATATAAGCTTTGTTAACACATTGGTTTTCAGAGCTGTCTTTCACCTCAGTATTTTAGAATTTTAGAGAGGGAAGGAAACTTAGAGACTAAACCATTTCTTAGCTACCACACAGGGCATTCACTTGTTCTTATTACAACTTTGTGAGAACTAGAGAACACTTCCTCCCCCCTGTGGCAGATGCAGCTAGAGCAGATGGTTTGGCAAGTGGACAGTGAGCTAATTGTTAGCTTCTAGCATCCCCTTGGCTAGGAACAGCTGTACCAAGCACAACAGGCAACACACATCTTGTTCTGCTCCCATCTTGTCTTTAAAATATTTTATTTCTCCCTGCCAAATAGTATATATGCACATATAATATTCATAACATTATGATAATTTCTGAAGGGCAGATGTACAATTACATATTTCCTTGGGTGAACCCCAGAATTCACAATAGACCATCAACGACTGAAGGATAGTTATATTAGAATTGCTAAAGGCAACAATATTGTGCTATCATAGAAAAGTGAAATATAATTTGAGAAATAACTAAAATCTGAACTAGATGTAAATGGGGGAAGAGGGTAATTACATGAGACCAGTGAGATGAGTTACTTTTCATAAGTTACATTTGGAATGAGAAGAGCACTTTAAAAATGTTACAAGGCAAAGGAGGAGTAATCAGGTTTAAAGAGAACAAGAGAGTCTAAAAAGAAAGTCAAGTCAAATATTTCTGTCTTGTAGGATAAGGAGAGAGACCTGCAACTGTAACCAAAGGATAGAGACCTACTCACTGTAATAAACAGAAAGTCTGGAATGTCATGTCCACATATTGAGACTTAAAGTGGAAAATAAAGAATATAGATGGTGAATCGTGAATCAGATACAAGCTCTAAGCAGATGCATGAACATTTGCATGTTTGCAGAGATTTATACAACATTGGGAATATTCAGAAACAATCTTCAGACTGTATCACTTTATTAATTTAATTGATTTGAATAAGTAAATACCACATGTATGAAATTATCTCATTTTTAGATATTCTCTGTAATTTGTGATGTACCATACTACTTTTTCTAATTTTAACAATTTACTATTAGAAATGCCATGCTTGAAGAGAGCCTCTTATATTAACCAAGGCAATCAAAACATTAAGCTAGAAATAATTTTATACATGATATTAGCCCATTTTGAGAGCAACCCGTCATATAACACTGATTTGTCAGCACAAAGAGGACCTATATTAGAAATCAGTAGAATTTTATATTCACAAATAGATATGAATGAATGTTATTAAGCAATACATATTTGGGGATGTGATAATGATCTATAGAGTAATTAAAGGATGGCTTTCTCGTACCTAATAAATTTGGCTGGGGCACATAGATCTTTATGCTAAAAATTGTCAATGTTATTAGGAAAATCATTGTTTTAAGTAGATGAAGAGACACATTGTATTCATAGATTAGAAGACAATATATTAAGTATAACTATTTACCCAAAATTTATTTGTTGATTTGATGTAAGTCCTTATGAAAATTTCTACAATGTTCTGTGATCTAGACTAGAATATTTTGAAGCTTATACTGAAATCCTTAGGCCTTTGTATAGTTAAAAGCAGTGTTGATAAAGACGAGTAACTCCAGGAGATTATAGGCTTGCTTACTATGCGGCCACAGCAATCAAGAGTGTGTGAAATTGCTGGAGACAAGGACACATGTATCAATGCAATAGAATAGAAGACACAAGAATAGGCCCATACAAATCCTCAACTGATTGTTGGCAAAGGTGCAAAAGCAATTCAGTGATGAAAGGAAAGCCTATTGAAGAAACTGAGAAAGAACAATTAGATGCCTCTAGGAAAAAAGAAAAAGGCTTTAGCTTATCCTTACTAAAAAATTAACTCAAAAATATTCAGGCTTAAATCTAAAATAAAAGAGAGAAAAGAGGGAGACAGAGAGACAGAGAAACAGAGAGAGACAGAGAGAGAAAGAGAGACAGAAAGAGTCAGAGAGGGAGAGAGAGGAAAAAACTGTAGAAGAAAGATATCCAAAGTCTAGGACTTTGCTCTAAACTGTCTGTCATAAAAAGCACAATTGTTTGATTGTTTTATTTTTGACACAATGTTCACTATTTAGTCTGGCCTGGAAATGCTGGCTCATGACAATCCTCCTGACTCAGCATAAAAATTTTATAGAAAAAAAAAATGACAAGACTTCATAAAATTTAGAGCATTAAAAATATTGTTCCAGGGGATGTTCATTAGCAAGCTTTCTATGCATTTTAAAAGCTGTTTAGTAGTCCACTAAGATTTCTCTGTGTGTGAAGTTATTAAAAGTATTTTTCTCAATTAAAAACTCATCATTAAGAATTTTCAATTAAGATTTTAAAAACAATTTACTTTTATTTAAAGTTTGTGATCTACAAAATTATTTGAGTCAGCTGTTGAAAAAATAATTCTCACAAGCTTCATTATTTGTCTAGACCAAAAATATTACTTATTTCACACCTGTAAAAAGGGTTTTGGTGGTGTACATATGTAGTTCTTGAATAATATGGGATCACATGGGTATTTGATTACTTCAGTTGATCTTAATTATCTTCTGGAATCTGTATAACTCAATATCTGGAAACTCTTCAACCAACCATAGAGCGCCTATACCTAACAGGTTACATTTTAAGTAGACACCATATAATATCACTCTCTGGTTAAGAGCAGCCTGGGTTGCAAGCCATAAACTTATCAAATTGAAAGGACCAAATAACCAAAAACACTAATAGGAAGTTTTTAATCCCATGTCTTGTTGAGAAAAACTTGTTTTATGGACACAAGCATCAAGTTTAGTAAGTTATTGCTTCATAATGCTCTTGCTTAGCCCTGAAATGGTGTAAACCTTCTCATTCACTTTTATAGCCCTTTGGGATGATTGGTTAATGTAAAAGAATGCATTTTTTTTTATTAAAAGGGAACAAAAAATTGAGTCTACTTTGTTCTTGTATTTCTTTATTTACTTATATATTTATTTATTTATTGTAAGGGAAAGTACCAAAAGCTTCCACATTAATAATATCTTTTAAAAACTGATGCTGTATCTCACACCCCATTAAACTACTCTATTTTTTGACATTGATATGGGGGCAAAATATTTATACTGTGTTGAGTCTGCTTTTTAAATTGCTTTCTGAAAGCAAAAATGAAAATAAAATTAAATATGTTTGTGGCTCAAGACGTGCAAAAAAAAATACATTTGTCACAGATCATTAAAGCCTTGTATCTTGGCTTTATTTAGATAGTTAATATCAGAATGACAATTTACAGCACCTTGTGTTTTATAGTTTTTGAAAAAAATTATTTTGTTTAAATTAAGAAAACTGGAATTTTTATTAAATGTAAAATCAACAGATAATCTGCAAATAAATGTCTTTCTCTTGGACAATTTAGAGTTGTTTTTAATCTTAGAAGTCATGAAGTCATCAACCAAATAACTGAATTGATTTTAAGGAGTCGAACTTCATTTTCAGTTGCAGAGAAGCTGAAAGTATATTTTCAAAGTCATTATACACACTTACTTATAACTCTAATAGCATATACAATGTACTAAAAAAAGAATTCCGTAATTTTAGTGGGGCTTCAGATTTGCTTTCTTACATCAGTACTTTCTCTTGCTTGTAAACATCCATGCAAGAAAGAAAAGGGACCAGACGAAGAGAAACACTCTCAGGTCAAAGTCAAAAATGAGACAGCATACTCCTAAATGAAATCTCTAACCTTGTAAACATTTTACACCTCCCTTTATGTGAGCAGTGCCAGACATACTTAAAAGTGAGTCTCTGTCTATAATACCAATTTGTTAATAGCTTAAAATTGGCAGGCAATCTGTGGTCCATGTTTTGATAGTGTTGTTACAATGGCTTCCTGTTCACAAATCAATGGTGTTAAAGCATTTAGGAAGAGACCAGTTATAATAGGCAACAGTAACAGTGAGTCTTATGCTGTCTCGATGAAGGAGCTTCGGTTTATTTCCCTGGTAATTTGGTACTCTGTGAAATCTGATAATGGACTTTTCTTTTTAAGCTTGGTCAAAATATTGATTGACACATCTGCACTTCTCTGATACCACTTGTGACTTCTCAGAGGACAAATGAAGGTCATCTGTTTGGTTTCTTTAGCAATATCAACCTGCCTGCATGCTACCTATGTAGCGTGCTACAAATGTATTAATACAATGCCAAAGTCACCCTGCTTCCCAGTTCCTGAGACGAGAACATGCTTACATTCTTATGAGAAAGTACTTTCCCCCAAGTAAATGTAAATTTTCTTGTTATTGGTAATGCTCGATTTGATTAAATGGGAACAAAGAAATTAAATGTAATAATTAATTGCAAATTTGACCACAGAAATAACTATTGAAATTTATTATTTTTCACTTTACTATCTGTGTAATTTAATATAAGTAATGGTTTCAAGTAAAATAATAACTTGCCATAGTTAGTTCTAGATAAAGAACTAAGGAAAGTTAAATGTTTTGAAAATAAATTTCAGGATTTACAGGTTATAACTAGGTAAAGTAGAAGAGGAGGCAGAAAAAAGTATAAGAGCTGAAGGAAATGGAGGACAGCAAGAAAACAGGGCCTTCTAAATCAACATGGCCAGAGCTCATATGCATTCATGGGGACTGGTGCCGCACGCAGAGGGCCGGCTCACGTCTGCACCAGGATCTCTGTGTATTCATCATGGCTCCCAGTTTAGAGTATTTATGAGATTCCTGTGCAAATGAGTGGGTCCCTGTTTCTTGTGCCTTCTCTTGGGCTCTTTTCCTTCTATTTGTTTTTGTTTGCTTGTTTGTTTGTCCAATCCCAATGTGTTAGTTTTTCTTTATCTTATTATATTTTATTTCATTTCAGGTTGTATTATTATCTCTTAGAAACGTGTTTGTTTCCTAGTGAGAAATAGAAAGGGAGTGGCTCTGGATGGAAGGAGGTATGGTGTAGAGGAACGTTTGGAAGTTTTAAGAAAAGCTTTTTGGTTTAACTGACTAGTCACTAGAGGTTCACGTTCCCAAACCAGCTGGGGTAGAGCTGTTTACCAGTTGAGTTTGGAATGCTTTATGCAGGTGGCTATAATTTGGTTGGGTGCAGTCATTCTGGCACCTGTAGTTGTCTTTGGGATTGCGTGCTGCATGGGTTTGTGGGATCTTTTGTCTTAGGGTATAAAAGGTATGAAACCCCGAGAGTTGGGTGGGCATTGGTGAGTTTTGTTTGGTTGGGTTGCTGTTGTTAGTGTGAGAACAAAAGTTGGAGAGATTCTGGCTTAGGCAGCCTAAAAAGAGGCTGTGAAGATTTCTATCTTTCTTTCGTTCTGTATTAAGGCTTCTTGTAAAAGCAGCGAAGATTTCTATCTTTCCCTTCTCCTTCCCTAAATTGAAGATAAAAGACTGTAGTGTACTGCTACAGTATGGGGAGGAACTGGGAGAAATAGAGAGAGAAGAAACTGTAACCAGGATATATTATTTGAGAAAATAATCTATTTTCCATACAGGGAAAAATTTAAAAGAAACAAAAAAGAATTTTGGCTCTAAGCTAAGTCTGCCAGAGGTTCAAACTCCCAGCTCCATTATATAGTGGTTCTGTATCTTGAGTGGCTTATTGGCAATTCTCTACACTTCAGATTTACCTCTGTATCACACGTGCAATAACAGAACCTAACTGATAGACCTGTTGTAATGAAAAAGAGTGAATAAATAAATATACTCTGAATCACTTGGGAAACTAGGAAAATAATACATTGTGTGTATGTGTGTGTATGTGTGTGTGTGTGTGTGTGTGTGTGTGTGTGCATGTTCCATTGTTAGAGAAAGCCACATTGCTAAGTTTTATAGGCGTCTTAACATCAAATCTTCTTTCTAGTCCTCACTTAATGCTATATTGAAAATTAATCAATATAATATAATTCCACATTTGTTATTGAAAAAATATATTCCTACTGAATTGGGGGCATCTAAGATTCATTGTACTTTTTCCATTTAAATTTGTTTTTATAAGTAATGACTCACCAAGAATGCCCATTTTCTTGACTTCTAAATCAGCAAGATGAAGGGGAGATAGGATAAATGCTAATGTGAATGTACACGTTAAAAATAACTTCTAATTTATCTTTATTATCTTTATTGGCACATTATTGTGTCTTCTGTGATGGCTTTATCCGATTTACAAAATATAATTCTAAGAATGGCTCTCACATTTTATAGTCTGGAGAAACTTTAGGTAGATGATATTGTTGAGCAGACTCTTTAAAATGTATTCTAGGTTCTCAGTTGCTAAGTTATGCAAAGTTTACCGAGAGATTACCGAGAGTCCATAGACTCTGATTTTTTTTTTAATAAGAACATCCTGTGATAGAATATAAGTGGTTCCAAGAAGCAGAATTTATGAAATTTTAGCTAAGTGTGGAACACAATGAGAAACTTGTGACATTTCCTGTAACTATGGCTGCTGTGTTATGGGAAAAAAGAGAACAAATTCTACCAATAAAAATAAATGTTATCAGATTACAGTGTGAAGTAGTGAAGTAGGAGTCTAAGAATAGAAAAAAAATGTGGACATGCCAAGCTATGCCACCAATCCACCAATAACAGCTCTTTAAAATTGTTCACTACCATTCGCCACCCTGCCTGGCTTTTAATGTGGATGCGGAGATCCAAACTCAGGTCTCTATGTTTGTGCAAAAGGCACTCTGGTGGTTGAATTACCTTCCTCTCCTTCCCTGTCTTGACTTTTTAAAAAGACACTTGTTTGATATATATGATTCATAAAAAATAATTTCCACCAGGTAAAATAAACTCATGAAAAATAAGCTTTCTCAACATCTTCAGGCTACCTAAGAACTATTTAAAAAGCAGAAGGTGATGTTTTGTTTCCTGACAATTATTAATGTGAATAGAATCTTTTTCTTTAGAGCTTGCTTTGGCCTAGACATTTATATCTGTAGACAGAGTGTTCCATATCCCTTGAAGCCAGAAGTGTTTAGATTTGGTATTGTTTTTTTTTTTTTATTTTTAGAATATTTGTATACACATAATAGATATGTAGCATATATAATATATATATATATAATATATATATATATAAAACTTGAGGTGAAAGTTCCACAATATTTTTAGTGCAGTAGTGTTTTGATTACATACTTCGTAAGAGATCAGGCTCTGAAATTTTCAATTTGTAGCTTCAGTCAGACTTTGGCGCACTTCAATTTCAGACTTGAATTAGTGATGCTAAGATTGTCTTTTAATCTCTCAGCCTCAGTGACTGTATTTGCATCAGCTCTATCCTGAGCCTACAGACTAGTTTAATGCTCATTGAATACCAAGCTATTGTAAAAATCACTATTCTGGAACAACAAACAAACAATAAATCTAAAATAAAAAGTGGCTTTCTTAATGGCATTCTTAATGGCAAGGCTGTAGCACAATGTGAATAACCTTAGCCATGAGATAAGAAGCTCTATTTTATAATGTGAGCAATCTAAAACAAATCACACTATCCTCTACACCCAAAATGTATCATTATGATGCAATAATTAAGTATGATGTTGTATGTAAAATATCTCTTCCTCATTGTCATAACACAAGTACTCAGAATAGCAGCTTTACCCAATTTTAAGTGTCTATGGTTTTCCAGAAACTTTCATTGAATTTCTACTCTCAGTCAAACCTGAGAATTCATGCTAACGTAAGCATGAAAGCATTGCTTCCCCGAGGTGTGTGCCGCCTCAATAATGTCCTTCTACACAACAGGGGTATAGAAATCCCTGACACATACATATTTGATATATAATCCACTAAATACCTGGGGAAGTAATTCAATAAATGTCACTGATCTGAATAAAAATAATAGCAAACACTATGTGTCAAATGCTGTTATAAATGCATTACCTGGATTAATTTATTTTATCCATACTATAAACTAACAAAAAAAAAGAGCTAATTTACTTTTCTGTGCCTCAGGCAAAGCAACAAAGATAGTAGAATCTGCCATGTTTCAGAAAAGTTGCTAAAGTAATAAGCAGCCTTATTTTGTACAGCTGCTCTTTGTATCACCAGCTTTAGCTTAAGAACACAGGAATCACTCCAAATTCGGGATGTGGCATCCCACGGAATCATCCAGGTGGCTGGCTGATAAAAGAGGTGTGCAACAGCTAGAGCTATAAACTTTCACAACTAAAGGAAGAGGAAAGGTCAACCTAACTCAATCACAATACTGTTAATCAAAACAACATTTATGTAAATCACTAGGGATTGTGTATGATAAAAGAAATTTTCTTCCTTTCAATTTTTACTCTCTTGATTTTGTATATTCTCCAAATCAAGGATCTTCATTTTTTACACTGATAAAGGGTATAGGCTTTTCTCCAGATCTATCAGAATATAGAAAGTATTAAGGACCTCATTCTAAGACACCAGAGAAAGAGAACAAAGAGGGACTTGTGTTGGATACATTCTGTGATTTTTGGTGACATTTTCACCATGAAAGTGGCTGTGGTTCTTTTTTTATCTCTAAACCTGCAACTATAGATATGTTAAAATCACTTTAAACTATGAGAAAATTTCAATATTATTTAATTATCTTTAAGAAAAATATTTTATAGTCATATTTTGAAACATAGTGAAAGAAGTACTTCTAGTAGAAATTGCACCTAGTAGAATATATAATGATTATACAGTTAGAAAATTTGAAAAGCTTACATGTTCTAAATTTTCCATTATTGTAATGAAGAATACTTCTAAAGGTAGAAGCTCACACTGTGTCTTCAGTCAAGAAGCAGAAAGCAATGATTTTGGGGCCTTAGGTGATTTTCTTCTTTTTAGGTAACACAAGATTCAAATCCAAGGAATGGTAATATTCACTTTTAGAGTGGATCTCCCCATCTCAATTAATCCAGTCGTAATAATTTATCATAGGCATATGTAGAATTTTGTCCCTTAGTTGTTTCTTTATTCTGTCAAATTGACTATCACTACTAACCCTCACATTTACATTTGCACATAAAATAACTTTTATTTACATATTCCTTTGCTCTATAATTAGTTTTATGTAAATGATTTTAGCAAAAACCAGATGAGAAAAAGATGACCAAAATAGAAGAAAGAAAAGCATTTTTGTATTGCAGAAGCAACTAGTCCAAGTAAGAGAAATGTACATCAGGACAGGAAAGGCAAACCAAGGCAGAATTTTATTCATTTCCTTACAATTCAAAGATTGTGAACTCCAGCTCAAATTAGGATCACTTGAAGTATTTGCTGAAACCAAGCACTGGACCGAGATTATCAATGTCTGTATGACAATCAAATTCCCTGTAATTGTTAAGGCTGTTCTCACAAAGCACAGTTTGAGAACCTTTACTCAAAAAGTAACCTCTGAAAAATGTTCAACAGGAGAATGACTCCCATGCAGGCAGCTCAGTTCAGCATGGACTCAAGAGGTGGTTATAGAAAGGATGCCAAGAACTGCTGCTATATGCCTAGGCAGTGGTGAAGGGAAAGGGCAAACAAGAGCAATCAAGAAAGGAAAAGCCATGATTGCTCTCAAGTTTCTGACCTAAAAACCTGGGCAATTGGGACATTTTCTGTAGTAACAGTGGTAAAAGAAGCTCACTCATGGAAAGAACAGTGTAGGCACCCAATGATTGAGAGGAAATGGTGCTCTGTTGAACATTTAACAATTTTCTCCCTGTAGGAAGAGGGCCAAATAGTAGGCAACCATGAATATAGTTCTTACTAATTTACTTCTCCAATCAATGCTGTCTGTAAAGAGGGATGATATGTGCACTAGCATATCAGTATATAGTATTTCAAACAAGAGGCCAAACTCTGGACCTAAGAATGTCACACAGATATGAAGGACATGACTTGAAAATACCTTAAGTTGAAGGAATAACTATCAGTTTCAGACAAATCAACCCAGACAATGGGTATATTTATGATACCAGATCACAGCCTAGGTAAGCAACGGACAAGACATGCAGCAGGGACATGAGTCTCAAGGATGCACACAAGAGACCAAGTGTAGTAGTGCATGCTTTCAATCCTATCTCTCAGAAGGCAGAGGCAAGCAGAGCAGATCTCTGTAAGTTCAAGTTCAGCCTGGTCTTCACAACCAGTTCTAGGCCAGCTTAGGCTGAATACTAAGAAAGACCTTGTCTTTATTTTTTTTTTAAATCTATGGTGTGCAGACGTAGGAAGGAGGCAGCCCCAAAAGAGCAGGGGAAGTTTCAGTGGGTGTCTAAATCCCGACACGGAGGGGATAGGAACAATGGATTGTTTTATGAGGTGGACGTGGGAACCAAACTGAGTGTGCTAGTTCTAAAGCTGGATTTCAACTAGTCACTCTTTATTATCATGCAGAACATTTCTTACTCAAGAATTGTCACTGCTCATGCCCAAACAATTTTTACTTCCACACAGAGAAGAAAGTTACTTTCCTAAGGGCAAAAAAGGGCTCCATAAACTGCCAAACACACAAAAAAAGATAAATGACCTAATATTTAACATGGGGGTTGTTTAGTTTCTGCTTTTCAATTTGGTCTTATTTCTAACACTTATGTATCCCAGACTGAACTTGGACTTGCTGTGTAGCTGAGGATGGCCTTGAATTATCATCCTAAATTTCTGATCTTCTTTCTTATGCCTCCCAAGTGCTGGTATGACAGTCATATACTAGCAGGCCCTTCCTGTTAGTGCTAGAGATCGAACCCATGGCTTGTTCCATGCTAAACAAGCACTCTCCAACTGACTATAATCCTAACCCCTAAATATGCTTCTTGAAGCCAAGAATTGGACTGGTCAAAAATGAAGAAGACCATATAGTGCTGTAATCGCTACACACTGGAGACTTATTAGATTCCACTATATAAAGAGTTTGAGATCAAGGAGAGCTGCATATTGTGACCCATCCTCGAAAAATTAACTAACAATAATAAATATTCTACTTTGTAGATCACATAAAAACAAAATCCTTTTTTTCTCTTTTAAAGAAATTATCCAGCTGTGTTTTGAAGAAGACAAAAGAGCATTTTATTCTAAATCT
Source organism: Cricetomys ansorgei (assembly GCA_026225945.1). Classification (NCBI taxonomy): domain Eukaryota; kingdom Metazoa; phylum Chordata; class Mammalia; order Rodentia; family Nesomyidae; genus Cricetomys; species Cricetomys ansorgei. The sequence continues at coordinate 141,857 of JAMJFZ010000882.1, read as the reverse complement.
TCATCTATTTCTTGTAAGGAAAAAAGTTACTTCACATTCCTGTTTATATATTTATTATTCTTACATCATTATATATTAATTTAATTCACATGAGTAGTGGTGCATGCCTGTGCTCACTGAAGTGTGGAGGCAGGGACAGGAGTAATGACAACACAACTTCACCAGCCAGGGCTACACACACAGAGAAAGGGACAGGCAAAGGAGGGAAGAAGCAAAAGAAACAGGAAACTGAGCAAAATCATTTATTGAAGTCTCATGACTTTGGTATAATACCGTTAAGAGAAAGATATGAACTTTTGCTTTCTTTACCAGTTTTTGCTCTAGCGTTCTTTGCTATTTTTATCTGAATTTTGAAATGGTTTCTCTAAAAAGAAAGAAAAATGAAAATCAGTCGCTCGGTTTCTATAGTAACGAAATCTAATTTCTGGATTTCTTCATGAGCTACGATCATGTTGCAAGCAAAATGGACTCATGGGTCTTACAAAATTCATAAAGTCCTGGACAAATAAGAATGGCATCTTGTAGCATCTGTTTAAAACGAAACAGAACTGTAGCAATTCTGTGTCCCAACCACAAGCCTCATCCCTCATCTTTCCACCTGCTACTTCTATCTGTTCAGTGACATGACACACGCTTGGACAACTTAGGGTCACCTTCTCAAGTTGCAAATAATCCTTTGGTTCCAAAGGGAATATGAAGGAGCCAGGATCTCTCCACACAAATATTTGCTCTACAAACCTGAAGATAAATATACTGGAAGTGAAAATCTTTCTGCTTCTTTCTGGAAATTTAATCCTTAAAATCAAAACAGTTCAAAATGTAAGCTCTGCGCTTGAAGGGGACACTCTACCAGAGTTTCTCTCTCCTAAGAATGAATGAGATGGGGATGAATGGAGGAGCACACAGAGGACCTGGAGACTTCCTCCTGCCCTCTCCGTTTGACAGCTGTGAGTTATGAGGTGTTACAGACTACAACAGAGTTACTGTGAGAGCTGTCCAAATAACTTATGGCACTGAATCACAACACCATCTTCAGGAGATAATTCACGCCACCAGCGAATGTTCAGTAATATGGATTTTTCTCCAAAACACCATATTTAATAGGCAACACCACTGAAAGGTGAATTTAATGGCAGAGTGAATTATTTAATAGAATTGAACTGTATTTCAACATGGAATGAGAGATGATTAAAATGTATGCAGAGATGATAAAGTCATTTAAGTTAAATACTGAAAGTGAGTAGCACATAATAATCAATCCACAATGTTAAAGTATCAGCCAAACTGAAGATTAAAAAGAGTTAAGAACAGCACTGTTATGATTTGTACATACTTAGCATTACCTTTTCTTCATTATTGGTGTAAGTTTAAATTAAGTTTTAATTGCTATGATAGATACTTATTCTACCACAATACTTTTATATCTCTTCTAAAACAAAAGTCTGTCCTCAAATATGAGCTACCATCACCTCATCAATAGTTAATTAATCAAGACAATTATGGAAAGACATAATACACAAGATGGTAACAACATCAGTAGTGATTCTGATTGAATATTGCTTCAATTTCAAAGAAGACCTTCAAAGTCGTTAAGTAGACTTGAGGACTTCTCTTGCCTCTTTGAGAAAAACTAAATGATTATCATTTGCCATTGGCTTTGACCTTGTGAACTGTGTGATATTCTGTCATATTATGAGTCCCCAGTTCTGATCAACTGCTAACTGTGTTCAGTCAGGTTACCTTAAATGGCCACAGACAATTTTCTGCATTGAGTAATCTAGTGTATTCTCTACTTTTTATTATTTTGAAGTTTTTCTCTCTGAAATTTAAGGATTGGTCAGAATGTCCTTGGTCCCTTTCCAGTTCAAATAATTTTCCACTCCACAGATTCTCTCAATAAAAGAGCTAATTGTACTGCCCAGAAGTTTTATATACAGGCATGCATCAAAGCAAAGAATAAGTAGCTAATACAATATTACATAAAGTATTGAATACACCCTGTACCCAATTTATCTCCAAATTTTCTTGTGCACTCATCATTTTCTTCGATTTCCACTCCAACATCCTAGCTCAATTCCTCACAGATTTTCAGCTGCACTTTGTCTGGCATTAGTTTATAACATATCTCCTAACAACTCCTTCCTCATACAAGCCATCCTGCCTGCCACTTCATATTGATCATTTGAAGGGAAAGTTCCAATTAAGTCACACCTTTGTTCAAAGTCAACAACTGTCTACACAGTGGAATTGATTTATTTCCATGTTCACGTCCTTTGGATATGACTTAGTCTCATACGAAATGCTCTACAAAATTCTTAATGATGAGCAGGAGGACATCAAGGTCCAGCCTGTGTCCAGGTGCTTTTCTGGGTGTCAGAAACTCCCTTTCTCTCATGTCCTTCTGTGCAGACACAGTGTGTCACCATGGCTTTTGCTTACTTGCTTGCTTGTTTGCTAGTTGTTTTGGTATGCACAATGAGCACTCTCCAGCATCTCTGTTAGGATAACAGCTGCTGCTCCCCTAGAGGTTGGCAGATGTACCAGGCCTTGGACTCAATGCTCAATTACTGCTGCACATTGACACCCAAGAGAGTTCCAGAATCCACTTGTAAATGAGGAAATTTCTCTGATGTTTTTAACCTGAGGCTTCCCAGATCACAATGACTGATGATTCAAGAAAGAATAACAGTACACTTTTTTTTTTAAGTCAGAAATAAACAGAGATGAAGCTGATTTAAAAAAGAAAATCACAAACCAGTTACTCTAATAAATCCTTACATTTCCAAAACATATAAACCAGCAATTATTTTAATCTAATTCTATTTAAATTTCTATCATCTATGGACAAAATAGACTAGAATTTTTATCATAAAATATATATATGTATATATATGTATATATTTATGTATGTAGCATACATATAGGAAAATAATTCCCACTATACAATTAAATGTTCTTCTATTAAAACTAGGAGCAGTCATCAATAATTCCTTCCACATATACTCACATTTATATCTCAATTTAACCATATCCCTATATATTACCACCATATTGATATGAGTTACCATCATGTGTCCTATTGCAATAGTCTCCATACTCATGCATGTGTGCCTGTGTGCCTCTGTGTGTGTGTGTGTGATGTATGAATATGTACCTAGCACACAGGCTGAGACCAGAGGAGTGTGTCAGGTATCCCACGCTCTCATTCTTTGCTTTATTCCATTGAGATAGGGACTTTCACTGACCCTGCAGTCAGGCTAGAGGCCAGCATGTTCCTTTTGACTCTACTGCCTCTTCCTTATTGAGAGCATTGGAGTTACAGGGGCAAGCCCAGCCACATTTGGCATTTTAGGTTGATATTCAGGAACTGAACTCAGGGCCTAGGTCTTGTACAGCAAGAGACTTTACCTACTGAACAATCATTCCAGCCAAATCAAACTTCTATTATCCTCACAAAAAGGAAGTTGCATTTGAAAGTAATAAATATTACACATGTAATACATGTAATATTTATAATACATATGGACTATCTTGGTTAAAATTCTTTAAAATTTCTAATTTTTACTCAAATAGTTCCCAAACCTGGCATGATTTGACCACTGCCTAGCTCCCAAACCTCTCCCTCATTTATCCTCTTATAACTACACTGGCTTCCAAAGGGAAAATGTTGGCCAGATATCAAGATGTTTAACAACCTATCCCACATAAATATTGATCCACTCATGTCCCCATTTTTTGCATACCTTTCCAATTTCCATAAATCTGGCTTTATGAGTCAGAGCTGTGAAGTACAGTTTCCCCTCAAAAAATTTACGATTCTGTTATTGATGCTATACTAATGATCCACTAGAACTTCAGGGACTGTGCAGAGTTGGAGTGTTGGAAATCTGGAACCAAATGATGTTGGACTATTTGTACTCACCATAATAGCCAACACCACTTACTCATGTCTGACCTGCCATCCTGCCATCTATCAGGTGAAACCTTTGAAGTATATTAACAGATCAAGGCTTCCACCAACCTCAAAGCTAAGAAAGTCATCACATAGCATGTAAACCTAGAACAGTTTTCCTTGCTTTGCTGTGGACTGCATACCTGATGTGCCCACCAAGATATTTGAAAAAAAAAAAAGCCTTCATTTGATTCTTTTGTTCTTTTATTCTGTGACTATAAAAGTTTGTATAATCTTTTTGACACTAGAGCATGTTAAACAGGGCAATATGAGCTCCTATTCTAGTGCCATGGTCACCAATATTTGGCTCAGTATAAATTTATTTCTTATTTCCTTTGAAGGATAGAGCTGTATTTTTCATTGGCAGTTTGGACACTTAAATATAGGGACCTAAAGATGATCCCCTTTCACATGAGAAGCCACTGAACTGGCACCAAGTACTGGCAGAAACCCTCTGTGCCAGACCATCTGCGTTGCCTCTATGTGTGGGTATTGGTAAATTCTCTCCATAGCCTGGACCTCCCTTTGGTGTAGCTGGCAGCCCATGAACTTATTCTAGACTGGCTGTGGGATATCTTCTTTTTGTTTCAGATCATATAGTCAGAAGACTGATTTGTTCCTTCTCGGATAATATCACATCATCATTGGTATATGGTTAAAATGTTGGTTGCAAGACCTTATCCATTTTCAGAGAGTGTGATCAGATGAGTCAGATCATCTATTATCTAGAATTCAGTCTTTTTCCCTGCCATCTCCAGTATCTAACCTTTTCATTTTTTGAAATTTAATAACACATCTACTCTTACTTATGATATCTAAATATGCCTTGGTATGAGGCTCTCCTCTGGAGTGTGGTTAATGTACCAAGAGCCACACTTTTAAAGAAAACTCACCACCACCACCCAGAAAACATCAACTGTCCAGATCTCCACAGTGGCAAGGCTCATGAATTCATTCCAACTCCATGCCAGAATATTCACTTGTTTGATCTTATGTTAGTCTAATGTAGTCAACTACATCTGACTTGAGTTTATGAGTGCAGCTGTCCTGTCATCCCCAGAAGAAACTGTTTAGCTCTGGTCCTCCTCAACCTCTGGCCCTTACAAACTTTCTTCCTCCACTTCCATAATTTCCCCTGTGCTCTGGAGAAGGGGCCTGATATAGATGTCCCATTTCTGGATGAACATTCCTCAATCACTTCTTCTCTACACTTTGACCAGCCTGGAGTTTCTGTATTAACCATGAGCCACTGCACAAGGAAACCTTTTTTTATGAGTTCTGAGAACTTCCTGAAACTACATGTTAAAAAAATATAGGAATTTAAAGGGCAATTTGTTATTATGTCCATTAAAAATATAATAGTTCACCGCTGGGCCTATTGGGTCCCCATATACAGGTTCTTGTCCAGGTTTTTAATACTAGGTGTGTTTTCCAGCTTAACTCATGCCAAAGTCATGTTAGAAAGCAGTTGATTGCCTCCTTAACATTTGTGCCAGTATTGCATCCATGGGTATATCTCACCAGATTGGTCGTAAATGAAGGTCATAGGATTCACTTCTGGATAAGACAGATGGTGAATCCTACCACCCTCGCATCCTGCATAGTATTTTGCAATTCTATGAAAATTATCCAGAATGGAGAAATCTTCCTAGAGACTATTGCCTTGATTTTTCCATATCTATGGCAAATATGTGTAGCATCTTCAGCAATAGAGTCTTGACATCAAATTCTGATGGATAACCAAGAGTGTAAAGGTATTTTCATTTGTAGGGGTTCAAGGAAGGACAAGACACAAGATGATACAATCTTCAAGATGCAAGCATGGACCTAGAGGGTTTCAGCCTCCAAAACTGTACTAAACTCTGACTAGCTGCCTTCTCCACAGCCTCTTCTCCACATGTCTGATTCTTCACTCTGCTGCTTCTTCCTTCTCACTTAGCTTCTACTGCTGCTTCTATCTTGCTTTTCCTTCTGCTTCTTCCAACTGTTTCCTATTATATCCCAAGAATTTGGTTAAAGGTGTGTGCCATTGTTGCCTTCTGAGTTGGCTTACTTAAAGACTTGTGCTACATTGCCTTCAGATAAAAAGTCTTATTTTGCAGTAATGAAGACAATCCTATAATTCATTTCCCAAATGCCAGGCCAGTCAAACTTGTTGCCACTAGGCAAAGGTCAGACTGAGAGACACAGGGTGTTCCTCATATCTCCATGTTAATTGCAAGGGAGGAACCACACAATTCCTTTTCATTTAACATTATCACAAACAGAGGACAGAATTCATCTGACTAACATTCTTTTTACCCTGGAACAGCTATGCTTCAGGGTCAGAGGTCAACTGCCTATCACACAGGCCCTTGAAGGTGATCCTTTCCCAGAACAGCCATGCTGTCTAATAAAATATAAAGTGTTCCTCTACATAAGCAATGAAAATGGTCTGTATAGTTTGAAGGGGACTTCTTCTTTTACACTACAGACTAACAACTCAAAGAGAGGGAGGTCATGGTACCCATTCATAGGTTCAGTGGCACCATATCTGGTACTGGGCTATTTATTTGACAACCTGAGAATTCTGGAATGAGAATTCCTTGGTAAGGTAATTCCAATCATATATATATATATATATATTTCCATGTGCTTTTGCAAACATCCTGAGAGTTAGTTATTTCTCCCCAACACCCTCCTTTACCCTGTTCTCCAATCCCTTTCTCCACTTAAACCTCCAAAGCACAAATATATCCAGATAATAGAGAAGCTTGCAATTTTCGGGAAAAAAAAAAAAAGATACTGAAACAAAAAAAAAAAATTAAGCGAGGAAGGAGTATTTGGGGGAAAAAAGCATTTGGCACTCCAACTGTTTGTTTTTTTATAATTATAATTTAATCTGAAAATACTTAAAATACTGAGAAATTTTGATATTTCCAAAGTTAATTTTATTTTTTGTTGTTTAGTGTGCATGTTAAACTAGATGTACTAAGCAATAGATCTAAAGGGCAAAAGTGGATAGTCTCTTAGTTGAGAATTAAAAATCATTTAAGAAAAGAATTTTTAAAATTCTTGCTTTACAAAAAAATAAGTGTTTTGGACACTATTGTTGTGCAAGCTTAGCTTTGTATAAAGTGTTTTATGTACTTTTGGGTGAGAGACTCTCTAGGTCTTGGTGTTTTGTATTGTCTGTAGGTGTTGGATTTCTATGGGGAACATTTGATTGCTTATGATCTGCACCTGAGTAATTCTGGATCAATAAAACACCTGAGCTCAGATGCTCAAGGTTCTACTGATGAGTAAGGTGTGGGCCATGATGGTGGTTCCTTCTGTTGAGGTCTGGCAGAGTTTATATCTATGAAAATACCTGAATGTCTTCCATCTTGAACTACCACAGCAACATACAACTACACACTATATTAATAAAGGAGAAGGGACTGATAGATAAGAAATTAAGTTGTTTCAAAACTAAAAATAAACTCCAAGGAATCTAACTTTTCTTAACTGATTACTATTATGTATTCTTCTGTCTTTTCCTCCTCATTTTCATCCTGTATTCTTTTTTTTTCTACTAATCTTCAAGCAATATATATATATATATATATGTATATATATATATATATATATACATACTTCAAGAGAAAAGATTGTTATGGCCTTTCTGAGCTGGGTAGATGGATCAGTTGGTAAAGTACTTGCTGAATAAATGTGAAGACTTGAATTTCAATCCTTAGAAGCCAATTCCAGGCATAGTAGGATGAATCTATAATCCTAGTAAACAGTGGTGAGATGAGGAGTGAAGACAGATGGATCCCCGGGAATTTACAGGCAGCGAACACAGTGGAGAACAACAGAGACTGTGTCTCTGTTGAAGGTAGTAACCAACACCTGAGATTGTCCTTCCGACCTACACAAGTTTACCATGGCATGTGTGCTCCCACACTCACGCATAGTCACACACACACACACATGCACGCGTGTGCTCACAGACATATGCACATACACATGCACATACATACACACACACACACACACATGCATGCACGCACACACACATATGCACACATATGCACACACACATGAACACACACTAAAACATTATACATTATAAAGTTTTCTGAGCCTCTGGATTTGTTAAATAACTTGAGATCATCTTGTGGACTTCCAAAATCAGTTCTCTAACTTTCGTTAAGGAACTCAAATTTCCATTTTTAAGAGAGTTTCCCTTAGACTTCTAAGCTTTAGAATGGAGAAAGATATTTAATATAGCAAGCTTCCCATTCTCATTTTTAGTTTTCATTTAAGGGACCTCTGCACTAGAGATAAAATTTCATACACTGTTGCTACTAATAGCACGTTCTAGTTTAACATAACTATTTTATTTGTTTTATTTTATTTGTGAACATTGTTGACTTAATGTAATTGTTTATATGTCTTTTTATCTGATGGTCTCCTGTTAACCTGTATCTACGATTTCATATTTGTATTAAATACTAAGTGTTAGAGATTGTTATCTAACATTCAAAACAACCAATTGTTTAATACGCAAGTGAATGTGGTTTCTTTTCTTCTGTGTCAGTTTGTAATTCTACTCCTTTTCAAATTGTTGAATTGAATCTGTTGTCTTAGTTTTGCCGTAGACGTTAAGTCACCTTGGCTTATCAGTAAATAAGGTTTCTGTGCACAGCCTCTGCGTTTATGCTGCATGGTATATTTACGTAGTAAAGTTCCTCACAGTGTGAGGGTCTGGAAAGATGGTTCAGTAAGTAAAACAGCTTGCTGCTCTCTCAAGAGGACTAGAACTCAGTTTTCAGACCTCAAGGCTCACAACTGCCTGTAACTCCAGATCTGATGCTGTCTTCTAGCTTCTATGGGCCCTGGCACACAGTTACACAGATGCAAAAATATGCACACGTATTAATACAAATAACAATTTAAGTGTTTTTAAAGGGAGTTTGATTCGAATTCACTTAACAATAATGCAGGGAAACAGTTATCAGATGTTTTACAAATTTTCAAATTGATAAATTTCTATCTAAATAAATAAATAAATAAGAGTAATACTCACGTAAGTTTGCCCAAATTCCTTTAAGTAAATAATGCAATAAAAATTTTAGCGTAGAATCTCCAGAGCAGAATTTCCAGATCCAACAATCCCAACAGGCTAAGCTTGGTTATTTCTCCCAACATGCCATTTAAACAGATGAGTAACGACGAGGCATAAAGAGAGGAATTTTTGTCAATTTGGCCACATTGAAAGAAACAAATTTAAAGGGTCCTGTCACCCATATCCATTTTCAGAACACTACCAAAGGCTTTGAATTTAAAAATTGACACAAGAGACACAAGTAATTCATGATTAAACAGTCCTGAGCAAAGTGGGATCTCTTTAATGTTACCTGAGTCCTGCATGTACAAGGTAATCTAAAAAACCCTAACTGAATGCAGAGACAAGCTGGTTTTCAGGAAATTGTTTCTTCTACAGGCTATAACCTTGTCTTTATGGGTAATTTCACTCAAAGGGAAGTGGATCGTGGTGGTGTCTTTTGCTGTTCCTGGAGTACTAAGTGTTATAAGTTTAACATCATGGGTTATATTTATGCTGTAAGCATCGAAGTGATGATAAAAGACGTGATTAGCGTGGAGCGATTAGCATGCAGAACCAATTTGTGAAGATGAAAGCAAAGAGACTCAAACTAAAGGCAGTAAACAGAGACTGAAGACAGATGTCAGACCTTTATTCTTTGTTTGCCTTGTCAACCGAAGTCTTTTTGACAAGGACAATCTCTGAGTGCCTATTATAATAAAACTTAAATATTCAATAAATTAATTTGTTTCAACTTCTGATGAAAGGAACAGAGGTATCTTTAGGATGTGCTGCCCATGTTTCCAACATTGCTTCCTTGGCTGCCACTGAAACATAAGAGTAGTGTGTTAAAAATTATTTTTATAAATTCAAAAATTTTGCAAGGAAAAATACGAAAGGAACCATCAAGAAAAATTTAAAAATATGTAAAAATTTAGGGATATAAAATATATGTTTTAAAGAATGTTAAAGAAGAAATTAAATATTTTTAGATGAGAAATGACAAATAACTTTGTATGATAATAAGATTGGGTAAAATCTTATTATATAAGTTTTATAAAAAAAAGTTATGTGTTTTTCTAGTAGTACTGTCAAACTCTAGTTTTACAATGTCATCATCACAAGTATGAACATAACTTTTAAAGCAAATAAAGTAATCACACTTGCATTATAAAGAGAACAATATCAATCAATGATTTCTGAGTATTCTTTAGGGAGCATGTGCTCCCTGAAAGATATAATCAAAGTGCAATGTTTCCAGTTGTTGTGGTGTGTTCCTATAACTATGAAGCTGTTAAAATATAATGAGTTCAAATCCAACCTGCCCTGCATAGTAAGAACCTGTCTCAAAAATACGAAAGTAGTAAATAAATCAAGAAATACTTTTTGTATTAGATAGATGAAAGAGAGAGCTGGTTGGTTTTTGTCAACTTGATGCAAACCTAGATATGTCTGGGGAATGAGAATCTGAATTTTAAAATGACTCCATAAGATTAGCCTGTATACACATTCATGCAGTGTTCTCTTGATTAACAAGTAACATGTGAGGGTCCAGCTCACTGTGGGCAATGTAATCCCTAAACAAGTGGTCCAGTGTTGTATAAGTAACCAATCTAATCAACCCAGAAATTAGCATTACTCCACAGTCTCTGCCTCAGTTCCTGCCACCAGGTTCCTAACTTGAGTTCCAGCCCTGGCTTTCCTCACCAATACAGTGTGACCTGTATTCATCTTATAATTGTAAGATGAAAATAAAACTCTTCCCCAAGTTGCTTTTCGTCATGGTGCTTTATTACAGCAATAAGAAATCCTAAGACAAAGTGAAAGATACATTACGATTCTAATTTCACTTGTATAAAGTTAATTACCCCATTAAATTATGAGACAGAAATTATAACATAGCAAATAGAATTATCATTACCACTATTTCACAAAACCCCATAGCTATGCTGACAAATTATCATGTAATGGATTAAAATTTTTGACATCACATCTCTTCTTCAAGACCTCTAATATAATTAATATTGGTTTTTTTTGAAATGTACTTAATCATGTTAGTTGTATATAAGTTGTATTAATGGCAACTACAAATGTGGTTGTTATGGAAAAATCATTTTTTGCTCATAAGTACTTTAAATCGGTATTCACCTATGACCCTCAACACAATCAACACATAAGAAGAAATTCTATCTTGGAACCAAGACTTAAAACCAGAGGCATATTTTCTAATGCATACCTCAAAAATCTAATTGATAGAAACCGGGTAAAACAATCCTATGACAGAATTCCGTTATTCTGCAAAATCACCACTGAATGAGGACGTATATATCAGTGTTAAAACTTCAAAAATTGTACTATTTTCTAATAAGTGAGAAAATTCATTATGTTTTGAGATTTGAAAAGAAAGGGCAGGACTTTAAGTTTAGTGAAATTGTGTCCACTGTAACTATAATGCTAATTCTGTTCAATGATTGCAGATAGAAAAATGGAGAATCTTTATGAGTATTTAGCAGAGTTTCAGTTTTAACCAGACAATTATATCATTCCATTACAAGGAAATTACATTGTTAGTGATATATAGATTTCAAATGATCTAAAGATGTGTTTGTAAGTGATATATATAATTATGAACTAATTTAAACAGAAACTTCCTCCACTTGACACCAAAAAATATTCTAGGAAGACTGTAGACCTATGTCTTTGACTTCATATGTGTGAATTTTCCACACTGATTTTATTAAGTAATCTTATTAATTAAAAATAAGTCACTGTGATATTCTAAAGCTGAAGTTAAAAATCAAATAAAAGAATTAAAACACTATTATAAGCACTATAAGGGGGTAAACATTTATCTTCATTTCCTTAACCTTAAATTCTCCCAAACTAAAATACAAACTCTTGTCCTCTGCAAAGAAATATTCTGAGCTGTTGAATTCAACACACTGCATTCATTAGTGCTGTTTTTGGCAAGATGCCAGACAGGAGAACAGGGCTCTAATTTCTAAGGACTGTGGACAGCTTATTATAGCTTAGGTTGAAATATAAAAGTAAAACAGACAGATCAAACATACCTGAATTCTAGCATCTACTTTTATATGGTCCCTGCTGATCCAGAGATGAATTTGATTAAACAGATAAGCAGAAATAGTACTGACATTGGTAATTTGTTACTTGGATAAATTTATGCTTTAAACTGGGTGATAAGAGCATACTAAATTCAATCTATCATTCGATTTTATTAAGTATAATATATCATCATTATTTGGCCAACATTGGCATGTTTTGTCATGAAGAAACTTCATTCAATAAAACCACAAATTCAGGATGATTAGTAAATCTAATGAAGATACGAGGAAGAGGAAGAGTGATCTGTAGGATTTTTTGTTTCCTTTTATTTTTTCACTCTTAAAAGGGACAGGTTATGAGAAAGAAAACAAAAGATTCTCTCTTATATACCCACATAAATTAACATCAGAAAAATAATAAATGTTGTGTTATTCTTGGCTAATGTGGTAGAGCATGCCTGTAATCCCTTCACAGGAAGCAGATATTATAGAAATGGAAATTAGAAGCTAACATGGACTACATAAGGAAAAACATCTCTTAAAAACAATAACAGCAAAAATGATGGATCATACTGTTGAGAGCTTTTTTTGCACATTGCACCTACAAGGAAGGAAACGAGTGTTATATACCAGAAGCAAACATATCCCTAACATCAAGCAGACAATTAAAGTTTTAAATATAGATTCATGTTTCCAACTGAGTTTTTTTTTTTTGTGTAACAAAAAAAAAAAATCCAGCAATTAAAGCATTTTGTTACCTGACTTTCAGATTGGTAATTTGTTTTTCTGACTTGATATTTGATATAACTTAAATGATTATAGGTTTCTCGTTTCAAATTATTTCAACGAATATCAGTAAATAGATTATAAAATTCCCAATTAGATTTAATTTATATAATTCTTCCACCATGAGGCATAAGTGGTTATTATTACCAATTTATTATCGAAGTGGAGAGTTAGTAGTTCTTAGAAATAAAATCTTCATTAAAGGTTGCTTATGTTTTCAAATTGCCAAGTACGGATTAACACTAAGTTAGGAATATTGGAAAATTTCTCATTCAAAAGCCTGGTAAGATGCAACATAGGGAAGACAATAAAATAATTTGGCAAAATAATTTAGGGAATAAAATGATGTGAAACGCTGTAATCATTGCTTATGTTAATAAGCAAGGCTTCCTCTAATGGTTGCTAGCCCCTCAGTCACAAACATATTTCTCTGACTATTGCCTTTTGTTCTTTTGTAACTTTACAAAAACAATTTTCTACTCCAAATTGGGACCATATTTTTTGACAGTTTTCCTTATCGTTTTGAGCAAGGCTAAGGAAAACACACTGGAGTGTTAAATTATTTGAAATGAAATGCATATGCATATTTTGTTCTAAGAGCTGTCTAGTGGTTGAGATATTTTCTTTCTTAGAAACTTAGAAATATTTTCTGACTGAGCAATGAGGCTAAAAATAAAATATGAGTACATGGGGATTATCCTTGTTCAAACTCTATTAATTATTCCAGAACCCCATTGGATTTAATCAATATTCAGTATATGCTCTGATAAGCAAATAGACAAATGAAATCTGTTTGTAATTTTAAAAATTCAACAATTTTTATTTCACTCACTTTTTTTGTGTAGCACACACAAAACTGAGAAAGGGATTTTTATATATAAGGTATAATTTTGAAATAGTACTCAGACAAAATTTAGGTTGTTTTCTGTTTTCTGAGAATGATGACACTAAACTTAAGGAACCATTCTCTTTGTCCCTATAAAATAATCTCTACATTTCATGGAGAAAACTAACATACTTAATCCTATCACTCTACAAATTAACTGAATTCAGGATCCCTGGGAGTCTTGATTATAAAGAAAATATATTCATGTGGTGCTTTGAAACAACAATACCTTCCTAGAAATATGTCATCTGGAGATTTCATTGTTGTGGAATATTCTAAAATGTAGTTACAATAACAATGACAGCCATGGTGTTATTAGATGACATCATCTAATAGACTCATCATAGTATATTCAGCCTTACATTGATAAAAATGGCCTTAAGTAGTGAATGATTCTACATGAATTTAGAAACCAGTAAGAATTAAATGATAAGTTCTTTATGTGTATTGCCTGCTATTTACACTCAAATTCCTTATGCATGGATGTAAACCAGAATTATGCTTTCTTACAAGAGCTAACATAAAAATCCTTATAAAAGACATAGTGCTAGCTGTCATAGTAAGTGCTGAATAAATATTATTATCATTCCACTTAGATGACACAAGTCAATTTTTAAAGTATGATAGAAAATATATTCAGGGAATATTTACTATTATGCCGGGCATTGTCTGATAACCTTACATCACATATTTAATCTTTGCGATGTCACAAATATGCCTTATTTGCAGGAGGTAATTGTGAGGTTAGGGCTCAATCTCAAGGATATGAAAGATTATTTTTTTTTAATTTTCTTTATATCTCCTATTTTAAGGAGGATTTGAATAATAAAGCATATTCTATATGCTCATTAAAAGTAAGAATATTCACTCCATTTCTGTTTTGCACCCTTCAGTTAGTTTACTATTGTTCTGTGCACTTCATAGTTAAATTTGGGGCTAACTTACTTTATTATCATTGCTTGGTAATAAGAACAGTCTTCATTTGGTCTGTACTGGAAGGTTCAGTGGCTCTCAGTTCCAGAACTGACAAGTTTAAGATCAGTGGCAACATCTGAAGAATCTTCATGGCACATCATGAGCAGCAGAAAATGTCTGAAGTCAGAGCATGTAGACAAGAGAGGAGGAAGAAAGCTAACAACCTTTATAAAGATGTCATTCTTGGGAGAATGAGCTCATTCTCATGATTAAGACATTAATGAATTCTATGGGACAGAATCCTCACTGCCTATTCATCTCTTAAAGATTTGGTCTCTTAACACTATTGAACCTAGTATTAAGTTTCTAACACATGAACTTTGGAAGCACATTCAACTATAGAAAGAGCTATGAAATACTCAAATACTCAGAAACAAGTACAACTGCTCTTTAGTTCACAAGGGGTGATCCAATAAGTCTATCACAAATTCATTCTATATTGAAATCATCATATCAGCAATGCATTTAAAGCCAGGCATGGTTTCTTACGTGTTTAATACCAGCACGTAAGAGGCAGGACCAGGCAAATTTCTGTGAAATCAAAGTCAAATTGGACTAAATAGAGTATTCCAGCCCAAGAAACACTATATAGCCAGATCCTGTCCCTGACAAAATGGATTTAGTACACTTACCCTCCCAAACACCTGAATAGTTTAGCCTTGGCTACATTAAACATTCTTGGAATACTTACATTAATCAAGAGTTTGGCAAAACTATTTAATATAAGCTTAGTAAAAAGTTTAAAAACATGCATTATTTATTCAGTATAATACACTGTAGATTATTGTTTATAAACTCTGATGATCAAATAGTAGATACCCACTTGTATTTTGCTGTGATAGCTCAACATCATGCCAGAGAGTGAAGCCACCAATTCAGAAAAAGCTCAAAATGTAAGGAATATTTTCTACATAATGTATATCAACTCTACACAACTGTAGAGTAGAAAGATCATACGTCTATCATAAATCAGGGACAATCAACAAGTACATATACACTAAACATACAAACTCCAATAAGTGCAAGAGGTTCAACTCTAATTTTCATATGAATAAAATCTCCTATGTGCAAGTGTGGCTATATGTTTGCATGCAAAAAGTATTGTTTGGTTTGGCAACCATTTGCTAAATACAACTACTATCACCTTCAGCATAATGCATATAGTTTAATTGTACATTATAAAATACATGCAAATGTAGCAATTCTCTGTGTCTAAGCCAAAAATAGAGAATTTTTGAAGGGCTGGAAAAGTGACTCAGTTGTTAAGAATGCTTGGTTCTCTTGCAGGGGACCCAATTAGGTTCTCAGCACTGACATGTGACTCACAATGATCCAATTCCAAAGAATCCAGTGCCTACTTCTGGCCTTCCGAAGACACAAATCACACATGCAGTGCACTTTTATACATGAAGGCAAAACTCTTACACAGATAAAATAAAAATAAAGCTATTTAAAATTTAAATGCAGCCAAGCTGTGATGATACATTCAGAAATGTGGCCATTGTTACTGTACTTTCTAGTAAAAAAAGAAGACAGAAATTTGTGTTGCCATCATTGGGACATTTGCATCATTACAGGAAAATATTTTTAAAAAATTTTGGGGGAATTTTTTTCTAACACATTTCACAAATAAATGCTTTTCATTCTTAGAAAAAAATCCGATTGTTATGTCACAATGCTACTCTCCTGAATTCTAAGTTATTAGGAATGCATAGTTAATGTATGCGCATGTCTTTTTAATTTTAAGGTCATATAAATACATTACAAGATATATACATCTGTTTTTATAATATTTCATATATTTCTATGTACATGAAATTAAAAGAATCATGCAAGACATATGTGGATGAGTCTTATTTCCTATGGGTCTATTTTCATCTTCACAACCTTCATGAAAAATATACTACGTTGACTGAGGATTTTCAATTATTAGGCCGTGATTCTACAGATGGCAGTGAATGGGCCCTAAAAAGTTTTGTAAGATGCTCCAAATTATTGTAAAAATGTAAAATTAATGTAAAATCACATTGTGTGATCTGCAGCTTCCCTGAAGGTTGGGATCAGCTGTAGAAGGTCACAATTTAACGGCAGTGTAGCAGTAGAGCACACAATTTATAATGTGGTATTTGGGTTTATATTCCAAGTTGTCCGCATAGCAGAATAATCTTCTCTAAGTAGCTAAATATATGCTGAGCCTCAAGTTTCCCAATCTATAAAACAAAGAAGACAAGACCTGCTTCATAGGTAACCTTTCCATGAAGGTAATGAAGGCTAAAGACTAGGTTTCTGGCAATGTATTAGTGTTCTCATTTAATTTATGAAATTGTGTCATCTTTTGAATAAAGATGCCCCCAATTTGAGCATCTTCATAACCTATAAAACTGGACACTTCTTTTATTCATTTAACAGTTTATAGTGGAGGTAAAATAAAAAATTACATACAAAGCACTGATAACAAGCCCAGAAAGCAGCAAAGTCTTAATTAGTGTTCATTGTCATTCCTATTATGAAATGCCATAGATAATTTTCTTATATTTGCTTTTCAATTGCTGTGTCCAAATGATTATTTCATATCTTCAGTAGTGTGTGAGTTAAGGATAGTTAAAAGGGAGCTTAATACACCATCAAAGTCACCTTAACATATTTAGAAAGCAAGATGGCAGGGAAAAAAGTCAAATATTAGACATTTGGTATGGAAATTTAAAGGGGTAGCTTTGGGAATTTAATAAAGACAGTATTTACAATTTACATTTTGCTGAAAAATATCAAGATGTTTATTCAGAGAAAACTGTGATATCACACAGAGAAAAAAATACATGAGATTCTGTACACTTGTCAGTTGGCAGATGAAAGAGCAAATGAGAACTCATTAGAATTAGACAATCTTAGTATCTACACAGAAGCAGCCAAACTGTCAAGAATTTAAGTGTTTATAAAAATCGTCATGCAAACATCTGAGTCCAACAGATTGGAATTTGGAGCATATGAAACCTGCATTACATAGGCAAGGTAAGTCACATTCATATATCAATTTACAATTCATAATAAAAATGTCATCATACTTTCCAATACTATATCTAGAACTTACAAACATTTCTATAAATTATAATTATACAAAGAACCATAAATATTAATGAACTATGATTAAGCATTACATTGGGAATTTTTTTCAAATTAAGATTTATGCATATATGTGTATGCTAATTATTGATAAAATTTACTCAACAGAATGATATAATTTATATTTCAAATAATAGATGTTTGATTATTATTTCTCACTGAATTACTAAGTCATTATGGAAATGTTCTCTATGCTTTAAGATAAAAGGAATTTAAATTAAATATGACACAGTTGCTTGTTGCAATGCCTTAAATCCTGAAGGAATTTTGTAATATCAATGTTAGCAGGAAATATATGTAAGTTAAGTGTGTGCCATATAGATATGCATGGTGTGTTGTAAAATTCTATTCAGAGAAAAATATTTGTCTTGCACATGAATTCCCCTAATGAATTAGCTAGGGAACAGTGTGAATGTGATAATTATTTAGCTCTGCTTTGCTCATTAATAACAGAAAAGTTTGTAAGGTAATTTCCAAGGGTGAGTTGAATTCCTCCGGTCACAGAGCTATTTCCTGCTTAGTGCTGTGTCCGTTTAGCAGGACAGAATTGGTCACCACATTCTTCGTGTTGCTTTTCAGAGAAGTCATTCTCACCGCTGAAGAGCTGACGAGATAGCTGGTTGACCTCTCGGGATAAGACTTCTGCTCACAGCAGAGCTGGCTGTTGAAGTGCTTCCTGAAGCTCTCGCTGAGCAGGTAAAGAGCAAAGGGGTTGACACAAGAATTGCTGAAACTCAGAACCCGGGCCACTAAGGTTACAATCATGTGACCCAGAGAAGGGTCTATCTCCTTGTAGTTGAAAGACCTGTACAAGTAGAGGACATGATTGGGAAACCAGCAGAAGACAAAGCAGCCAACAAAGACCAGTACGATCTTAGCCAGGCGTTTCCGTGTCTCCATCTGTAAACAACAGCAGATACAGCCATTGGTCAAAAGGAAAGGGAGTCAGCTGCACCCAAACCTCATGTCACAAAAGCAGGGAAGCTTTTCACAGTGTGTGTGATCAGTCTGATACACACAAATTGTTTCTTTACCTCATCAAAATGACTGCTTTAACAGCTTGACCAAGACTATTTTCACTACCACATTATTTCTTTTTAAAAATGTTTAGTATTTATACAAGATCAGATGTTAAATTATAATTGATTTTCTTCATGTCAAAGCAGTACTCTTAATGAATGCCTTAAACTTAAGGGACATGTTAGTAAAAAATGTAAATTATTTTGTTTATATTAAATATACTAAATTAATTAAACATACAATACACTCAAGCATACATATTTTCCAAATATCAGGGTATCTTAAACAAGAAAAAAAAATACCTGAAAAAATACAAGAAAAAAAATTGAAATAGGACTTGCCTATTTAATTCTCATTGTATGTATTTATGCACACATACATACACACACATAAATAGATAGATAGATACATAGATAGATACATAAATGGACAAGTAGAGATAGTTGATAAATAGATAATAGATATAGATAGATAGATAGATAGATGATAGATTAAAAAAAATAAACTTCTAATGTAACTATCAACCCTAGTAACATTATTAAACTGGATTGTATTTTACATGGTTTTTTTCCCATTAAATGCATACTATGTTTAGTAAATCTTCAGGAATGTAATGAAGGTAATAGAATTCAAAGTCAGACATTTAATATCTTAACCTAAGATTTCATTTCTAAAATCTAGAGTACAAAATTTATCTCTGATTTCCCAATTTGTTTAAGTGTTTAACTCTAACAGCGTGGTTGGGGCCACCACTTATCAGAAGACTCTGAGAGCAGCCCTCACATTCACTGAGATGGAGCCATTGGCCAGCAGTTAGACTCCTCCAAAAAGAGCGGGAAAGCCTGAAAGCCTGACCATAGCTGACACTGAGCAACAGAATGCAGTGGCACCAGTGATGCATCTTGGGGGCATAGGTTAGACAACCCAACCATTTTAGGAAGCATGAATGTGGCATTTGGCGTACTCTGTATGTCCTCTCTAGATGACACAGCATGGGTTTAAAACTTCCATGGTAGTCTAAAGCCAGAGATCCAAGTTCATGCAAGCTGGGAGCTTTAAGATGATGTCTTGGCAAGTGCCAAGAATCAGTTATCCTATCGGGGGTTATAAATCTCCAAAGGGAAATTTGCAAAAATAAGGCAGAATTGATGCTATTAAAAAAGCTGTGGATATGCTCAGCTTAAAATAATTCAACTTAAAGGAAATTAAAAAACAAAAATACCAAAACTCAAATATCCAATTACGATACAAATTGGATTACAGAACTCTGAGTAAAGTGTCCAGTAACGTAAAGGGCACAATGAGTCTATAGAAGAATCGTTTTGCTTCCATGATAGCCTCCACATACTTAGATAACAAATGATTCATTTATCTGAAACCTTAGTTCACTATCTGAGTCTCTAAAATGAATGTCAACTCTTCGTGTCGATAGTTGTTAGTTAAGGAAAGCTACTCTGCACCATGGAAACCTCTACCAGCTCCAGATGCAGATCAATGGCTCAGATCTCCATTTTTTTCCTCTATCTACATCCATCAGTAACTTCAGTAATCTCACATTAAATTTGTTTGCCTTCAAATTGGCAACAACAAGTGGCCATCACCTCCGTGAAACCATTGTAGTAACAGAAGTTCTGACTCATTTGAGTTTTCTCTCTAGTAATTTAGAAACACGCAACTGGAAACTTTCACGCAACAGCATTCTTTCATTTTCAATTTCACACAAATAACTTTAACTGAAATTGTTATTGCATGTCCTTTAACAAGAACAAATGCAGCTAATATGCATGTTAGCAATTTTCAACTAGCATGTGCTCTTTATGGGGAAAGTTGCGCAGTTGCAATAAGCCAAGGGAACCAATCACCAGCTTCCTTTGGCACCACGTTCATTCTCTCTGCTTCTCTGCAGTTTCTAGAACCTCCTCTTCTGCTACCGACTCAAGCCCTATGACCAGCCCTAGTCACTGCCCTATGCTCTTAACAGAGACATCCTTCTTCACACTTCCTGCCGCTCTCACAGGGATACTAGGAAAAAATAATAATCAACTTACACTTAAACTGTGAAATTCTCAGATTGATGATCTTGATGTTTATATAAAAAAATTCATGTTAAAATTATAAAGACATATAGACACTGATTACTTTTTATGTATTATCCATTCATGTGTGTGCATGTATGTGCATGTATATATGTGTGTGGGCATATGCACTTGTGTGTGGAAGCCAGAGGCTGACTTTGTGTGTATTCCATTATCACTTTTTCTTTTGAGACTGGTTCCCTTGCTGAACCCTAAGCAAGATAGTCTAGAGTAATTGGCAGGCAAACTCCAGGGAACTTCCTGTCTGCATACTTCTCCCTCTTGCTATTAGAGTTACAGCGCTTGCCCAATGATTTTACATGGCTCATGGGAACCTGAACTCAGTCCTCACAATGCTAAGCAGGCTTTTTGACTAACATGATCATCACCAAGAAACCGTAGTTTCTACTAGTATAATTCCTGTTCTTGTCAGAGGCTCAGATGCCTGATAAACCAGACCCAGGTAGAGACCTTTTCGCTATGTGACACAACCACATATAAGAAATTCCCCAAGAATCCTTTCAGTTAAGGTAAGTGAATGCCCAAGGCTGTCTTTGTCTTTCATGGGATGGGCAGCCTATAAAATAAAACACAGAATAGCAGTCACTGCTTTTGAGCAGCACCCTCCCAATACAAACAGACACACACACACACACACACACACGCACACACACACACACTAACCCAGCTTACCTGCTTTTTGGTATGTTCATTGTATTCTCCAGGAAGATTGTGTGCACTTTTAATTAAAGTCTTTGCAATGTGATAATAATAAATGCTGATGATAACAAGTGGTATGAGGAAATAGACAAGAAAAATGAGCACTGAATGAACCTTTGGATGTAACTCATCCGTTTGTGGGTAGGGTATGCACGCTGTGAAACTGCTGTTATCCATGCTACCAATGCGTGCCACTTCCGAAAACACAGCTTCAGGGACTGCCAACAGCACAGAGACCACCCAGATCCCCACTGCCTTCAGACTGGTCCACAGCACCACACCTGATGTCTGCATGTCCATGGGGTTCACGATAGCTCTGTACCTAGGACAAGAGTCTCAAGTTACTCTCTAGTTAGAAAGGAAGGAGAGAAGAATGGCAGAAAAGAAGGAGTGAGGGAATAAATGAAATAAAAGAGAGAAAGAAAGGAAGGAGAGAGAGAAGGGGGAGGGAAGGGGACACAAATCTCACTGATAATGGAAGTACCAACATTTCTTTCTTCCCTGTCCATTTCCTAATGTATGGAGGATACAAATTCCCTGGCATGTCAGTGTCTCCAATCCATTCCAGGATTTAAAGGCACAGAATATGAGAAAGAGGAAAATATTTTAAAGTGGAATTTCTTGAGGAATGATGATTTGCTCTTTCATGATTTTTACTTAAATCAATGTATAGTACATATTTCATTTTTCATTGAATTTGACCAGCTGTTAGATTTTTTTTATTTAAATGCCTTCATTTACAATCTATCATTATCATGGCTATCTAAGGAAAATAGCTGTGTATTATTAAACGCCCTCAAAGCAATGCAGTAAAATTCTACCTTGATTCTCTTCTCATAGCTTCAGAGTCTGGAACTTTGAATGTTTTTTCTTAACATTTTCATGTCAATAAACTGTAGATACTAGTCCAGAGTGAGATTTTTCTCCACAATCCAATTGAAAGAGCTGAAAACTGAAGAGTATTCTGTTTTTATAGATTTATTTTATTTTGTTAGACCAAATATAGAAGCCTCTCCTCTCACCTCTTGAATAGTAGTGGTAATGAAAGTAGTAACAGGTAGCTCAGGACTCACATTCTGAGACAGCATCTTATGCTTACCTGTTCACGGCCAACTCCACAATTTAAATGAAGTAATGATAACTCAAACAAGCTAAATCATATGTAAGCAAGTTATGTTTGTCTTTAAAGATATTCAAAGTTACCATATACTTAAGAGACAAATAACGAAATACAATAAAAATGGTTTCAGTCAAACTAATTCATTATTATCTATGATAATGTATTATATTCATTATCATATGTAATATATGTAATATAATAATTTAGAAAAGTCACTTAAGGTCTTTTTTATTTTCACTGTGAAGTTAGAATGAAAACATCTCCCTCCCAAAATTTACATATCTATCGACTGTTAGTCCTTACCAGATAACTGATAAAGGCAAACCAAAAATAAATAAATAAAGCCTCTGATTGTAAATTTGTTTGTTCGTTGTTTTTTTTTTTTTTTTATTTAGAAGGATGGATAAGACTTTTATAGATTTCTGTAAAGATCAGCTAACCAAGAACCACAAAGGACATTCTGAATGTCCTTCAGATTTTTAAAAAATAAAATGGAGATGTCCATCTCCATACCATATCTAGTACATACTCTTGCAGAGACATAGTCTTAGGTGGTTAAAATACTAAATTAAAATACCTTAGACTGGGGGATTTATGAACCCAGGGAAGATACTTCACAGTCCTGAAGAGTGGGAAGTCCAGGATGAAGGCTTTGACAGATTCAGTGCCTGGTAAGGATGCCCTTCCTGGACAATATGTGGTAGGTCCAAAGCAGACCCAAAACTGGCAATGCTAGTGACAATGTTCTAAACAGAAGGACTCTGGATAAACAGAGGAAATTTATCGGGTAAACAAAGCTTAAACTTAGCATTGCTCAGGAAACTCTTAAGGCTAGTTTCTTATCAAGAAGGCACTCCCTTCTTTATCCACCCCAGTAGTCAACTTCTCCAAGGTCCTGGGAAAAGGCATCTAGTTCCCAATCAGTTTGAACATCCTGCTCAACTCAAAGACCCCCCACCCTGCTGACTTTCATTGGAAACTATATTGCTTTCCTCACCAGCTACTTAGGCTGTATTCTCAGAGGCAGCCTGGCAGTTTGTTCTCCTCAAAACTTCTTTCTACCCACAGAGTGATCCAGTTGTGGTTTCACTGTGCCCTTGCTTACAGTACATAAGCAGTGTCTTCTCATGGGTCCTTCTGTGGTTGTTTTCACAATGACTCTACTCTAAAAGTCTAATCATATCCCCAAAGCCCCACTACCTATTATCATTTTCTGTGGGAAAAGATTTCAATTCATGAATTTTCGGAGTATACAAACTTTCATGTTATAATGTGTGCTATGCCCCTAAAAGATGGTAGAGAAATGTAAATAGTTATAAAACATAGAAGTCTTTCAATATGATAAAATCACTAGCAATAGGCACAAAATTCCTTTAGGAAAATAAATCTAGCAGGAGAGTAAGGCAAAGACAAGAAGACCTTTTTAACAGGACGATTTCTTTTTCACCTTTTGCAAGAAAAAAAGGGCTATATCTCAGGCAGGCTTTATAAAAAAAGTTTTTAAAAAGCTATCAGTACTGCAACATAGCTTACAGTTGTGAATGAGTGTTTGTTTGTTTGTTTGTCATGTGGGGGAGGAGGGAATCCTAGGGATTGAACCCAGGGCATCAAGCATGTGAGGCAAACACTCTATCACTGAGCCTTCAACTCAGCTGTGACCATAGACACAACTGTGAAAGAATATTAGCACGCCAAGTGTATCTTTGGAAGAGTATAATGCAATTAGTAAAGTCATCTAATGCATATTAAAGTGGGCATGTTTTATCATGCTTTCCTCAAATGTTTACATAAAACATGAGAAAATGTCCCTCCGCATAAAACCTATTTAATTAAACTCTGTAGCATAGCAGATATTTGTAAAATGTTACATTTTCCCTTACCAATAGTCTCAGATATTCCTAAATTGAAAACTTAATTAAAGACAACCAATCAAAAGACAGATATGGAGAATAATAATCACCACCCATATAGTAAGCATTAATGAATCAATTTATTCATCAATTTGAATCTCATTTATAATATCTGTATGTAGTATAAATTTATCATAAATATAAAAATTAATTTTCATCATAATACAAAATAATAGAAAATTAGATCAGTTTTACTTTTTGCAGAAATCACCAGAACATCTCAAAATTTTTCTCTCTTTCAGCATATCTAGTGAAACTATCCTCTTTTTTCTTATCAAACTTTGTTGTGCAGGAAGAAGGCCAACAAGGAGCCCAAATGTGAACCACATGTAAACAAAAGCAAAGCTATTGCTCATTATTGCTTCATGAGTGTACAGTATAATATCCAGAGCACACAGTAGGTTCTCAGGAAATGATTGTTGGCCTGAGCAATAAGGAAATTGTTAATTAAGACCAATATAGTAAGTAGAGCTACTAGATATTGAGTTGAGAGAGGAATGGTGGTATACAATGGAGACTGCTTAGCAATGTTCAACAGCTGCAGAATCATCTAAACAACTGGGGCTGGGGAAAGGACGATAAATTGGGTTTTTCCAAAGACTGAATGATACAGAGTCTCTAGAATGTGAATTGAAAGATTATGTCTTTACTAATGTTTTCAAGGTCTTCCTATAAATCGTGCTGAGAAACAGTTTTTCAACAGGACTGATGCAGCAGTGGGCATCTTTGCCTTGGACTTCCTGCAAGCTGTCCAGAGCAGTGGGTACACGTTCACAGTGAATTCTGGAATCAATAAAAGTCTTGTATTTAGAGAATCAGATGCCATCTCTTAATGCATCATGAAAGGTTGAAGGCATTAGTCTTGTTTTTCAAATTAGTTCATCACTACCTTAGAAGCATGTGTTTTGTGTTATTTTATCATCCTTCTGCAGGTAAAGTGTGTATATTAGGGCTGCAATGAGGACCCAGCTGCCATAAAATCCAGGCTGTCATATTCTATATTCCCTCCTTACTTACCATGTGTGTCACAAGTAAACAAATAATCATAGAGATATAACTGAATTGTGGAACCAGTATTAGTATTCAAGAATGATACAGTGCATTTTAAGTCAATGATGCTCCTAATGAGAAGGAAAATGGAAGCGATATAGCAGTGATTGAAATCAACTGAGTAAAAGACATAATTTGCTGCAGTCAAACATAATATAACACACATTATTTAATACTAGAGTAATTCATTAGGTGCAGAAATTGCAGATCATTCTGTGACTATGTCTCTGTAAAAATCACAGCTGGGTTCTCACTATAAAAGGCAACTTTTTTTTATAAGATATCAACTCAAAACCGCTTAGAAAGATTACCTTTTGTGAAAATATGGGTCATCCGATACTTTTCAACTTTCATTTTTCCTCAGGTGTTTTCCTCCCTTTTTATGACTACTCTATGTTATTGACATTTTTATTTTTAAGTGTCCTTAATTGGAGCAAAGTGAAAACAGCCTGGGTATCCAATGGTCCAAGAGAGGTAATCCACCAGTCTTTGTCATTATAATGAGAACATCATGCTGCCTCCATAATTGCCATGGTAGGCATATGATGCCCCCAAAGGTTCTAAATACAGGAGGACCTTCAGTCTTCTGCCTCTGGTTGGGGCAAATTTATTTGTCTCCATGACAATAGATTAGAAAACTTGTGCACAATAAACTCAAGATTTGAATCTTACTAATAATGCCGTGCTTTAAAAATGAATGCTTCATGTCATTTTCACCTATTGTGATGACTAATCATTGTGTTTTATTTTTATTAAGTTAATGTCTTTGTCAGTCGGATTAAAACAGGTTGCCAGAAAAAGGGCAGTCAAGCACAAATGTCATATTTTAGCTTAGAGATTCAAATAAAGCTTTTAAAAAGATAATAGAACTGGCACTGTGAAGTCAAAATGAGGCTCATAAGTTATTTAAAAATTTTTAGTCACTTTTCTAGGAGTCTTTTAAAATAGTATGTTACTCAAACTAAGTATGTAACAACAACAACAAAAGACTCTCCACTGAGTGTTGTCTCACTTCCAATAATTCCAATATTCCTTCCTCAATTCCAAATTAGTATAAGGACATTATAGCCAGGCCCAGGAAACTCATTAATAATTCAACATGCAAATTAATAAGAAGAGCAAATACCATTTTTATATCCAAGTTAAATTGTTTAGCTGAATAACTTCAGTCAATCCCTCATTCCCAAGGAAATGAGGCCACAGCTTCAACAATGATACCTAATTATACACATTCCCCCAACCCCTCACCCAGACATTCCTGCCTGTGTAAATAGCTTGAGAGCATGATATAGAAAGCCTGGAATAACAGCCCAAGCCTCCATTCAGGAAGCCTGGATTTTCCTCCCTGAAATCCCAGGAGGATTTACATTCTCTGAGCTTCAGTATCCAAACAAAAGAAAAATGACAAAGTTGAACCAATTGTTCTGCGGAGTAGAATAACGGATACTTCACACTGCTAGAGTATGTAAAAGCAGATTTGATCGTGGAGGCTGTGTTGATAGCATTGTTATAAGACACTAAAACCTAATGTTATTTGTAGAGAAAAGAATCACTTCAACAAGAACTTGAAGAACTCGAGATTTTAAATAAGAAGATGTGAGAGTCACCTTTCTGAAGAATACCTATTTCACTTAGACGAATAATATCTGCTTCACATTTTAAATGCTGGACAGTCTAAACTAAGCAGTTTCCTAAACTTAGCGTTCTAACATACCAGAATGCCACCATACTGAATCAGGAGAGTAGACTGCTCAGGTTTAGACACACAGAAAAAGTCCCAACTGAACTTTGACATGTTCATGCTGTAGCTCTTCTGTGAAACGCACAATAAGACTTCCAAAGCATGTGTGGGCATGCAGACATTAGGATACGCAAGTTTCAAGTTGGTGCAACTTTATCTATTATGTAAATAGGTTTTTAAAATACGTTTTCAACTTTCACTTCTCACTATGATTTAATTCGACTTTACTAAATTATGATTTAATTAGACTCCCCTTATATACAGATACTTTTCTTTCCCTATCTCCATCCCTTTCCTTTCCTAAGATCCTGTCCTTGGCAGGTTCACCCCAATTCCCAAGCATCGGAGCTCCCCTATTCCTGTGCATGACTTTTTTCAGTATATCTCTTTGCTACCTGTATTCTTACCTGTCGGCGCTTAGGGCAGTGAGAGTGAACACAGAAACCCCCACGGAGGTGAGCTGGATGGCTGGGATGAGTTTGCAGCCCAGCTTGCCGAACACCCATTCATCAAAGAAGTAGCGGGAGGCATCCACGGGGACACAGGTCAGCAGCAGCAGCAGATCCCCAACAGCCAGGTTAGAGATGAAGATGTTGGGGACGCTCCTCATGGTGCTGTTGGTGAGGAATATCTTCACCAGCATGATGTTGCCCAGCAAGCCCACCGTGATGATGAGTAGGTAGAGGGATGGGATCACACAGCGGATCACCAACTCAGCGGTGGTCCCATCAGAGCCCGGCAGGAAATCTTTTTCCCACACCTCGGGAACCAACTCGCTCTCATTCGCCTCCGAGGGCAAAGAGAGATTGGGAAGAGACTTGGGGGGCATGGTCTCTTTTCCCAGGGAACCCGCAGGAGTTTTCATGCACTCGGATCCCTCCAAAAGGGTAATGAGCACGATTTGATTTGATTGATTGATTTGCCTCTAATCCCGGGAAGTTTAAAGCTCCTGGGACTATGTCACCTCTCCGATCCAGCAGAGAAGTCTGTGCGCGCTGCGCTCCGGAGCGTCACCCCAGGAAAGGGTCCCTTCACTGTAGCTGCTTTGCAATTTAAACTCAAACAAAAAGCAAAGCAATGGAGGCTTTCTTCAGTCTCTAAGGCTCAGTTCCCGCTATTAGCAAGCAGGGAAGAACAAAAGTCAGTCCGGGTGGGACCAGGAGCCCTACCTGCCTAACTGGTCCGCCCCAGGAACGGAAGTCATCCAGGAGCTGTCCAGAGGGCGACAGCTGAAACGCTGGCACTGTCGCTGGGCACTTTGTGCTCACCCCACAGCTTTACTCTTCCCTCAGCCTTTCCCGATGTACTCCCCTGTGTAACTGAAGAGGAGCCGAGTCCCTTTTCATTCTCCGTCCCCATATACATCCATCCTCAACCGCCTCCGAGCAGGAGGAGCCCACGCAGGAAGTTTGTGAGCCTCTGAGGATTGGAGATCTGAGCTGGCAAGTCCCCAGTGCTGCAACACTGAATTTAGCACGCCAGCCAGGGACAAAGGACAAAGCCAGTGAAAGAATTCCTCTCCAACTCTATTCTACAATCCTCTGACCACCACCACCACCACCATCACCGCCCCAACCTAGAAACTCTTTCCTGCACTTGATGTGTCTTAAAACATACTTTATTGGGATGCATCGTGCATAAAATGCACATCTCTTAGATGTATGTTTCATTATCAGAACAAGCAGTCTAGTAGAATCCGCCACTATGCCTGCCTTAGTCTTATTTCTCTCGTGATATCTCTCTCTCTCCCTCTCTCTCTCTCTCTCTCTCTCTCTCTCTCTCTCTCTCTCTCTCTCTCTCTCTCTCCTATCTCTGTGTGTGTGTCTCGGATTACAAGAAGAGAAATTTTCAAAATACAATCATCTAACTTCTCCCTCATTACATCTGTGGGAGCTACATATGCTGTACGAGGAGCGGGTGTGTTGTTGTTGACTTTTATAAACATACAACTGCTCCTATCCACTCTCATGCTCACTAACATCTGGAAATGTCACAACGTAAGCCAGCTTAAATCAAGTTTTTGTGAACATTTTTTCACATGGCTTCTGCTGCACATACTTGGGTAAATTCCAGACTTGAATATGGTAGTCTCAGAGTTCATATTCACACGTTGTAAAACTAACGAGATTTTCAGTGTGAATTACCAGCTTGTTTTTCTTCTTATTATTGTGATATTAATGCTACATGCATGTGTGTTCATATATATACCTATAGCTGATGATGCCATTCCTAAATGTAGACACACACAATCTGACGTATTCATTGTCTGACAAGTGATGTTATATGTCACCTAAGGTGGTCTTGAGCTCTTGGACCCAAGTGATCATCTTGCTTCAGTCCCCCAAGAATCTGGAATTACAGGACCTAACTCTATATCCAAAGTAACAGATCAATAATCTGTCAATAGGAATAAAAGCATTTCCCAAATCACAATCACCATCATAATTTTACAAAGAAAAGAATTCTCAGGGCCAGTGAGTTGGGTCAGTCCATAAAGCAGCTATCCTGTAAGACAGGCACTCTGAGTTCATCCCTGAAGCCCAGAGAAGGTGTGGAAGGAGAAAAGCAACTCAGAAGTGCTGTCTCTGATTTTCATATGCATGCCACAGCATACTTGAACATATACAAAAACTTAATAACGACTATATATACATATATATAGATAGATAGATAGATAGATAGATAGATATATTAAACTGCCCAGAAATAATGTCTCAAAAATTAGACAAATGACTCTCTTGTCATTGGGAAAATGTGTGTCTGGGTTTGAGACTGAAAAGATAATATTTAACAATTAGAAGACAGTCAGGAATCACCTTTAATGATCCAGCCATGACGTGGTGATATGTGCACAGGTGCAAAGCCGTTTGTCAATTAAGTGGCTTTTCAGTCATCACCTATCACAAAGTATTTCACACAACAAGGTGGGTATTGGGATTGTAATCATTTTTTTTCTAACTTGATTTCAAGTCCCTGTTGTACTCTTGCACTTCGTTGCTTGCTCCACTGCAAAGTTTATATTGGCTAAATGGAATTTTCTTGTACATTTCTTTGGATATATAAACATTGATTTTTTTATTTTTGTACATTACAAAATGTACTTTTTCAAGGTAACTAACATTCCATAAGAATTGAATTGTCTCCTAGAAAATTTTCTCTTCAAATTAAGTTTCTCTGGTCACATTCAATCTCATTATGCAAAGTAAATTTTCAAAGAAATCTAAACTCTGAGAGGTCTCAAACTTTCAAGCTCAAACTATTCTATCTTATTGATTTTTGTTTTTGTTTTTCCTTACAATGAAATTGTATCACTTCCTCCTGATAGTGCTCCCATGCCCCTCTCAGATGGACAGCCTCTTTTGATTTTATTATATTTGTTACATATGTGTCTCTCTATGTATAAATAACTTACTAAATCTGTTTTTGTTGTTTGTAGATATATGGTTTCAAGGCTGACCATTCTGGTTTGAAAACCAATAAGAGGCTCAACCCTGAAAGAGGCTAATTATGCCTTTCCCAATAATCATTAGTTGTATGTAGTTCTCTGTCTATGGGTAAAACCCTGTTAGATTTTCCCCTTCCACGAATAAAAGCATGACTATTGATATTGCTATTATTTAGTACTGTTTATGCAGCCGTATTTAGGAAAAACTGCTTCACAGAGGATTTCCTAAGATTCTGGCTCTTACAATCATTCTGCCCCTTCTTCCTAAATGTTTGCTATGCCTTCAATGCAGGAGCTGCTATGTAAGTATATCCATTGGGACTTGGCTCCCACCAATCTTCGTATTGTGTTCAGTTGTGATTTTCTGTGATGGCCTCCATTTGCTATGAGAAGCTTCTTTGATGAGGGGTTGTAGCTACACTTATCTGTGAGCATAAGGATAAGATTTAGAATATAATATGGAATTAATGCAGAACCATGAAAGTGGTAGTGGTTGATTCTTTCCTAAGTCCAAGCCTTACTACCCCTGAGAAGCTGGCTAGGTTTTCAGTACCAAACATTATCTCTTTCCTGTTGAGTAGACCTTAAGTCCAATTAGACAGCTGTTGGTTGCCACATACATGTGAGTGCTCCTTCTTCTACTTGTATTAATATCTAACCATGCTGGTCATTACTATGGTTCATAGGTGCTGCAGTTGGATAGGACTGTTCAATTGATTTCTTCCCTTCTCAGATTACAAAGTATTTTCTGGAATCATGGAAGCTATACCACAATAAAGAGGCTGTAGGATTAGATACAGCTTGAGTCATCTGAGTTGTGTATTTTAAATGTGTTCCATCTTCAGCAATAGGGGCCCACCCTCAACCCTCAAACCCTGAGAGGCAATCAATGGCTACACTGATAATCTATATTACTTTGGAAATCATTTGGATTACCCTGACCAACCCTTTGAAAGGAGGTTTCTCATGTCTGGTACTATGATAGTTTATAGTTATCATATTTTAATGTATGTATATGAAAGTATGTGGAAATCTAAAGAATTATATAAATTCTTCTGATCATCTGTACATTCACAAACATTTAGATTAGAAAAGTGTTTAGTCCAAAAGCTGTGCTAGCAAATATCCAAGTAATGAAACTCATAGAAAGAAATCATTTATATTGGTTGGCTTTACATTTTTAATAAATCTCTCTATATATTTACATAGAGATTAAAGTTCATAGTAAAGGATATTATAGACAATACCTCAAGAGTGATTATTTTATTATGAAATTTCATAAAAATATTATTACTATGTAACAACTACTAGAGGCGTCACAAAATTCCAAATAGAATATGAATGTTATCTCACTTTTCAACACACATCAAAAACAGGCATTCACTGAAAGAACAAAACGTTTATTTTATTCAATGTGCCATCCATCATCTGAGATTCACATCTCACTAATAGCTTTAAATATTCTTTGATGTAAGTATTTAAGTCTTATATTTTACATGAGACAACTAATGATTGAAGTAAGAGGATTTGCTTGACTGTACAAACAACTCAATAAAACTGTATTTTGAAGTTTATTTTATGAGTTCAATGTCGATTCTATCTCTAAAGAAAAAAGAAATACAAAGGTCAGACAACTAGACATTATTTCATGGGTAAAGCACTTGCTGTGTAAGCATGAAGACAGCATCACCCATGTAAAACCTGGGTATGACATGTATCTTTAACACCAGCAGGAGAGTAACAGGAATAAGTAGATCCTGAGGCCTTCCAGAAGGAACAGTTTAGTCAAAATGGAATATTCCACTTTCAATGAGAGACTCTGTCCCAAAAATTTGGTGGAGTGGTATAGTAAGATAACTGAAGTCATTGTATATTTATACACAGGAGTGCTTCCTTGTACACACACACACACACACACACACACACACACACACACCACATAATACAACATAATATGATGTATAAAATTAAATAAGATTAAAAGCTAAAATGCATGAATAAATGTAATTTCTATGTAACTAAGGGGTGAGTTTTTAACTCTGATGTATTGAATATTCATATGCATTAGAGCTTTTATGTCCCTAATACAAAACTATAAAGAATCATGTCCTTGTTTCAAATTTGTTAATATAATTATTTTATAAGTGAATTGAAACAATTTGAATTTTATATTACTCCATAATCTTTATCTTCTGCAATGTATTTTCCTTCAAATTATTATGAAGCAATCAAATGTTATACATTTTATAACATTGTAACAGGTTTTTTTTTTATTTAAGAGAGTGGGAAACACAATGTATCTACAATTATCATTGCTCTTTAATAAATAGATGCCATTGCAATCAATGTCACAATAAAAAAAAGAAAATGAAAGAAGAGAAAGAAAAGAAAATGTATAATAGCAATACAAAAAATACTAAAAGCATAGTGAAACTGGTAGAATAAGAATTAAGATTAGCTGAAGAGAATAGTAAATTCAAAGACAGTTTCATATATAAGAAAAAATGTATTTAAAAGTATGTTGTGACAAATGAACACAGGGAAGTATAGATTACTTAATAGACAATACTTGGAAAACCAGTTCACATTACAAGAATGAGTCCCTACACAACACTAAATATATTAGAATTTCAGTGAATTAATGAGGAAATGGTCTGGGAAAGACATGAGAAAAAAATCATAAAAGTGCTTGTTACCAATTAAATGTATGGAACAATTATCCAAAAAATAACAAGTAAACAACTTGTGGGACAATAATGCTATAAGTAATATAAATTCTTAGCAGCAAGAATGTAAAATCCTTTGACTGTTCACAGCATCTGGTACATTACTCAGAAAAGTATTATATCCAAAGTTGGAAAGAATTAACGATACATTAAAGGCCTTTCTGATTTTTCTCCCCAACCAGAAAACTATAATAAGGACTGAAACTCAGTTGATCAAAATTAAACCAATAATGATATGGATGCTATAACAGAAGATGGATAATGAGGAAATTAGAAATATGAATGAATTGTATTTCTTTGGTCATAAAAGGAAAAGGCATCCTAGGGAAAACATAGAGAATTTAAAAAGGTATAGTTTGACTTTCTACAAACAAAAACAATGTCTACTTTGAAAAATAAGCTTTATACAATTAGCAGCAGGAAAAAAACATTGCAAGAGAACAGGCACACTGAATTTCAATGTGATGATATGTACTACTTAAAATGAAATGTGGAAGAAAATTTAATCTAGCGTTAATGTGCCCATGATACTTAGTTAACCTAATATTCCTTTGAGTGCCAGAAAGTGAGATAAAAAGAAACAGAAAAAAATGTTATTGAAGAAATACTGTCCCTGGTTTTGTGTATTTATTAAAAGCTAAAATCCCTGATAATATGGGAGGCTTAATAAATCCCAGATAGAACAAATGCAGACATATTTATCATAGTATGAAATCAGTGGTCTTCTCACTAAGGTCAGAAATAAAGCAGGGATGTCCCTCCTTTCACCATTCCTTTGTAACAGTGTATTAGATGTCTTCAAAAGTGCAATAAGACAAGAAAAGGAAATAAAGTAAACAGGAAGGAAGAAATAAACTGCTTTAGTTCATAAATGACATGTGAGTTATACATGTAGAAAATCTGTGGTAACAAAAACTGGCAAGAAAAATCCTTTTTGTAAATAATGAAGAATTATACCAGGATTTCAAAGCTTAAAATTAATGTACATAGTCAATTGTTTCCCTATATACTATCAATATTAAGTCGGTTATAAGCTAAAAACATTAAAGCTTTTGTATTGAGTCTCCAAAATGAAATACATAGATGAAAATATATATATATATATGTGTGTGTGTGTATATATATATATATATATATATATATATATATATATATAATTGAGGAAAACTAAAAAAAGTCTAGCAAATAAAATCAGAGAATTAAATAAATGGGAACAATAGTCCATATTTATAGATACTAAGAAAGACTTGAGCTATCTATCCATTATCACACCTTGACCTATAGATTCGATGCAACCCACTCAACAGCAAAAAGGTAATTTGTGGACATCAACGAGATGACAGTAAGGTTTCTGTGGATTTCCCAAAGACTAACAATAGTGACACCAATATTGGAGAAAAAGTACAAAATCAGAGAATTGATTCTACCTAAAGACATACTACAAATATGGAGTTGTAAAAATAATTTGATGATGGTGGAAGAATGAAAAGTGAGTCTGTGGGGAAGAACATAGGTCCTGAATCTGTTCCCACAAACTAGAAACAACTGAGAAGAACTAAAGGCCACACAGAGAAACAAAAACTGTCTAGCACATGGTGATGAATCAAATGCATATCAAAATGCAAAATCACCATCATCATCATCATCACCATCATCATCACAATTGTCATCATCATCATCACCATCATCACCTAGGCATAGATCCTACACTGAACAAAAAACTTAACTCACAATTTATCGTAGACTTTAATGTAAAACACAAAACCATAAAATTTCTACATAATCACATGAGAAAAATGTTTAAATGACAAGGCATGACAATGGGCTATTTCTAAAAAAATGGTAAGTTGCATTTACTGACTTAATAAAAATATAAAACTTCTTCCCTGTAAAAACTACTGCCAAAAGGATGCAAAGACCAGACCACAAACTGGGATCTGTGAACTAAAATATATCAAATTACAATTACATATATATCAATTACAAAACACATTTATCCAAAACAAACAGAGAATCCTTTTTAATTTCTTGAATTTATTTACTTATTTTATGTGTATGATTGTTTTTTCTGCATGCATACATACATTCCACATATATGCCTGGTGCCTGAGAGATTGGAAGAGGCTATCAGATTCTCTGGAACTGAGTCTACTCTGTGGGTGCTGGGAATTGAACCAGGGTCCTTTGCAAAAAAATAAAAATAAAAATAAAAAAGTAAGTGTTCTAAACCAATGAGCCCACCTTCTGGCCCCCAAGTACAAAAAGAATTTTTTTAAATAAACAATAAGAAAACTGACTCAGTAAAAATTGAATCAAAGACCATTCACATACCTCTTGAAAGATTATAGATACATGGATCTGTAGAGCTCACTGGCCAATCAATGTAGCCATCTGTGAGTACCAGTTTCAGGGAGGCACCCTGTCAAAATAAAATAAAGTAAAAAGTGGTAGAGGAAGATACCTAGCATCCTCCACTGCCCTCTACATTCACATGATCATACACATATTTATATTCCACAAACAAAAAAATTAATTAAAACATCAATATAACAGTTTTTTACATAACCTTAATCTTTTAAAATTGCCACTCAAGTAAAAATATGATTAGAAAGGATAAAAGACTGCAAGTGACATAAAAGAAAAAGGGGAGGGGTTACTTAGGGTAAAAAGTTTAAATGTGATTAAAAGCAGAAGTGTAGGGGATAGCAAGGCTTAGGGTTAGGTTAACTAAAACTGAAGATATATGAATAAGCTTTATGTAAATCCACTAGTCTGTAGACTCATTGCAAATATTATATAAAAAGGGAGTTTGATTTGTCTTCTGTTTCTAGAAGACATGGGTTATTTAGGGAAATTTAAATGTCAGGGGTAGGCACCTCCAGATGAATTATTGGTCAAGGAGTCCACAGAGACATCAAAATCACACAAAATAACACAAAATAATATTGTCATTGTTCCTGGTTGCCCGCAATCATTAAGTGGTAAGACCATACTTCCAAAGACACTATTCACTTTGGTTGAGGGACATTGAGAAATCAATCTCAAACTAATCAAGAAACTTCATGTTGTATGCTTTTACAGTGCTAGAAAGTTCTATAAAGGCTGCTGGGGAGAAAAGTTGGTCTTACCTCATCAATGGACCTTAAATGCTACAACACCAACCTACCAGGCAAGTTGTAACCACTGTTACAATAATAGCATGATGGTTGTTGGTATAACCAACCATTTTCTGATTGGACTTTAGGCCTCCAATCCACAGGAAATATTTCATTCCTGGTGCTGTAAACCTGGTCAAAAGCTTGTGACTGGGAATGTCTTAAGCCCCAATGGCAAACCTACTCATGTTTCACTAAATGGTAATGGTGTCTCAAATCCTTTCTTAATATTTATGTTTATACACATAGATTTGAGCTGCTGTCAACTTTGTTCAGAGAAGCTTCTTTTTGGAGTGGGCAATGATTAATACAGACTCATAACTGATCAAAGTGATGAAAATAAATGACTGTGATTCCTTGGTCGTAGATGGGTCATCTATATCAACCTTCCCCTATCCAAAGCTCAATGTATATCACAGAAGAAGAGGCTAACAGCATTTAAGAGCCAGAAGATGGGGAGAAATAAGAACTGTCTAGTGTTGACTTCTCAACATGGCTACCATGTGACAGACTTTTCCTCAGGAGAAATAACACACATGTATACACACCCCATAAAAGGAACCCAAGACAAACAAAAGTGATGATGTACTCCAAAATCCAAGTTGGCGATGCAATGAAGTTTGATGGTTTGAAGTTGTTAACAGGAGTTTGGGTTAAAGGTGACTGCGAAAGCAGGGATACACTCCAACTCTGGTAAGACTCATGAAAGTTGCATCCCTGGAGCTCACTGCACAATTCACAGCCAACCTGCTCAGTCTCTATCAGACCCCACCCCACCTGACCCCACCCACAGTTGCTTTCTGCTTCATATAATGCTTCGGAGGGAAATTGAGTGGCTTGCAAGTTTCAGCTTCTTCAGGCATGGGATTGTTTAGTTACTGGGATTCATGAGTAGATTCTTCCCTTCTGGAGGGACTATTTCAATTCAGGTAAAATGGCTACACAACAATGACATGGCTCATGGACATATTAGCTTACCACAGCTGTGGTTGTCTGCACTACACTTTCACAAGAACAAGTTAATAAAAATTTCACTATGAATGAAGGAGGGTTCCCAAGACTCTACTTCTGGCTAAGGAGCTGTTGTCAGTTGATGACTGCTGAGGAAGGGAAAGTTACTTAGGGGCAATAGATTCTGGTAGGTTGTTCATGCCCCTTATAGATTTGAATGCTTGGACACCAGGGAGGGACACTATTAGGAGGTATGGCCTTGTAGGAGGAAGTGTGTCACTAAAGATGGGCTTTGAAGTTTCAAAAGCCTTAGTCAGGCGCAATGGCTCTCTCTTCCTGCTGCTTGCTGATCCTGATATAGAACACTCAGCTCCTCTCCAGCACCATGTCTGCCTGTATGTTGCTATGCTTCCCATCATTCTGATGATGGACTAAACCTCTGCAACTGTAAGCAAGCCCCAATTAAATGCTTCCATTAATAGAGTTGCAGTAATCATGGTATCTTTTCACAGCAACAGAACAGCGACTAAGAAATAAAGCTATTAATAATTATGATAATCTTTTAAAAGGACATAAATTGAGAGTAAGATAGATTGTTGACTTCTGGAGGCAGTTTGCAGGAGATAATGAGGGATAAATAAGATTAAAATAACATATATGTATATGTGTTTGTGTGTGTGTATGTGTATGTGTGTGTGTGTGTAGGACATTTTCAAACTGTAAATTAAAATGTTGTTTAAAAATTAAAAGAAAATAAACAAGTAAAATGCTACACATAAAGATATCCAATATCATGCTTTTAAGGTATTGCAAATTAAAATAATGGTGATTTCATATATATATTGGGATGGCTAAAATCCAAAACACTGGCAGAACTAAAACTAATGAGAATTTGGAACAACATGAACCCTCATTCAAGGATGATAGGAATGCAAAAATATAGAACACAGCTTGGCAGTTTCTTGCAAAGCTAAACATATTCTTAGCATATGATCCAAGTATTATCTTTGGTGTTTATGCAAAGGAGTTGAAAACATACTCTCTAAGGATTCTGCCTGACATGACTGCTGCCATCTTGACATGTATCTACCATCATTGCCCCAGAGTAATAGCTTCCCAACAAACCATACACGCAGACAAACTGTTAGAGCATTACCACCTAGACTGCTGATACAGTGGTGTGCTGCATTTTTTATTAGCTTACAGCACATCATGTACCTATCCTCAAGCTAAGAAAACATTACTTTTGTCATTGCCCAAATATATGCATCTCTTTCTTACCCAAAATATGGGAACCCAGTGTGGTTTTCCTAATAACTAGGACCACACTTCCACCAACTGATCTCTCAATAAATTATTTTCTATGCAATCCAAGATCAATTTAGCTCGTTTTCTTCAGGTTTATACCACCTTGACTATGACAGTCCTCAAAAACTAGAACTAGATTATTCCAAAACATATATATATATATATATATATATATATATATATATATATATATATATATATATTCACACACACACACCCTACCATCTGTACCTACATCAGACTTGCTATTGTCAAATTTGGGAACAAGATGTCTTTCTGTAAATCAATGGAACAAAAGAAAACTATAATAGATAAAACAATGGATATTATTCAATTCTGAAAATAAGCTCTAAACTGTCAAAAGATTCAGCAAAAATAGGAAGGCATAACTAGGTGAACAAAGGCAACTTGAAAAGGATACACACCATATTATTCCAAACATAGGGAATTCTCCAAAAGGCAAAACTAGAGACAACAAAGGGAACGGTGGCTGCCAGCTGAGGAGAAATCTGAATATGCAAAGTACACGGACATTTAGGCTAGTAAAAATACCTTTTATGCTACCATAATGATAGATGAATCTAATGCATATAACACACACCACTAAGGGTGACTCCAAATGTAAAGTATCGTCTTTG
Organism: Cricetomys ansorgei; assembly: GCA_026225945.1. Classification (NCBI taxonomy): domain Eukaryota; kingdom Metazoa; phylum Chordata; class Mammalia; order Rodentia; family Nesomyidae; genus Cricetomys; species Cricetomys ansorgei. The sequence continues at coordinate 102,146 of JAMJFZ010000882.1, read as the reverse complement.
TGTGGATTATAGTGTTTGAACATAGGTTCATTAATTATAACAAATATAACAATCTGGTTGAGGACACTGAGAAATTGTACATTCTTAATATCTAGAGAGGTTATATGTATGGAATCAGTGCATCTTTAAAGTTGTGTCTTGCCAAAAGTCTCTGAATATATTAGCCAACTTGGGCCATGACAACAAAAAAACCATATATTTATTTCTATGTATTTTCAAAGGTATTAGAGACTAACAAGCTTCCTTGGACCTCTTTAATAAGGGCACTGTTCCCTCTTCTCTAGTGACTTAATCATCATATGAAGTCCCTATCTATGCTACCTGATACTACTGATTAGGTTTTCATATATTAATTTTGGAGGAACACAAACATTCAGAGAATAATACAAAATATTTTCCCTTTTAATAACCAATATGAAGGTAACCGAAACTAGCAGTTTTTTACGTGTGTCTGCTTCTGAATTTCAAGAAGTTATCACACAATGGATGATACAACATATATATTAGATCAAATAAAAATTCTACTCCTAGGTTGAATGCAACCTTAAGGTAAACAGAATCTGGCACAGGAAAATTAGGACTAATAGAATAAGCTTCAATGAAGAGATACAATTAGAGAAAGAGCAGGTCTTGTGAGAAGAAGATAAGATACCCCACAGTTACACTATTCTAAAAAGAAGTGAAATGGTGAGAAGCTTCTGGGTCTTATTTATGTTTTTGTTCTTTCCAAAATGGTAAAAAATATTCAGATGAAGATGTAGCTCATTAGTGGAACACTTGCTTTGCATTGTGCATGGTGCTTTAAATTCAATCCTCAGTGCCTTAAAAATGGAAGAAAAAATAAAGCAATATTAACCCTATGTGAATTATTAAAAGAATTAGCAGAAGGAAAACCTTCAGATGAACAGTTAGAAGTAGAAACAGAAGCAGCCTTCTATGAGAACACAATTAGAATAATGTTAGAGAGAGCTCCGTAAACCTAGCATTCCCAGGGGAAAAAACAGAACTGGTGAGAATTATTAATACACATAATCCTTAATATAATCTCTGACATTTTCTGTAGTGCAAAAGAAATGAAGAGACTGTCCAAACTACCTGCAAGCGTCTGTGGTATCTGAGAATCAACCCATCTCCACTAGCCCTCATAATCCCCAGTTATCATGGCAGCTGCCTTCTGTGTGTGAGCAGCCACAATCACAAGACTCTATCTTCCTCTGCTCTCAGAAATGCTATAGTTTCCTCCAGGGATGATCAGGGTACCACTGGTTATCAGTTTCCAAAAACCTGAGCTCTAGTCCAGCCAAAGCAGCTGAGTGGTCTGGGGCAATCTTTATCCACCACTAGTACATCAAAAGTTACCCAAGTGTAGCAGTCTATCAATACTGGGACCCTAATCACCTTCTCTCTGGTTCACTTGAAGAGGGAGACTTATGGTGAAGAAAATTATACTACCACCCTTGCCTATTGTTCTACCTGTAAAGCAGTGGTGTTACTCAAATAAAAAAAAGACATATTCTGTTTCTGCAACAGACGTTTTCCTGAGTTGGGGTATTGAAGAAAAACTAAAAAACTAGAGAAATCAAAAGCCAGACCTAAGGAAAAACTTGGAAATTTACAGATGAAAGTCATTCTTCAAATCAGTGAAGTTTATGATGCCCTGTAGCTTCTAAAAACAATAAGCTAAATCATAAGCCACCTACTTACTTCACAAGAGAGAACCAAAGAAACAAGACAGAACAAAGCTTAAATACTGACCTTACCCTTTGCAAAGGGTTCTGAATTTAATTGAATCATATTGTGAAGCATTTAATGCCCCTAAGGTATTATTAAAAATACAATGCAGCATCAGTCAGCAATTAGTGAAAGCTAACAGCTGGATATGATGTTTACTAAGGCAGACAAATTAATAAGGAGTTCAAGGAGGAGCTGGAGAAACATCTCAGTACTTCTGTGTGCTTATTGTTCTTACAGAGGAGTAGACTTTGGTTTCCAGCGCTCAAAACCATATGTTACCCCATTGCAAGTGTCTCTAATACCTCTAGCCTCTGTAAACACTTGCACTCAATATATCCATACATATACATATAAGTTAAAAAATAAAATACACGTTTTAAAGTGTTCAGGGACAAAGAATATCAAAACAACACTTCACAAATGACTTCATAGAGTGGCTTTCCACATACACAGCTTCCATCTCCAAAGAGTGACATCAGAGGCTGCACATTGTGGAGAACAGAGACATCACTTAAATAGTTCAACCTAGTCAACAAATATAAACGAGCAGATAGGTTTGAAAGTGGTCACGATACAGAGTGGATGCAATGTATTATCTCAACTCTAGTTTTCAATGAAAACTTATGAGACATGAAAAGAGACAAGGCATACATGTAGGAAAGAGCAGACAAGATAGTGAAACACCAAAGGTAACACATGAAAAGTTCAAGTTAATCATTTCATAATGATTTTGTCCATACTAGCTGAATATAATACTCAAAATACTCAAACAACCAAACATGCCACGGTTTAAAAAGAGCAAGAAGGTAGGAAATAATGTCTCATTGCATGCAGGATATTGAAGAGGAGGCAATTCTTTCTAAGAGAACCCCGTGTAAATTCTGAAGACGGGAAGTGAAACAATCAACATAAAATACTGCAGTCTCAGCTCTGAGTTTGAACTGGCAAGACATCAGTAGAACTGAAAATAGACTGTAGTGAGTGTGTTGTCTGGAGACAGGAGAAGGCAAAATGAAAGTGAACAAATTCAGACAACTCTGGCATGTCTTTAAGTATGCTGCAGTGTATGAAATATCACAATAGCAGACAGATAACAAGACACATACAATATTCAAAAAGTAATGGATGAAAATTTCTCAAATTTGGTGAAACAGATTTAAGACACATTGAAAACCCTAATACCCTCCCAACTGGACAGCACAAAAATATCTATATCTAGGCATTTTGGGGATATAAAAATATTCAAAAAGAAAAGCAAAGGTTAAATAGGAAAGCATCAAAAGAAAAATGACTTGTCAAATACAAGGGAACATCTGTAGGTTAACAGCTCATTTGTCTCTCCTCGAAAGAATGGAGGTTTATGCTCTAATGGGGTGGCATATTCACAATAATGAATGAAAACCTGCCAGTCAAGAATCTAATAATCAGCCAAGCTATCCTTTAGAAATGAAAGCAAACACATACCCAGACAAAAACAGTATTTTATGATAGCAGTATCATTTTAAAAGAAACATGAAGGACATTTCTACGATGGACTCTGCTGCCAACAGAAACTTATTTGACAAAAGATGAGAATGGCCACATATCTGTGGGTATAAGGATAAATTTTTAGGACGTATTTAGAAATTATACTAGTTTAGGGAAGTGTCAGTAGTGAGTTCTCTCTAGAGTACATGAACTCACCAGTCACAGGCAGTTGGATAGGTTTACAGTACCAGGCATGAATTCCCTCTTATTGAGTGGACCTCAAATCTAATTAGATGATTGATGTACCTCCAAAATATAAGTTCCACTAATCACCCCCAATTGATACACACACAACACAACCACTTCACCCAAGGCTTCTGGGATATTGAAGAAGAGGAAACAGATTTTAAGAGACAGAGGATCAGGACATCTGCTACTATATAAGTAGGGAAAGCTCACCCATGAAATATTAAAAATGTGATACCTAAAAGAAACCTTACATAATGACACCCTGCTGCCATCCTATCATGGAAGTGGTGCCAGCCACCAATGAAAAGCAATTGGCAATTAACAGGCTGCTAAGAGTGGAAGAAGCAGACTTTTCCAGAGACAAGCCCACTGATCAGTTATCCAATCCTAAGTAGTCATTTTTACACATGTATGCATATGAGCAACACTAAATGAACTCAGCAATTTGTATTTAAACGTGTGTGTGTGTGTGTTAGTAATAATGAAGGAGAGATTATAAATTTGAGAGGGAAGGCCAAAGAGGACCTGGAGAGGGGAGAGAAGGATGGAAATGATGAAAACACAGTATTCATGTATGAAATTCTCAAAACAAAATGAAATATTACAAAAGGAAATATATGTTTTAAACAATGCATTATATTTTAATTATGTTTTCCCTTAGTTTTAATAGGTAATTTTATTGTCATTGTTGGTGTTTTTGTGTTTATCATATAATTATACACATTTCTAATTACATAACAACTTTGGGTAAATACTTTGAATATTAAAAAAAGGCTATGGAAACTTCCTCAGTTGGGGAACAACTGACAGCAATCCAAATCCACATGAATTAATATAATAAATTCTATAATTATGTAGTTATTCTTTCTCCTCCCAGTTTCACTAAAAAAGATATTACATGACATAAAAATTACAATAATATATTATTGGGCTGGTAACATAATGCAAATGCAATGTCTTTGATAATATTATCACCAAAAATGGGGGCTATAAAAAAACTAGTATTTTGGGCCCAGTGAGATGGTTTAGAGGGTACAGTCATTTGCTGCCCAACCTATTAACCAGACTGTTTTCTGGGATCCATAGGGTAAAACAGATACCCATGAGTTGTCTTCCGACCCTCCATGTGCCATGTCACATAAGCACATATGCGCGCACATACACACACACACACACACAAAATAAGTAGAGGTAATTTTTAAATTAGGATTAATATTTTAATTATTTTTTAATTTTTATTAAAATAAAATAAACACTAAAAGCAATATTTTTAACTTACTGAAACTATTTATATTCATCAGAAGTGGATCTGACAGCATGCATATGATAATCCATAAAGTGAACATTGAGAATATAAAACAAAAAAGTACAAAATTAAAGTTCTTGAAACAGAAAAGAGATTAACTTCTCAGGACCTGAGAAGTTAAGAAAATGGGAGAAGTCCTAATGACGGGAGGTTTCTTTGAGCAAGACCAAAGTGTTTCTAAATTGATAGTGGTGATGGTTGTGAAACTCTGTGAATGTAGTAAAAACTACTAAACTGTACACTTTCTGTGGCTGAATGGCATAGTATATGAACCATGCACCTGCAAGCTTGTTAAGAAGCAAAGCCAGGAGGGACTGGTGAAGAAGGGCAACTTCCCAGACTCTTAAGCTCATCATGCTACTTCCAAAACCATTTATAGAAAGCATATTGGACCCTCTAAGTTATGGAAGTTTCTAAGTGATGAGTGGATTTTATATTAATCTCCTTGATGATTCTGACCTTTAAATTCAAAACAATACGTGACTAATTAAGGAACTTATAGAAATAGGAAACACATAAATTGCTTCTTTCCTAATACCCATAAGAAGTTGATTGGTTACCTTGGAAGACCCTTCATTTTGGGAAAACATTTCGATTTAACTCTACAAATCATTAGAAGGTCTGTCTGTACTAATGCTTAAAAAATTCTGGGGCCTAGAGCAAACCTTTGGTTTGTGCTGATACATACAACTAAACCAAGTACTTGAGAAGAGATCCTGTCTGTTAAAGAGAGGCAAGAAATTCAACAGCCAATATTTTTATTTACAGCTAAAAATCAAATTGAGTATTTCTTAATGAGAAAAGTTGCTTTGTCTACATAATAGAATTTCTATGAGTTTTTAACGATTAGCATTACTTTTGAAAATTTAGCTTGTTACTTAAGATTAGTACTATCAGGGAACCACTTTAGAATAGTATTGTCCAACCACTTGTTTCAAATTGCTGCAAAAAAAAAGCTGAAACAGGTAGATTTACTCAAATCAGAGCATAAAATTGGATGAGATTGACTTTTGTACAAACAAGTGTGTACTCAATAAATGTCCCTTACTTCCCATTTAAAACACAACTCTTTCTGTTGCAATGGTTCTCAACTTATTTGAGGATAGTCCAATACCTTCCAGCACAGAACCAATGCTGTTTTGAAGTTTAATTCTTCAAGAGACAGCATAAGCAAATAACTCAACCCATTAATATTTACTAGTATTTGCTTGTTTTAGTAAGCCCACTGAATTGTCACTCTGTATCCAATTTTTGTTCCAAATGTACAGTAGATTTGAGAGAGTCATTTTCCCACATGGAACACTTAGCCTAGATGGGAAACCTGCTACATATGCCTCAAAGATGAGCAGGATGATAATTTCCTTAGAGTAGTTGCCATGACTCTCAATTGAACTCTATGCAAATATTTAGTGGAATCAACAATGATCCAGTTTTTTCCCTCTAGTGCATGACGACAACACTCCATCATAGACAAAACATTAGTCTTTATTTTCTGCAAAAGAAAGTGGTTGTTGTTTTTATTTCCTCCATATATGAAATGGACAAAAATAATAAGCATCATCTTCAAATTCCATGTCTCTGTGTGGTGTGTGTGTGTGTGTTTGTGTGTGTATATATGTATGTATGTATGTGTATCAGAAATTGGACAAATCACTAAAATTCCCTGGTATCTCATAAGCATCTCCCAAATGAGTCTCCACCAATCTGTCTTCACCCTCGGCATCCTTATTACTGACTGAGCTTTATAATTTAACTGACAAACACATCTCTGGTGGCCTTATTGGACAGTTCAATAGTATGTCTCAAGAGCGCCACCTACTGAGTGCTAGTTTCATTTCCTAAATCTCAGAAGACAACTGTAAAAGCAAATCAGAACCAAATCAAAGGGGGGAAAAAGACAATGGGATTGTTCTGCGGCCAGCATGTCATTTCATCCACTCTTTCTAAGTATGGGTGTAGTAATCAGAGCAATGAATGTCCCATCACAGAAAGAGCTAGTTTGAAATTTCACAAATATATAAATATTTTTTACCATCCTTCTGTAAACCTTGTTTAATTATTATAAACAGTATGAAAATAATGTGATGAAATAACTCCATATGTCTTATTAACCACACACTGATAATACAAGCATAACATCAATGTGAAGAGTCAAACAATAGCCACATTGTAATTTTTTCTTATCTATGATATACACGTATAACAAGCAGCCATGCTAAATTTGGAAGCATCAACATAGATCTAAACACTGAAGCAATTACCATAAAAATAAAAAAAACCCAACTGTCTACAATGTTACCATTCCCCATGGAGGCTTTCATCCTTGCAGATAAAAACATCCCCAAAACACAGTTATCCAATCCTATGCCCACTGCCTGTACATTCTTGTTTAGCAGAGGTCATCCTGTGTACAATCTCACTGCATTTTCTCGCTCATGCTATCCCTGCTGATTCCCCAGAGGTTTCTTAGCATGGAGATCTCAATTATGAAACAGGAAAAGTTCCCCTCAAAGCCAATATGAGCAGTCACAAAGTATTCTGCAGAGGTTAAAAGCCTGATATGAATTTGGTCCACTGCATATAACCTGCATGCTATTGCCAGAGAAGACAAGAATTTGAATGAGTCCAGGTAGGAAAATCGATTGCCTTGGTCCTCAAGGACAAGCTCCACTGGCCAAGGCCAATACCTTTTTCTTTGGAATTGTAATTATCTCTATCTCCATTTTTCTTTTTCTCAGATAACTACATGGTTTGGACAATTAAATTAGTAATCTGATATTTTATCAAAATTTTTCTTTCAAACAATGGAAATTGTTCTCAATATGATAGGAATGATGACTCACACAAACAAATGTCTTTCTTAAAATTCACCATAGCCAAATCAAACTCAGGTTATTAATGAGAATGCTGCCTTCCTCCTTCATCATATTTACTTCTATCCTTTGGGCTCATTGAGTACAGTATTGTGTACAGGGTGATATTTCAGCTTCCTGATATTTCAGTACGTGTGTGTGTGTGTGTGTGTGTGTGTGTGTGTGTGTAATGATCAGATATATATATTGCTGACTGTCATTAAAGAGAAGAAAACAACATGATGTTGAGAAATTGTAGTCTGAGTAGTATTCATTTTAAAAGTACCAAGTGAACAAATGGGCATCAATAATATTAAGTTCAAAATTACATTTGTGCCTATAAACATATTGAATTACATCCCAGAGGCTCCAAGGAGAAAACCAGAGCAGTATTAAGAATAAGTCAGCAACATAAAGAGCAATTGCAACAGTGCATTTAATTATATGGCTAACAGTATGCAATCTCTAGATCTGTGAACCAAAATAAGCGTTTTTCTCTTTCTAAGTTGTTCGTTTTAGGGAATTTTGTTTTTAGGGGGCAGAAAGAAGATGATGTGATCATTACACTTTGTATACTAGTATTGAAATATCACACTACTGAAGTATAATGTGTCAATCAAAATTATAAAATATTCTATTTTTAAAAGCACTTTTTTTTCTGATCCATTCAGAATTTTTTGCTCACAAAGATGTTTTTCTTTAGGATTCTTCTGCAAACTGAAGTGTTCTGGTTTTTGTTTTACAAAAATGCAGTGGTTTTGTCTTACACTGGATATTCCCTGATGTTCCAAGCATTCTGAAAGAAATATTTGCTTTTAACTCAAATGATCAAGTGATCAATAATCAAATTCAGTCATGGAGAATACAGTTTACATTTATTGATAGATTACTATATTCTATTCTCTCTCTGTCTCTCTTTCTCTCTCTCTCTTTATCCCTTCTCTCTCTCTTTCTGTGTGTGTGTGTGTGTGTGTGTGTGTGTGTGTGTGTGTGTGTGTGTATGTGCACATGCTCACACATGCACGGGCATGTGTGTGACACACACATACGCACACAGAAAGAGAATGTGTGCACGTGTATGTATTTGGGTGTGTACATATAAAGAAGCTCATGGAGATCAGAGGACAACTGTGGGAGTTGAATCTCACCTTTCACTGTGTGGGTTCTTGGAATCTAACTCAGGCCATTAAGCTTGACACCTTTATCTCCTAAGTCACTTTGCTGGTCAGAGAAAGAACTTTGATAATTCTCTCCATGCCCTTAGTCTTACAGAGATATACATTGATTTCAACACTATAGGAATTTATACTTAAATGCTTATTGAATCTAGTCACAAGAAGCTGTTTATAGGATATTTGTCTCTAAGGACAAATGTAGTTACTAAAATCTCGTTTGAACACAAAGGCCTGAAAGTGGTCTTATTTTCAGACTCTTTGAGGAAAAATAAACTAGGACCATCCAATGACTGAATAAAGGGTTTCAAAGCTTACAAGGTTGCTGATTTACCTGAGCTCTGGAATGTTACTAATCTAGGGAAATTCCCCCATATGCCTGGGGTATCATTTGATTCCAAATTGTTTTGTGTACCAATTCTAAGCAGCTCATTCCATGAGAACCTTACTTTTTGTCAAGGTCTCCTAATGAGCAATTTTTAGACAAGCAACATAAGAACACATTCTTTTTATTTCTTGCCCATTCAGAGTTCCATTAGAAGTTTAGAGCTATATGTTTTACTCCAACAAATGTATTCACATAAATAATCTTTAAGCTTACTAGTATCATAAATTTTATTTAAATAGGCTCTGATTGTTATCATTGTCTTTAACATAATGGCCTTTAACTACTTTTTAGCTTCACTAGCATCATAATAATTAACATCGTTAGTAACCTGCCACCTAATAAATGAATGAATCACATATGCATGTGCACATTTTATATAGTAACATTGCTATTAGAAACTTGCTGCATATAAACTCATATTCTAACTTGTTTGTATCCTGGTTACAACAATAAATACTGCGGTTAGCTTTTACTCATTTTATGTACAACATAAATGTTTGCTATGAATAAGTCACTGTAGGTTATCTACAGAACCTTTGTTACATCTTAAAAAGCATCACTAGCATAAAATTTGGGTAAACCATTCACTTTAAAACTGTGAGAAATTATGAGATGCTTCTAATTCTTTTAGTTTATATGACTCAGAAATCTCAAACAATTATAGTAAGTAGGATATTAATACAATTATCTCACATATGGCTTTATATACTACAGCTACTGTACATCTACATCAGAAGGTCTCCATTAATATGATAAAGAAAAAATAGCACAGTCCAATGCATAATGAGGAGGAATGCATTAAAAATGGCATTAATTTTCCTTACAAAAGAGGACAAAATATTTTATAAATTAGGTGTTCATAACAGGAAAAGACATTAATCAGCTTTCAAAAGCTAAACATGTCTCAAGTTCATTATTATTCAAAGTAGTGAATTTTCCCTAGTAATAAGACACAAAGGAATAAGGAGTGGTTCTAATGATAGCCTAACAATTTAGTATGAGGTTTCTAATTCTGTCATCTGAAGCTTATGCACATGAGACTACTTACATGAACTAAAGTTCAATTCTAGAAGCATTTCATAAATTCAAGACATGCATCATATCTCAGCAATTCAAAATATGATTCCACATTTCCAAATATTAATGCATTAGAGAATAATGCTTTGTTAAACTAGAAGTAATCATTAATTTTCCCCATATTAAAGTATGCAACACAAGCATCTACAATCTCTCATTGTGTGCAACATTTGAATATGACAACAAATTGGTGGCATAATGACAGCCAATTGATGGCATGTAGGATTTATACTGAGGAAAATTAAGTCAGATACAAGAACCAACCAAGGAGATGCATTAGGCATTTAAGTTTGACTAGTAGTAAATAATTTTATAACCACATCGGCCATGCAATTTGCCAAACAAAGAAGAAACATTGAACATTCACATATTTAAGTTGTTATTTATCACAAGGAGAAATATGATTTTCTGATCAATGAATCTAAATGTTCCAGTTAAGGCACCATAACCTCAGTAACTCTGGTTATTACAATGATTTGAAGTGATATGAAAGATCTAATCATGCTGAAAGAAATAACTAATACTCCAAGTCTAATGTATTTGCAGCTGTCACTAATATCCAATCATACTAACTTATTTTTTAGAATATTATTCGTGGAGCACAAACTACCTTTGGGTCAAAATTCTTCCTTTGCCAAAGGTAACTTGGAATTGCTTAAGATAAAAGCCCTCAAAAGCCATGTTTATATACTGGACAGATTGCATCAGAATAAGAAAACAAAAATGGAAGATTATGTGTCTTCAGGCTTAAGTAGCCTTAGGTAAAAATAGGCTAAAATGTCCACTTCTGAATACCTTTTGAATTATAAGAACTCTTCTCAATAATCAGAATCATAGAAGAGGATGTAGATCTGAAAAAATAGAAACTGCCCATCTTCTTGCCAGCAGGCTGGAGCTGTTAGTGAATGATTATAATTCTGAACACATGGTCAGTGTGAACACTTACCTCCCTCTCTACACTTCCCTCATGGCCTCTCTCCATCTTGTAGCTCTGTCTCAGCAGAAATAGAAGTATTCAGGAACATCTCTATTATAAAGATCTTTTTAAGTAAAAGTACAAAGCATTCCCAGACTCATTAAGGTGGTAGAAGTTGTAGTTAAGGAACAGAAATAAGAAGTCAATAAACCATCCTATCAATTGTTCAACAACTGTTGTTCCAAATGAAAAGAACAAGAAGAGGATTATGGGTGTTCAGAATGTAGCATCTCCTCTCCTTTGAGTATGTCTCATGTCCATGTTCCTTGGGTAAGATAGTTTGGATCTGGAATGTCCCCAAAAGGCTGGATCCCCTGTGGCATTGAAAAGAAAACCCTTGAAGAGCTGAGACCAACTGACAGGTTATTAAATAAGTCATTAGCAGCACAGCCTTGAAGAGGATAGTGGAACTCCTCCCACCTGCCTCTCGACCCCACCCAGGGTTCTGCTTTCCTGCATAATTTTCCAGAATGTGATGCCTCACCACAGATGCAGTGCAATAGAACCATTGATTGTGCACTGAAAATTATAAAACATGACCCTAAATAAACATTAAAAAATGTCTCTCACAGGTATTTGCTACAGTGAAGGAAGACTGAACAATCCACAAATGTCTTAAATTGACATTGATATGGATAGATTCTGAGATGAGGATATGTGTACAGAATATTGATTGAAGACCACTCTCAAGAGTTGGATTCAGAAGAAAATGGGGAGGACTGGTCAAAGAAAGAACCACCTATAACATGATTGCCACTGGAGTTTTGGTCAATCCAAAAGGAAGCTCTGGGGTTGAGACAGTCCTTGAGTATTGTTCTGAATTAGGATTGGACTAGAACTGCATCAACCTATTACTGGCACAAGTCACCACTGGGAGGGACCTGAACTGGCATAACAATTCCTTGAAAGATAGGGCCATGCTCAAGACAGGATGTTGCTGTGCCATGTCAGCAGCTAATATTCCGCATAACAGTGGGATGGTATGAAAGCAGAGGACATTTTACTATTCACCACGTTTGGACCACGTTACCCTCATCAGAGAGGATTATCTTATTAGGTGTAGGTTATTGTTTGCTTTTACATGATGCCCTGAGAGAAGATCCAGATGCTGATGGACAGATAATTTTTTTCTGTTTTACCAAATATAAAGCCAAAGACTCTAGACACAGAAGGCACCTAAAAGATTTAAGTTCAGTGTCCTGTTGGCGAATGACCAACTGTCAAGTAGTGATCACAAGAAATTAATAATAATATGTATTTTCTAATCTGGTACTTATGTTTATGTATGATACTGAACACTTCACACAGGCTGTCTCAATGAATCTTAATAGAAACCCTAGGAGGTACATCATACAATTTTTCCAATGTTGCAGATGTCAAATTAAAACCTGAGAATTATTATAACATGTTTTTTGTATAACCAGTAAATAGTGGTATATTAAAATATGGGTGATTTTTGACTGTCATGGGTGTCAGCCTAGCACTCCATAAGTGAGGAGTTAGTTTTATTTAATACAATGTAAAACACACAGTAATCTGTGCTCAATCCCCAGGACGCACATGATGGAAGGAGGGAATCAACTTCTGTAAATTGTCTTATGGCTTCCATACATATGCTATGGCACATTCATTCCCCATCTCTGCAAAAACAAAGAGTACATTGAAATAAATAAATATAATAAAGAATTGTAAATTAACTAAATATCTGTGTACTTGTCCTCTACCAATAAAATCTCAATTCTTAAAGTGAAAAAATAGTACATCTAAGAACTAAATTGCTATATTACAACTATAAATACTTGTGCATTGGTCACATGTCCAACAATCTTAATTCTTTGACATACTATTGAAAACCTCAAAATGGATTTGTAAGAATTTCTGTTTGGAGATAATTGTCCTAGGAATCGGGTGTTTCGCCTTCAAAACTAGGAAATTACATCAATAACAACAACAACCTGTTTTAATCACTGCAAAAGATTCAGATCCTTATAAAATAAACAGTGCATAACTTCACTAAAATGAAACAAACAAGGAAACTGTGAATACTTCAGTGTATATCCATCTGTTTCCAGAGTCTTTACGGAAACCACAAACCCTAACAGAGTCTGGGTATCACCATGAACTGAGAAACAAGAAGTCAGTTTAGTGGGATGGAAAGATGCCTGGTTTGCCAAATGAGTGCAATAGAGGTGGATACTGAGCAGAAAGATCGCTGGAGACCTGCAGAAATGTCTGCTTGAGGCTTCTACTGAGGACTGAGACCAGAGCAAGACACATGATAAGATAGATGTAGGAAATAGATGAGGATGGGTGCCAAGTAGCTGGCCAAAACCTGAGAAAGAACCACTGTATGTTCTACACTCCCACAGACATGATGGCACATACTTCTCTCTCTCTCTCTCTCTCTCTCTCTCTCTCTCTCTCTCTCTCTCTCTCTCTCTCTTTCTCTCTCCCTCTCTGTCTCTCTCTCTTCCTCCCTCCCTCCCTCTCCCCTCTCTCTCTTTCTCTCTCCCTCTCTGTCGCTCTCTCCCTCTCCCTCTCTCTCTCTCTCTCACTCTCACACACACACCCCACACAAAATAGCCACAGGAAGATCACAAACTCAAGGAACCTCAGGCTGCTGCATAGCAGTGTTCTTTTACACAAACAAAAAAGTAGTTGAAACACACACACACACACACACACACACAAATCTGAAAGTAGTTTATGTTCTGAGATAGTTTTTATTCTCAGAATGGAGAGACCTCATAAAAAGGTTGTACTCTGTAGAATTCAGTCATGCACTGAAAAAATGCAATTTGGTTAATCATGGGCCATTTATATAACAGTGCCCCCATAAGATTAAATCGTCCTATGATATCTTTGCTAGTACACAGTAAATATGCACTGTGCTATTTGAACAATGATTAAAGTGCATTAACTGTGTATGTCCAGAATTCATCTTCATCCTGAGTCATGTGTGGACTATCCTCAGGAAAATTTTACTTCTATTGTGAGTCTAAATTTTTTTATATTAAAAGCAACTCTAAACCACTTTAACAGTGTTTAAACCAAGACTCAAAAGTATTCGTCAGAATTTAATAATACAGCTGCATGCCAGAACAAATAATAAACATATTTAAGAGAAGACTATAAAGCTCAACAGCCAACGAAATAAAATTTGCAATGTCAGGAAATCAGTTAAAAATTACCAGACTTATTAAAAGCTGGAACACATAATTAATATTGAGAAAATCAATCACAAGAAATAGACCTAAAAATGAAAAGCATGAAACTAGAAAATTTATTAAGCAGCTACGAAAATATGTCCTGTCTGTTTAAACAAGAAGAGAAAAATATTAACATAATTACTCAAAAAGAAACAGCGCCACTTTTATTTTAAAAAATAAAAGTCCTAAATTCAACTTCTTGAGCAGGAGTGACTCTGGAAGGTTAGCAAGGTTTTGCTTCATGGGCCATATGGTAAGGACTTTAACTCCATGGGCCACATAATTTATGCTGCAACTATCCAGTTCTTATTTTATACCAAAGAACAATCAGAGACAGTACATAAAATGAGTGGATATAACAATGCTGCTATAAGAACCCCTTTCACAACTGCATTATTGACTTCTTCCTAGAGATAAAATATGTCAGAAATGAAAAATCCCAACTCTAGAGCTTGCATGTTAACTATTTAACATAAAACATACTGAGAAAAAAATAAAGATCAGTTACAGTTCTTGCTTTCTGCTGCTATGACAGAGTACATTACTTCCCCTTTGGGGAATTTTTTTCCCACAGTTTCTGTTACCCATCGTTAACCACTGTCCAAAGCTATTACGTAGAAAACTCCAAAAGGAAATAATTTGTAAGTTTTAAACTGTGAAGAACCCTGAGTAGCATGATGAAATCTCTCTTGCTTCACTTCTTCCTGCTCTGCAAGTCAATCATACCTCTGTTGGTATATCTTCTCTGCATACTCTGCCTTTGTGTTAGTCACTTACCAGATTGACTATGTGTCAGTATCACAGTGCTTGTGTTCAGAATAAGTTTGACATAGACACCTAACACTAAGCCACATGCCTGCAACATTTACTTCAACTCATTCCATCATCCCAGGGCTGAGTTATCTCACATAAAGAGGGGTGAGTACAATATTTAGAGAGAAAGATTGACTACGTTCACTGAACTTTCATCAGAAGATATTGTTAAATTTTCTATTTGGTTTGAAATTAATATGAAATTCTTACTGTACCTAAATTGTAAATTAAATTTCTTCATAGACATTGTGTTCAGAAATACACAGTATACAAGTGCTGGGACTTGTTCCAAGAATGGAGTTGTGTGAGAATTCTGAGTGCTTATGAGAAAATTCCAAGAAAACAAGACTAGAGTCTTGTGACCTTAGTTTCTTCAAAACAGAATTATTCTTGGAATGTGTTTTGTGTTCCTCCAGGTTGCAGCAGATAGGTGTGAGTTTACTTCAGATTATTCATTATAGCCCACTACTGTTATTTGTTTATATGCCTCTATGGAAAAACACGTTTTCACCACGTGTGCCTTGCTCACCATGTGTGGCTTGCCCTCGTGATTGCACGTTTTACTTGACTCTTCTAAACCCTCAAAGTATAAAATTGTCTGGTGCTCTGATTAAAGTTAGCTATTGCACGAAAGTCTAGTCCACCTCATTTGTTATGTCCATTTTCCCAGGTCACCCTCCTCTAGGGTGGTAAACCAATGAGGAATTAAATTTGGGTACTCTCTGTGGTTTCAGGGCTCTGGAGTGGATAAGGTAGACTGATGTGCCACAAATTACATAAAATACAATGTAATTGGGCTCACAATACTGAAAGTTTGGGAGTATAAAAAATGAATCTGCCATCAGACAAGGGTCTTCATGCTAAGTCATAAAGCGATTGAAAACCAGGCAAGAACGTCCAAGACATACAGAGGAAATTGTGCAGAGATGTGTCCATGTCATCAGAAACCACCCTCAAAAGAATACATTTTCAAGGACAGAGGTCTCCTGACTAATTCATCTCTTTAAAGTACTCTGAAGTACTGACTGCTTCTTAACCACTGTCACTAGCCACAAAATTTCATTGTGAGCTTTGGAGAGTGTGCTCAACTTGTAGAACTTATCACTGGAACCATATAGAACAATTTCTCATATATGTAGCTGGTTGCAGGGTAGGGTGAGGGACCAGACAAAACATAAGAGGAAATAGTAGCTGATGTTCTATCAACATACCTGGAAAAACAAATACACAGATCCACACTATTCAATAAGCTCCCTGCAAATAAAGAAATTGAGGCTTGGAGATTTTATGTCCTTTATTCAAGGCTTTTTCAGTAAAAGCAATGATTCAATATAATGTTTATTGATCCAATAATCCACAATTTTGTCTACTTAGCACTACACCTGCTAAGCTTCATAGAATGAGAAATCATATCCAAAAAAAGAGTGAAAATGTTGTTTATTGAGAAACCAAGTATGCATCTACCAGACACTACTCAAGGCAGTTCATCATTATGCCTCTAATGATACCATCTGAGTAAAGAATTGCCTTTCCCATTTTAAAGATGAGCATCAACACAGATGCTTAAATAACAGCAATAGTAGGAAAGAAGCAAGGACTTGGGTCTTCTGGATTTACGTGTCATATTATCCTTGGAGTTTGATGAGGTAATCAAAAGGGGAGAATCACATGTTAAGAAGCTAGAAACAAGGCACTCTAAGAATATTCAAAATATAAAATCCCTTGAATTATGGGAAATGGGACCTTTTATTCCACTCATTGACTAAGAAACTGCTGGTACTGAGTGAAAACTGTCAATAAATCTCCAAAGAAAAGCAATTGTTGCAGATACGATTTTAAATACTTAGACTAAAAAAAAACCACAGAATTGTAAAATTACTTACAAATTGTAGAATCCAGTCCCTTCCTTTTGGAGAAACGAAGGCATACCTCAGAAGGTTAAATCATTTACCCAAAATAACATTGCTGGTTATTGACCTTTCTACTAAACCATCCCCAATTGCATTCCAGAAAATATAAATTATTCATGTAGAAAGACAAACCCAATTTTGGCAGGTCAGAGATTTCAGTGAGATATGAATTGGTTAAGGACTGTGATTTATGAATCTAGGCAGCTATCCAGATTGCCTTATCTAGCTGTCCTTCTGGGAAGCACACTATTGTGAGTACCTAAATTGACCTCTATTCTACCCCATTCAACAGTCATTGGCTATATCACACAAAGAAGAAGGTAAATTACTGAGACACAATGTGAATACTGAAAGTCAAAAAAATGTTAGAGAGGAAATTTATATTGAGATCATCTTCCCCTTGTTTGCTAGATACAAAATTGCCCAAGACAGTTCATGACCATACTCTGAAAGATTAAATACAAATCATGATCCATTTGGGGCAAACCCTTAGCACCACATGTTCTACACACACACACACACACACACACACACACACACACACACACACACACGGGGGGGGGGGAAGGAGGGAAAAAGAGAGGGAGGAGGGAGGAAGAGACAGAGAAAGAGAGGAGTTGGGAAAGATATATATATATATATATATATATATATATATATATATATATACATACATAAATATTCTTTTTTTTTTAGATTTTTATGTGTATGAATGTTTTGACTGTAAATGTGTATACGCACTACACGCATACAATGACACAGAGGCCATAAGAGTGCATCATCCCCCTGGAACTTGAGCTGGGGTGCTAGGAATTGAACTGGTTTCCTCTGCAAGAGCAGCAAGTCATTATTAACCACTTAGCCATCTCTCCATGCCTGACCCACACATTCTTACATCCTTAAAAATTCCTTGAATTCAAGGACTACCATGTTCTCAGACATCCCAAATACCTTGCACAGCAGCTTATACTATTAAGTGTTCAATGTTTATTGAATGAATGAATGAATGAAAAAATACTGAATATGCACAAGAACACAGAAAACTGTGGGCAGAAAGCAAGACACATAACATCTTATTTTCAGAATTTTTCAGGAATTTGGGAAATGATTGTATTTGTTTAAGATGAACAACAAAATGTTCTTGTATTTATGTATATTGCGAATCATAGTGAGTAATTACCAGGGAATCTATCCCCTCCTACATTATACATGTATTAGCAAGTTAGGCTGTTAGAAATATCAAACTTCAACATTGTTGTCTGTAGCTACATTGCTATTAGATCACCGTGTTAATCTTTCACGACGGACAAGGTGGTCTTTCACTCCATGTTTCCCCTTCACTCATTGCCATTGACTGCCACCATCCTACTGTTGGTGTCTATGTATTTGACCACATTAGATTTCATATACAATAGTATCTATCATCCCATGTCTAGTTGATTGCTTATTTCACTTAATATAAATCCTCCATTATTATCTACATGGTAGCAAGCAACAAGGTTCTTCATTCTTTTAAAAATCTGTATAATTTTCATTTTTTTTGTGTGTATTTCTGTGTGTGTGTGTGTGTGTGTGTGTGTGGTGATTTTTCTAATCATTTATTGTTGGGCATTAGGTCCATCCATATCTTGGTTATTGTGAGCAATGCCACAGTGAACATGGACACGGAGAGAACCTTAAACGATATTAACTTCACTCTTCAGGATGTACACCTGGGATTGTGGACCATTTCAGCAGTTCTGTTATTAAATTTTGAAGAATATTCATACTGTTTGCCACAATGGCTGTACCAGCTTACATGTCCATTGACAATGAATAGGGTCGGTCTCCTTCTCCACACATTTGTTGACATCATAACCATTCTGACAGGTGTGAAGTGTTATTTTACTGTGGTTTGGTCTTGTAGTTCTCTGATCATGGACACTTTTTCACGTGTCTTTTGGTCATTTGTGCTCTCTTTTGATACATGTCTATTCAGTTTCTTTGTCCATCTTTTCAACCAGGGATTTTGGTTATTTAGTTATCTGATCATGGAGTTATACACACTCTATATATATTTCAGATATTAACCTTTTATTAAATATACAATCCGAGTGCACTTTCCACACTGTATGTTGTATTTTAGTTTTACTGAATGATTCTTTCGCGTTAGAAAAGATTTTATTTTGATGTGATAACACTCTCTGGTTTTGCTTCAGTTGCCAGTCTTTAGTGTTACATTCAAAAATTCAGGACCAAACCAAGCTTTCCCTCTGCTATCTTCTGGCAATTTTACAGTTTCATTTAAAGATTTAAAGTCTTTAAGTTATTGTAAGTTTATTTGTGTATGTGTCTGAGATAAGGTCCCAGGCTCCTTTCTTCCATATATAGGCATCCAAGTTTCTCACTCTTACTGAAGATTACTACTTCTACATTCTATTTGCTTGCCATCCATGCTAAAAATTGACATATGTAAACCGCTTCCAGATTCTCCAGGTTCTGTTCCACTAGTTTCTGTGTCTGCTTTTAATCACAATTCATGCTGCTGTTTTGATTATTAATGCTTTGAATACATTTTGAAATCAGGAAATGTAATACTTTGAGCTGTGTTTCTCTTCCTACAGACTGCTTTTGGCATTTAGTGGGGTTGGTCTCACAGTTTCATATTTAGGATTTTTTTAAATCTGATTGAGATTACACAGAATCTGCAGACCAATTTGGATAATGTGGTTATCTATGCACTGTTAATTATTGCAGACCATAAATATAAATGACCTTCATTTATCTACATCTTCTTTAATTTCCTTTATTGGTATCTCATGATTTTCTTTTTCTCCTTCTTATTGAAAATATCTTATTTCCCACATAATATATTCTGATTATGGTTCCCATATTCACCTTCCAGTCTTCCCCACCTCCCCTCCCATCTGGATCTACTCCCTTTCTATCTCTCATTAGAAAACAAACAGACTTCTAAGGGATAACAATAAAATATAATATAACATAACAAAAACTAACACTGGGAAATAAGACGAAACAAACAGGCAGAAAAGAGCCACAGAAAAATGCACAAGAAACAGATACAAAATAAGACACCTACTCATTTTCACATTCAATCGAGAGAATAAGATAATCTTTTTAAAAAGCTCTGACATGAATTATGAAACAAGGAACCTATTGTGGGAAAAGTTAAAATGAGCCTAGGGGTGGAGAGAGAGGTGTCACTGGCTCCTCAGACTTCCGGAATGATCCTGATCCAAAGCTTACCATGTGGTCTAAGATGGCTGATCTCAGCCTCCTCTTCTAACCCTGAGGAAAAAAATCCCATTTAGGGCTGAATGTTGTAAGGTCTCTCATTCTCTGCATAATGTCTGGTCTCTGTATTTTTTTTTTCCATCTAGGGCAGGAGGAAGCTTCTCTTATGCTGGTTGAGTAAAGCATTGATCTATGAGTATAGCAGAATGTCATTCAGAGTACTTTTACAATAGTATTTGGTTTTACTCTAGGTCCATGGATTACCCAGTCTCAGGTTTATGATCACTCCACCTGTGTCAGGTACAGGTGTCATCTCACAGAATGGGACATAAGTCAAACCAGATATTGATTGGTTGCTCCCTTAAGAATTGTGCCACCATTGCACTAGCATTTCTTGCAGGCATAACACCACTGTAGATCAAAGAGTTTGTGGCTGGTTTGGTGTTTATGTGTCTCTTTTGGTAGCATGCAGAGTACCTTCTTGTACAAAGATGCTAGCACATAGAAATGAAAGCTCTGCGTAGGCACAAGTTCACTTTCCCATATCCAGTGAGTTGTGTAGGTGTCTGAAGACAACACCTACACCACTCATGCCCAAGAGTGGTATAGCAGGCTTCTGAGGTAGACTGATTCCCATCTTTCTAAGGAACGGCCACATTGATTTCCATAGTACTGTACAAATTTGCTCTCCCACCTGCAATAGAAGAGTGTTCCCCTGGCTCCATATCCTCACCAGCATGAGATGTCACTTGTTATATTGATCTTAGCCATACTGACAGGTATAAGATGAAATCTCAAAGTAGTTTTGATTTGTATTTCTCTGATGGATATGGATATTGAACCCGTCTTTACATGATTTTTAACCTTTGAATTTTCTTTTTTAAGAATTCTCTTAGATCTGTACCCCATTTTAACTGGGTAATTTGTTTTCTTTATATCGAGTTTTTTTAGACCTTTATATATTTTGGATATTAACCCTCCTTAGATGTATAGTTGATAAAAATCTTTTCCCATTAGGTAGGCTGCCTCTTTGTATGAATTCATGAGGTCCCATTTACTTTATTTTTATTAATTGCTCATCTAGTGCCTGTGTTAATGGTATTCTGTTCAGAAAGTCTTTCTGTGCCAATGTGTTCAAGACTATTCCCCATGTTCTCTTCAGGTTCAGTGTATCTGGTTTTATGTTGAGATCTTTGATCTATTTGGAGTTGAGTTTTATGCAGGGTGATAAACACAGGTCTATTTGGGTTCTTCTACATGCAGACATCTAGTTTCATCAGCACCATTTATTGAACATGTTGTCTTTTTTCCAGTGTGTATTTCTGACATTATCAAAAATCAGGTGTCTGTAGATATGTGAATTTATATCTGTATCTTCAATTTAATTCCATTTATCAATGTATCTGCTTTTGTGCCAATATCATGCTGTTTTTATTCTATTGTTCTGTAGTAAAACTTGAAATTGGGGATAGTGATACCTCCAAAGTTCTTTTATTATTCAGGATTGTTTTAGCTATCCTGGTTTTGTTGCTGTTGTTGTTGTGTGTATGTGTGCTTTTCCAAAAACTATCCTTTCAAGGTCTGAGAAGAGCTATGTTGGAATTTTGATGGAGATTGCATTGAATTTGCATCTTCTTGTCTCCCATTTTTTAATAATTCCATTCCTAAATATCTTGTTATCACCAGTACAGTCAGGTTGCTTTAGTAATTTTGTGACAGGAATGTTCTTATGTACAAAAGATAGGATTGTTTTGAGAATTTTTAACTTAACTGAATTGCTTTATTTGTTCTAAAAGGATTTTTGCTGCCTTTGAGTTTTTAATATTTTAAAATATGACCTCAAGAGGATGACATGAACAGACATGCTTACATAGATATGAGAGTGCTCACTAGGCCTCAGTCCTAGACAAAGAATCATAGGCAAATAAGGAAGGCTTAGAATAGGAGAGATAATTTCCATAGGGAAGAGCACACTAAGTTCTGATCCAATACCAAATGGTCAGCCCCCAAAACATACATATAAGTAACATTATACAGACTGAGTAGATTGCATCTATATATTGAGGAATATGTGTGTGTGTGTGTGTGTGTGTGTGTGTGTGTGTGTGTGTGTGCATGTGTGCACATGGCAGTAGTTAAAGGAAAAAGAGGCCATTAATTTAAATGAGAGCAAAATGGAGAATACATGGCAGAGTTTGGAGAAGGGAAAGGGAAAGGAAATTATGTAATTATAAAATAAAAAAAAATTAAAAATTAAATAAAAAAGAAAGAAATCTGTCATAGTATATAATCCTTGTAATATGGTTGAGTCCAATCTGCTAATAAATTTTACTTTTCTCCTAATTTTATTTATTTTAAATAATGTTTTATTTATTGACAATTCCATATCCCTACTATATGTTCACCGTGTGTACATCCCACCCATTTCCCTCCCAGAATCCTCTCCCATGCCCTCTGGAACTCTTCTTCCCCACATTTTCCTTGCAGCTTTTATATGCATATATATCCATTGAGTTAACTAGGTTTGCTTGTACATGCATGCTTGTGGGCTGCTTACTAGGTCTTATAAACTCACCAATATACCCTCCTGAAGATGCCTCCTGTTCCCTAGCAGTCATTAACTTCCTAAGCTCTTCCACTAATGTCAGCATATTATTGACAGGTGTTACAACTCTGCTAATTAGGATATCAGCATAATAATTGTCTCTACTGTGAGTTTGGACACACTTTTCTACTCTTTAGAAGACTTTGAGAAGGATTGGTTCCTGTTCTCCAAAAGTTTGGTAGCATCCATTTAAAATACTAGAGTACGTGGTACACAAGAATAATTATATATTTACAGAATTATTTCCAGGAGCTGCTCTAATGCACCTTATACATCGATATTCCTTACAATCCTTTCTTGGGCTCTCCATGAAATTGGAGGTTTTGTCTTTTCTAGGTTAGAGCACAGAAGTCTGAAATGTTTCCAATATCACACAGAAATTTCATGATATAAAAAAGATCTTTAATTTTTTCACATTCCACGGGCTGCATAATGAGGAGAACTGTTGAAAAACAACTGTTGTCTTGGTCTTTTACTGAGAATAGGATAAATGCTCCCTAAAAAAAAAAAAAACCTACATATAACAATATGATTTAGGAGCAATTGTCATTTCCACTTGGAGAAACTGTCATTCAGAGATCATAAGTAGTTTGATCTAAAATCTGGATTTCCTGAGTGCCTAGTTTTAAATACTAAGTCAATGGTTCCCAACCTTCCTAAGGCAGCAACCCTTTAATACAGTTCCTCATGCTGTGGTGAACTCCAAACAGAAAAGTATTTTCATTGCTACTTCATAACTGTAATTTGCTACTGTTATGAATCATAATGTAAATACTTGATATGCAGATGGTCTTAAGCAACCCCTGTGGAAAGGTTGTTTGACTTGCTAACGGGTCATGACCCACAGGTTGAGAACCACCATACTATGTTCTTTCTATTCACATCGATGCAGTTATTTATGAGGTATCCTTATTTGTTGCAGCTACTCTCTGGGTATGTGTGATAACTGGCTCTTTCTCTCCTTTGCTTTGCCTCTTAGCAGTGAGATCAGACTCTCTGGATGTAGGAAGGGACCAGGTACTACAAGGCCCTGCAGCTAATATGCCCCTTGGTGCTCTGTTAAGCTTTCACAGAACATGAGAAGGTATCCGATGTTTCTCCTTTCTTTCCCCATGATCCAGTGTCTAAGTAGTCACTCTGGATTACCTTTCTAGAAAGCCAAGTATGGGTTTACCAGCAAAATTTGGAGTCACAACTTGCTACACTAGATTTTTGTTTTCTCACTCCTATTCTTCCTGGCCAGTAAAAATGATTATTAAAAGAAAGGAGTTTAGGATAGAATTCAAATTGATGACATGACTATGAAATCCTTTCATGTGATTTCTCAAGTACTTAAAGTATGATAAATGACCATGTCAGTAAGACAAAAGATTTCTAAAAGTCTTCAATTCATGGTCTCAAAAAAACAAAACAAAAACAAAAACAAAAAAACAATTTATTCTCAAATATATGTAAGGACAGAAAAGTAAGTATTTGAAATGTTTTATGACAAAAAATATTATATGACTTATTAAAATCTAAGTGTATTAAATCTGATACATAGAAATAAAAAATGTAATTAAGAATCTAACAGCTGAAGCTGGAGAAATGGTAACTTAAAGCACTTGCTGCTCTTGTAGAGGACCTTGGTTTCCTGCACAACACCCACATGGCAGCTCACAACAGTCTGTATCTCCAGTTCAGACGGCTCTGACACCATTTCTGACCTCTGCAGGCACCAGGCATGCATATGCTACACATACATCTGTGCAGGCAAAATATTCATACACATAAAATAAGTAAATCTTTTTAAAGACAGTAAGAGCTAAAGAATTGCTAATATTGGTTAAAAGAGCTAGATCTTGGTCAAATTATAAGGCTTCTGGTTCCCTGAATTTCTTCCGGCAGACAGCAGTTAAGGAAACCATTCAGCTTCTAACACAACCACTGCTTTCCTAATAAAAGAGGGAAGATGCTTTTAGCCAAGAACAGAGTACAGAGTTATATAGGTCATTGAAGAGCTATAAACTATAGCTAGCTGTGGATCTGGGAACCATTTCTGTTAAGCAATAAAGTCCCCAACTGGCAATATTTTCCCATGTGAAATTTCAAAATTGTTGTGCTTCAGGGATGGCTATATTCTCCTGTGCTTCCAGGCATGGAGAAGAAGGGTCTATGGATCTCAGGTCTGTTTCATTGTTTTATGTGGATGTTGAGTAGAGGACAACATTTCAGTTTGTATCCCAGACTCTGGGCCAAGAAGTATCTAAGCCATATCCAGGCATAACAGCTTGAGTCTGCTATTAGATAGGAGGCTTAAAATCCTGGTATAATTGTAAAAAAAAAAAAACTGTGAGCCAGATATTAATATTTGGAGTAGAATATTTATGGTAGGATATAAAGTTGAGCACATTTTTTTCTTATTTTTGTACCTATACCTCTGTCCTTTAATTTCAGATAAAACAATAGAAACTATTTCTCACATCTGGGTTATCACAACCTTTGT
The DNA here is from genome assembly GCA_026225945.1 of Cricetomys ansorgei. NCBI lineage: Eukaryota > Metazoa > Chordata > Mammalia > Rodentia > Nesomyidae > Cricetomys > Cricetomys ansorgei. The sequence continues at coordinate 76,669 of JAMJFZ010000882.1, read as the reverse complement.
TACTTAATGTAACATTTGCAAACAGACACTCAGCAGATGCCTAAGTACTACTTCACCTGTGTTTTTAGAACCTTCATGGAAAGAAACCCAGATGATCACCCAATAAACAATCCTACCAGCTGTCATGTGTGTGAGGCCCTCTCCCAAGTAACGCTTTTACCTGGTGAGTTTACCATCCCTTTGGGCAGTAAGAGCGAATATATAACCTTTATTGATCAGGATTTTTTCCTTTGTGAGCCAGCAGCACACAGGAGGATGCTAATGATTTGTACATATACGACACTGTATATATTTAACTAAACATTATTTATGACTGCACATAGATAGATTCCGAAACAGGATTCTTTTCACAGAAATAACTGTAAGCACTTTTACACTTCTCATTCTAGAAATAAACTAAAGTATACTTACATTCTGATTCTGAACCGATAAGAATATGAGTTGATTTCTTTATCTGAGGAATAAAGAAATTTTATTTTGTTTGTGGTTGTGACTATCAAAGCAGAACATTTGCACAACAATATCAGTGCCTTCGCCCTTTGGTTGCAATTATCTATAATACTGTCACTTTTCCACTGCTGACAAGAAAAAAACAAACAACATGCAAACAAGAGAATAAAAACACTGTCTGGAGTACAGTCTCTAAGATATCACAAGAGAAATAAAGGTCCATATAGGAAATAGAAATGATCTGTCATTGGCTGTGTGCCATTATTGGTCTATAGAAAATAATACCAATTGGTTTAGGTAGAAGTAATTACTTGTCTTTCTAGGCCCATGCTGGTCCTCAGTTCCCATAACAATGTCTAATGAATAATGTATCTACTACAGATCAAAAGAAAAAGATTGTTATGATTTATGCTGGACCCTAGTCTTATTTTGATTATCTGTCCCACATATGTATCCTTAGAACAGAGACTTAATTTCATCTTTTCCCACATCTGTTGCAAGAATTCAGGAAAGACATAAATATAACAACAATAATATTCAGTGTTGGAATAGTTATGAGCTCCTGCTTATATCTTCAATCTTCTAGAAATTGGCGATATGTTGTGGGAGCAAACCAGAAAATATCAGAAATATTTCCATGTCCTTTAGGACACACAGAAAAGCTCTCCAGAGCACACAGTGTGCAGATTTACATCTAAGCAAATCTCAAGAGACTGCGGGGCCCCTGGGTGCTCAGAGCATCTGTCTGCTGGCCTGCTTTGCTGGCACTCCTGGCTGACTGGCTTTGCTGATCTTGCAAGCCAAAGGATTATTAGATTGACCACATGCCCTCTGCTTTTGTTTCTTTGTTTTTGTTTTGTTTTGAGATGGAGAGAGGAAAGTTGACTAGGGCCCCAGAGATCTATGAGAAAAAAAAAAAAGGAAAAGGAGGAGGGGAGAGAAATGTGCAAAGATAAGTGGTTTCTGCTGTACAGGTCAAGGGAGAATGTAAAAGTTTGATTCTGGTAGAAGCAAACTGACAACACAGTTCAACAATAGCACACAGGGATGCCAGGATAACATCTCCTGAAAGATGTCTCTAAACTACATCAAGAACTTCTATGAAGGTTGTGTAAGTAGCAAACAAGAAAATCATTTGCTTGAACTTTTGTTTGTGTATTTTAACTGGGTTGGCATGTGTTGTGATGTGTAATTTCCTTTACATTTACAAAGAAAAATAACATAAATATCAACCATATACTATAAAATATTCTAAGTGTAAAGTTATAGGTTAACTCTGGAGTTAATTGCATGGGTGATTTAAAGTAGCTTATACTCTTCGTTCAGTGTAGAGTAGGGGAAAAAAAACCTTGTCACAACTAAATACTGTTTTGTCATTATGATAGTATGTCCTACGGTTAATGCTGCATTTGTCGTCTAATCTTCCAAAAGAGGCAACCAGACATTCTAAGACAGTTATGGTTTTATTTAGAAAAGATTACAAAAGAAAGAAATATTCATTGAATTCAAAGCTGTTTAAAGTGTTTCAAAATTACCCATTTGATTGGCAATAGATAGATCCCTATTTGACTACTTTATTTTATAGCTAAAGAGAAAAATGGCACAACAATATCATAACAGGGCGGTGTGGGGGGTTACAGTGAACTTGATTATCTCAAAGAGTCTATCCTGCTTAAAACTTCTCAAATATTTACATTTTAATTTTTTTTAAAATGTGGTTATAAAAACATCTTTCAAAATGTCCTCTTAATGTCTGTTTCCAACCAATTTCTCGCCCACCCCCCCCCCAAAAAAAAACCCCAACAGGTTAAACCTCCAACTGTGATCGGCCAGTTCCACACCCTCTTCTTCAGCTCTGTGCGGATGTTCTTCCTCGGGGTGCTGGGCTTTGCAGTTTATGGGAATGAGGCTTTGCACTTCAGCTGTGACCCAGACAAAAGAGAGATAAATCTCTTCTGTTACAATCAGTTCAGGCCAATCACTCCCCAAGTAAGTTTTCCCGGCATGCACACAAACATTGACTCCCCAACACGCGTAGTTTTTTCTTCTTCTATAGTGTTGAGAATTATATTAATTTTTAATTGGCTGAATGTTTCAGGAATGTAACTTGAGGTTCTTAGAAATTTCTTCCAACCCTATTATTCTATTCTCTATTGATATATTTAGCAAAAAGAAATTAGGAAGCTCTTACAGACAAGTAAATTTATCATTATCATTAGTGGATAGGCAGTGACAGTAAAATATGATCGTATTTTACTGCCATGCTTCAAGTTTTAAAATCTTAGTAATTAAATCATAATGTCAGAACTACTATGTTTGTCCATTATTATTTTTATTTTTTACAAAGTATTTGGGAAACTTTGAATTTTTAAATTAGTCCCAGCTGGACCTACGAATTTTCCATGTGTTTTTGGTTACATGTTGCTAATTTGTCTTGACTAAAATAGTTTTAATATACTTTAGGTGTTCTGGGCATTACAACTAGTGATTGTCCTGCTTCCTGGAGCCGTCTTCCACCTTTATGCTGCATGTAAAAGCATCAGTCAAGAGTGCATTCTCCAGAAGCCGGTGTACACTGTCGTTTACATCCTCTCAGCCTTGTTAAGGATCAGCCTCGAGGTGATTGCGTTTTGGCTTCAGATTCACCTCTTCGGCTTCCAAGTGAAGCCTATATACTTGTGTGACCCTGCAGCTCTCGGCAAAAAAATAAATATTCTAAAATGTATGGTGCCGGAACACTTTGAAAAGACAATTTTTCTCATTGCAATGTACACATTTACTGTGATCACAGTGGTATTGTGTGTTGCTGAGATTTTTGAGATCATATTTAGAAGATCATGTTTCCTCTTTAAACAATGACAGTTTTGATGGCCTGTCATCATGCTAGAGTTCTTATCGGTCATTTAAACCTAGTTTTCTCATCATGTAGTTCAATTGCGTATGTTCTCAAACTTTGTTGTGTCTATAATTTATGTATACTAGTAAAGAGGACACCAAATTCTAAACTAGGTGTTTAGAATAATGTACACATAAGACTCATTTTTAAAATAGCATTTTTGTAGGCTTCTCCTATATACAACATTCTAAGTGATCACATTATTTTGTGGCAAGAAAAATTTATCTCTGTTAGAGACTGGAATATTGATGTTCAGAGGTGTTATTTTATGTGCCCTAAGTCACATAGACAGACCAGAAACCAGGTCTTTCCTATCCATTAAACCATGTAGCTTTACTTTGAGGACATTATTATCCTTGCATTTGTGCAAAATAAAACTTTAAACACAAAATATAAATTAATTAGGAATTGTTATATAGTTTGATCACTAACTCAAAGAAAATGAGCAATTGCATTTTTAATATTGATATTTGATATTAATTAATAAATTGTTATTTTCCTGAAATTTCAATATTAAATGATTATAGAGATAGTTACCAAATAAATTAGAGTTGCTACAAATAACACTGCATGGTTTCCTTATTTTGTTGTGTCCATATACACCTTGAAACAACTAAATTCCATATTTAAAATTATTAAAATGGAAAGATTTGTTTCCATTAAGCTATAATTCCACAACAGTTTTGAGACTATTCCACAGGTAATCTTGTAGAAAATAATGCATTTCTTTCTATTTGCCTGTATTATCAAGAATCATCCTCACCTTGTGTTATTTAAAAAATCTGTATGTCCTACTGTTTTGTGCTGGTGCTTTAGTAGGGAACCAGCCATAGTCAGTCAAATACTGAAATTCTGGAATTTTATTAAGCTTTAGTCTGTATTTGATATTATAAATTCTGTATTAGGATTTCAAATAATTGATCTTGCTCCTCTTAAAAGGACACAGGAAAAGCCATTCTGTTTCACTCAGTAAATAGCTAATGAGGATCTATTATTTAATATGTACTACATTAATAGATCAACTTTAAAAACAAAGACTTAGTACCCAAATGAGATCATATTCTGTTGGGTGGTCCAGTGATATGTCAAGAGAGTGGTAACCTGTCATATTGGAACTAAAGTGTAAATAAAATAAAAAATAAGATGTTGACCAAATGTCTAACTCTTTGAAAAAAATCACTGATAAGTTTGTATTAATTCAAAGAATAAGGAAGAAGTTGCATCAGAAATTAAAAGGTACTATAAACCAAATGATAATAAAAATAGAATTCATTGAAATTTGTTGAAAGAATTAAAATAGTGTTTGGCAGCCTATAGAAGTTCTTTATTATGTCATTAAAATTATAAATGTATTTATCTTCTCATTTAAAGAAATTAGCAACAGCTAGCTAAAAATATTAAAACGTATAGGAATAAAACTGAGCACATGAAACACAGAAACATGAACAACGAAAATTAAAAAAAGAATCAAACAAATGACAATTCTTTCAAAGCTTAGCAAAACCAGTAAGTTTTTAGCTACACAGTTTTAGATGATAAAGAAAAAACAAGAAATCATCCTTATAATAAATGAAAAATGATAGGATTTTAAAATGATCATAAGGATACTTGAATAATATAACAATAAGTTTGATGGAATGAAGAAATTCTTTGAAACCCACATTACTAAGACTTAGGAGAAACTGATAAGATACATTAAAAAACATAAAAATTCTTAAATCTATTAAATCATTTAAAATTCAAATCCTTTTCATGAAGAAACTCCAGATGCAGATAACCTCTCTGGTCAAACTTATCAAATGTTTAAAGGAGAGATAGCTTTACAAAATCTTTTTAGGAAGAAAGGAAAAGGAGCCTCTTAGCCCCTTGAGCAAAAATGTGTCAGAACAAGTAAAAAATATTTTCCATTTCATTTAATGAAAACAGCATAATTTTGCTATCAAAATTTCTAGCAAAAACTATATTAACAAACATAATCTATGTATGGGCAAATAACATGTCTAGGTTGGGTTTATCCTGGGAATGAGAGGATAAACACTTTTTAACACTTAAAGAGACAATTGATGTGATTGAACTGCATTAAAAGAATAAAGAAACCATATAGTCATCCTAACAGATACAAATCAAAGTATTTGATTAAATTTCACAATTGTCTCTTATGAAATTAAAAAAATACTTTTCATTTAACAAGGGAATTAACTAATTTTGATTAAAAATTAGACCATATAGATGAATCTGGGAAATTCTCCATAATTTTGAAAGAATGAACAATTTTCCCTAAGATCTGGACAAAGAGAAGGATTTCTGCTTTTACTGTTTTGACTTAACTTAAGCTGTAGTTCATTAAGGCAAAAAAGAAACAAAAAAATATATATTGGGAATGATTTCTTGAGTAAATTTGATAAAACCAAAATAAAAGCTATGAAGACTGGAAAAGAAGAAATATCATCTGCACCCATACAGCAGTACAAAATTCTAAAACATCCAGAGAGAGGGAGGGGAGGGGGAGAAAGAGAGAGAGAGAGACAACCCTACAAACATAATGAAATTCATTAAGAAAAACATTGCTTTACCACAATAAAATATTTAAATTTGTAAAATCTTTGCTTTTACAACAGACTAAAAAGCAGGAAACATACAGAAAAAAGAATCACACAATATTTGCTAGGCAGGTAGCAGGTCCTGAAAGTAATTAAAGTAGAAAAATAAAGCATGTCATAGCCATAAGTGTGTTGGTAGCTCAAATCACTTAGAACACCTGGCAATCCAGAAGCCAGAAAATCCCTTTTACTAATGGCAGGGGTGAGATTGGGGTTCAGGGGTGGAGCAGAGGGGAGAGAAAATAAAAACAATGACCTAACTAGCCAGAAAAAAACAACAAACAAAAACATAGAAGTTACCAAATCTACAGCAACAAACTGAAATATAAATGACCTCAACTCACCATTTAAATGGTGAGACTAGCTGGCTGGATTAAAGAATAAAATCCAATTTTTGCAAAAATCACTCCATGGTTAGAAGTAGGTACTGCTCTTCCAGAAGATCTCAGTTTGGTCCCAAGCACACATGTTAAGCAGTTTACAACTGCCTGTAACTCTAGCTCCAAGGGATCCAATGTACTCTCTCACCTCTGTAGACAAACACACACATACACACACAGAGACATACTTGCACATGTGCATATACTCACACAGACACACACACACAGACTTTTAAGAATTCTTTTAAAAATAAATATAAAGGTTTCTGTTCTGTCTAAGAAACACATCTGTCAAAGAAAAGCAAAGTCAACCTAGAGACTGAAACTCAAGGAGTTGTAATTATCAAGTACATGGAAACACATACAGACTGGTGTAGCTATTCTGATATCCAGTAGAATTCAAACCTAAATTAATAAAGAAAACCATTACATACTAGTAAAATGTCTAGTTAGTCAATAAGAAATTACAGTTGAAAACATGTCCAAGTATGCACTGAATATTTGGGCCCCTGATTTCATAAACAGTAATGCGCATTAAAGGGTCAGACACTGAGACAATCAACACCCCAGATATGAACACCCTCCTTCTGCCCTCAGAAAAGCCATTCAAGTTAAAAATTAACAAAGTCCAGAGCTAAACTACATCACAGACCAGATGGACTTAATAGATATCTACAGAAAATTCTACCAAACGTATACAAAGTAATCTTTGTGTTGGCTAGTGCTATGTCAATTTCACACAAGCTAGAGTTATCTGAAATGAGCGAACCTTAATTGAGAAAATGCGGCCATAAGATCCAGGTGTAAGATATTTTCTTCATTAGTGATTGATGGGGGAGGGCCCAGTCCATTGTGGGTGGTGCCATCCCTGGGCTGGTGTTCTGGGTTCTGTAAGAGAGCAGGTTGAGCAAGCTAGGGGGAGCCAGTAAGCAGCACCCCTCCATGGCCTCTGAATCAGCTCCTGCCTCCAGGTTCCAGCCCTTTTTGAGTTTCTGTCCTGACTTCCTTCTGTGATGAACAGTGCTGTGGAAGTGTAAGCCAAACTAACCCTTTCCTCCCCAACTTGCTTTTGGTCATGGTGTTTCATCACAGCAATACAAATCTCAACTAAGACAACATTCTTCTATTTATCCTACAGAACTTCTCCTGGCATAGAATATATTATAGGCTATAAAGCAAATCTAAATACAAGAGAATTGAAACAATTACTCACTGAAATATGCACTACCCAGATCTGATAAGAGCAAATGTTCAATTTTCATTAATCTCCATGTGTTTAGTGTTCAGGTTTGGAAAAGCCTGGCTGTTCAGTCCAATATGCCGACATGCAAGTTTTCAATTTAAGATTTAAGCACAGTACTTCTCATCCAAGAATTTAAAGCTTCTAAAATGAAAGCAGTGACTGTTTCCAGTTGCAACTTTTCTTCACATACTTGTTTCTAATATCTCTCTACTGTTGCAGTATGCTACAATCTTTTACCCTCAATTTAGGGAAAAGAGAAGGAAGAATAGAGAGAAATTTTCACAGCTATTGCAAGTGGCCTTGATATAGAGTAAGAGAAAGGCAGAAGTCTTCACAACCTCTTCTTAGGCTGTCCTAAGCTTGAAGAGGACTAGCTGACAGTGAGTCAGACTAGTGTCTCAGCTCCCGGTCTGTAAACTCAATCCCTCCAACCTTTACTGGAGATAATTCCTAGGAATTATTATACTAACTACAGCAACTAACCAACAAACCACCAACCAACGCCCACCTGGAAACTCCGGACTTCAGACTTTATACCCTAAGGCAAAAGTTCCCATAAACCTAAGAGGCACTTAATCCCAAAAACAAGCTACAGGTGCTAGAACGACTTCATCCTACCAATATAGCCACCTGCATCAAGCATTCCAAATCCAACTTGAAAACAACTATACCACAGCTGAGGTGAGAACGCAAACCTAATCCAAAGCCATTTTGCATTTTAAAAGAAACAAAAATAGCAAACTTCATCCACTACACTCCACAGTTTCTAGAAAGGCTGCAAGCTGTACTTTTTTGTGTTAATATTTATGAAATTTTATTTACGATCATTTGCTCTATTACACCCCCGTGCACGGAAAAAAAGCGCTCTGAGCTTACACATGATTATAGGTATATAAATATATGGCTGTAATCTCTACTAACTGAGAAACTGTAGATAATAGATTTCAAGTTCAAGGTCTGCTTTGGCAAAGTAGTGACACGCTGATTCCTAAAGTAAAATAAAATAAAATAAAATATAAATGAAAGCTGAGAATGCAGCTTAGTGCTATACAGTGGTATGAGCAGGGGCGGGGGGGGGGCGGTGATATGGATTACAATAGACAATATTAAGATTGAGGAACTAGAAGTTAGTTATACATCTGGAACGATGCCAAAGGCAATGACACCTTTTTCTTTCTCTCAGTCAATAAACTTTGCTTTTTTTATTTTTCTTTCTTCTCCTTCCTTTTGTCCCATGCAGAACAAAGCAAAAAGTTTTTTTTTTCTTTAAAAAAAAAGCTTCTCCTCCTCCTACCAGCAGAGAGCGCTAGTGCCGTATGCAACACGGAAAATTCAACTTCTCGGAGTCGTAACTGCCTTGAGCCAGGCGGCGAAGTTTGTCTGTTCCGGGCTTCCGTGGCGCAGGAGCCGCTGAGTAACGGAAGAGTGGGTAGGTTTTGCTCCGCTCTGAGGCGGAAGCGGAAGTGCCTGTGAACGGCCAGTAGGAAGTGGCGCTTCCGGGAGTGGAGATGGCCGCGTTGGCCCCGCTGCCGCCGCTGCCCGCGCAGTTTAAGAGCATACAGCATCACTTGAGAACGGCTCAGGAGCATGACAAGCGGGACCCCGTGGTGGCCTACTACTGTGAGTCCCTCCGAGCGCCGCCCTCCCGCCCGGTTTCTCCCCGAGCCGCCCCGCTCCCTGCCTTGAGACCTGAGCCTTGACCTCTGGCCTGCCCTGGGAAGCCTCAAGCACCTTAGTGACCCTCGCCTCTCCTGCCTTAGTGCCTGGGAACTGACTGCACCCGCTCCTGAGTACTCTGCACACCCCTCCCAGCGTTTCTGTGTATACACGAAAGCTACTTGTCTGCCAGGAATAACCTGGATAGTGCAGCCATTGAGATGGGGTGAAACGAAGTAGGTGTCCCAGAGATGGGGAGGGGGGCAGACTAATAAAAAAAAAAACAAAAAGTGCAGGGGACTGTGGCAGCTTGCAGGTCCGTTCCAAAACTCAGAAACGGTTCAAGGGGAGTATCTGCTACTGAAACTGTGAATTTGACTGTTCCTTACTTCTCTTTCCCACCAATAGGAATTATCAGTTGTCGTTTAGCCATCCTGAAAGTTGAGACGTTTATTAACAGTACTCCTAGTTTGAGATGTATACTCTGTCGCTGATGGGAAAACAGGATTAACTTCATTCAGATTTTTAATGTTGGTGAAGTGTGAAGGGCTAGTGGTTTTGTATAAACTGTATTTTGAATTTTGTACTCATATCTTTGTTGCGAGAAATGGCTGTCCTGCTCTGAGTCTCTAAAAAACTTACAGAATAGAGGAACTCAATAAGAGGTGCCCTCTGTTGTGGGCACTTTTGTAAACATATTGTTAGCAAAAATCTGGACCATGAAGCCATCCCTTCCCTTTCTACAAGCACCCCGTTTCTCACGTGTGCATGAATGTCTTTTTTCTCCCACATAGTTGCCAAACTCCTTTTGATTTAAGATCTGAATTGTCACCTCTTCTGCAAACAGGGAGATGACCATACTTAGAAGTTTACTTCGTTTTTGTAAGAATCTTAAGAATATTATTTCCACCATGCTGGCTCTGTTAAGTTCCTCGACCAATCCCTAGTAATTACTCACACAAGCGTGGATTAATTGAGCCTTTTTTTGTCTTGTCCAAGCATTCCTAGGTGCTGTGAAACAGCTCCTGTGCTCATAGGACTTAAACGAGAGTAGGGTAGACAGAACTGCTTAGACACTCCTTATGCATTATATAGTATTCGAATGTAATGAACAGTAAGTCCGGAAAGGGAATACAAGTTCCAGAACAGTGTAGAGGGGATTTCATTTTCTTGTGTTCACAGCACACTTTGCTGAGTTGACAGTTGAAGCCAGGCCTTCATGCACATTTGGGGAAGAATATATACCTTTAGAAGAAATAAAAGTTTAAAAGTCCAGAGGCAAGTTTTAAAGAGGAGCTAGGATACTGGGTATAGAGCCAGAAACTGGCCCAAGAACAAAGAAACAATGTCTAAGACCTGTGAAATAGAGCCCATTGTTCCCCAGGATCCTTTCCTTCCTGTGTCATTGCCCTTTATTTCTAAGCTTGTTACCAATTTCCTCTGTTTAAAACAACAACAAAAAAAAAAAAAAAAATTAAGAGAAGCGTTTCCCATGACAGTCCCCTACATTTGAGCCTTGTAGCTCTACCTCAGAGGTAAACTTGATATGCTAGTCCATGCGTGCTCTCAGCCTTTCCTGGTAGAGACCTTTCAGTTGTCATCTGGTTTTCATGCCTGTTCCTATTTCAGTAGAATCCCTCTCCCTAGAGTCATGAACTAGCATTTTTATGACAAAGCCCATTTGGTCATAATACAATTTTTGTTATGAGACCTGTGTATCAAATCATGCATAGTGTCCATACAGAGTTTAGGGAATGCTAGGAAGGTACTATGTACTCACATTTGGTGTTACAAGAGTTTTTAATTTTTGCTAATTTGGTGGGTATGGATGCTGTCTCTTTGAAGTAAAATTTGCAATTCTCTGAGTCTTAATGAGGTTCTACATCTATTCATATGTTAATTAAGCATGTGGTTTCCTTTGGAGCTGCCTTTTTGTTGTTTTTGCCCATGCTTCTATTGAACTGTCTTTTCCTAATAATATATGCTTATCCTTTGTTGCATGCATTGCAGGTGTCTTCTCCCTGTTCACAGTTTAGTCTTCCTCCAGGAGGTCCTTTTACCAAAATGCTTAATATAATTTGACTATCAGTTTCTAGAATCATCCTAGTTTTCTAGGTCTTGATTTCACTTGTATACGCACTTGGTATTTTATCAGTTAGAGAAAATTATGTTGTTGATGCTTCTTCGTTATCGCTGTTGTGAAGCTGTTACTGCATACGTGTTATCCTTTTCCCTTTTAAGTTGCTTATCTTACTTCTTTCACATATTTCAGGTATATTATTTTGCATGATTCCTTAAGGCCTGTCTTAACCTGAACGTATTCTGTTGCTTAACACATTCATTGAGTTGACATCAACTTTTATTTTTTTATTTTTGAGTGTTGTTTGTTTTCAAATCTGCCTGGCCATTTCTGGTAATTTCTTGTTAGAAAGTTTATCTTTAAACCTTTTAAATTACATTTATCCTGCCCCATCTTGTATGCTTTTAAATCCAAAAAGACATTTAATGCCAAAGTGATAGCTCAAGTAGAAAATTTAACATTGAGAAACATTGTTTCATCCTTTAAAATATTAAAATATTTTAAAAAGCTATTAAAATATATAACTTACCTTCCAGGCTAGAGTGATGGGTGCTGGAGAGATTGCTCAATGCGTGAAGTGCTTGCTATGCAAACATAAGATCTGAGTTCAGATCTCCAGCACCCACATAAAAGAGGGCATGATGCCATGAGGCTGGGGAGGGGAAACGGAGATACCAGGAGCTTACTGTCAGCCAGCCTTGCCAGTGGGGTTGAACTCCGGGCTCAGTGAGAGACCTCGTCTCAGAACATAAGGTGGAAAGCTACAGAGGAAAACACCCAGCATTGATCCCTGAATAGGGAAGCAGATATATGCTCCCAAATCATCTGCTTTCTCTGTATGTAAGATATTATGACATAAACAAAACTCTGTGTCTTGACTTGGATCCCATCCTTAGTACAGATACCATTGTAATTAGGAGTTTCTAAGAATATGAAATCCAAAATATGTGTGTTATACGTATTCTTGGGTTTCCAAAAATGAGTGTTTCCTAGATTTAATAGGGATTTTCCTGTTTTGTATTTTTTAATTACCTTAATATTCTTATATTTCTAGGTTGTCTGATCTTTTGTTTTCTTTCTAAATTAGAAGTGAATGCTGAAACAATATATTAGATTATTTTTGTCCCTCTTTAAGAGCAGTACTAAGGTGTTTATTGTTTCCTTGTTTGAACTATATAGCATAGTTATAGCAAAATAATGAATTCCTCCATAATTGAAAAATTTGTCCATTTCAAGAAAGAATCTCCTAAGTTCATCATCTTATGTTGTGTTGTGTCATGTTCTTCAGACAGTCTTTGTAGTCCTGGTTTCCCTCCACTTCAATGGAATCCACTTACCTGCCCCTCCTGAATGCTGAGATTACAGGTGTGTGACATCATGGCCAGCAATTTTTTTTTTTTTAAGGTCATTCTTGATAATACAGAGAAAGCCTGTTGTCCCACAAAATGTCATATGATGTTGTAGCCAGAATATTGGAATTGGTACAATCTACCAATGTTTTCTCATATTTCTAAGTCTTACATGTATTTATTGATATGTATACACATTTAGTTCTAAGCAGTTTTGTCATTGTAGGTTTCTATACCTATCATCACAGGACACAATAGCCTAAGAATCCATTGTGGAGAGCATGGCCTGTAGGCTGTAAAGCACTTGGCACTAAGATGTCCACACAAACTTTGTCTTTGGAATATGCTTGGTTTATTCATGCAAACATTCCTTATGGTATCGTGCTAATATAAGAGTTAAATAGACACCCTCCCCTCCAAGCAGGGAACAGTTGTTTGGACAGCAATACTGCACAGGGTTTCACTGGGGAATTTTCTCCTACAAGGACTCATCAGAAGCTTGCAGGTGAAACCTGTAAGCTTCACATCCTCTGTGAAGTCCTTCAACTGTGGCAGATTAGGAGGCTGGCACTGATGGAGCTCATAGAGATCCTTGAGATATAGGCCAACTGCTAGTGCTGACGAGTAGGCCTGTATGGGGCCCAGCCACAATGCTCACTGTGGCCAGGCTACTCACAGAGTCTCCAGTCCTCTTGCAAATGGGCATCAGCACAGAAGCTAGAGAAGCCATGCCTCGGGAGAATGGCAGTGTGATCCTAGACACTATTTCCAAAGTTACACTTTTTGTTTCATTTATTGGGTGGTAGCTTTGCCCTCTCAGTACTCTCAGCTTGGGACTCCTTCACTAGCACATCAGTACCATCTTGAGGTAGCTTATTAAGATATCAAGGCTTGTCTTGGCTAGACTTCTGTCTGAGGCATGTGATCTACCTGTCTGAGGCATGTGATCTACTTGTCTGAGGCATGTGATCTACCAGGGAGCCTCCTGGATCTTGATTTTGAGGCATAGCTTTTATCAGAGCTGCCTGACAGCAAGCTCAGTTATCACATTTCTTTAAGCCACATAAAATGGCTTCTAGGTTACACAAAATGGTTCTTGTGTTCCTTATGTCCATCATGGTGCCCTTTACCACACCTGCCTTCCCTTCACACTGCCTGACCTCTGTCTCCTAGCAGTCGCTGACCTGTTCTCCTTTTCTAAAATGCTAAGTAGCTCTGACAAAGCATGCACTGGGCATGTGTTTGATCCCCAACACAGTACGTGCATATGAACACGTTACATAAGTGGTGTTGTGCATTATCCTATTATCCTTATTTTTTAAAATTGACTTTTAGCTTTGCATCATTCCCTGAAGGTTCATCTAATTTGTTCCCCTTTTGAATTCTCATTCATAGTCTTTTATGTGTATACTACAGCTTAACAGTTTAACTGTTGAAGGACATTCAAGTTGTTTCTAGCTGTTAGAATTACAAAAAAAGCTAACATGCTCACCAAGGATTGATTGATTGATTGATTTTTAGCTATCCTGGAACTCACTCTGTAGTCCAGGCTGGCCTTGAACTCACAGAGATCCTCCTGACTTTTCTTCCCAAGTGCTGGGATTAAAGGCATGTCTGTTCTACCACCATCTGGAAGGAGAATTTTTAATGCCATCATAAATGTGCATTTCTCTTTGATAAGTGCAATTCCTTATCATTTTAATTACCACTTACAAACAGTATGAATGACCATAGGTGATGGGAATCTGAACTTAGATCCCCATGCTTGCACAAAAAGAACCTTACCATTGAGGTTATCTCCCCAGGCCCAATTTTTACAGACATAAGATTCCTGTAAATAAACAAACAAAAAAATGCAAACCAGCAAAAGACAGAATGTTATTAACATTCAGCTTAATCGGTGTCCCAGCTAGTTTTTATATCAACTTGACACAAGCTAGAGTCATCTAAGGGAGTAGGAAGGACTTCTATTGAGAAGATGCCCTCTTAGATCAGGCTGAAAGCAACCCTGTAAGACAGTGTCTTGGTTAGTGATTGATGTGGGAGGGCCCAGTGCCCAGCCCATTGTGGGTGGTACCATCTTGAGCAGGTTGTCCTGGTTTCTATAAGAACGCAGAATGAGCAAGACATAGGAGTGAGCCAATTAGTAGCACGCCTCCAGGGCCTCTGCATCAGCTCCTGCCTCCAGGTTCCTGCCTTGTTTGAGTTTCTGTCCTACTTCTGATGATGAATTGTGAGTGAAATAAACCCTTTCCTCCCCAAGTTGGTTTTCCCTAAGTTGCTTTTGGTCATGGTGTTTCATCACAGCAATAGCAACTCTAATTAAGACAATCACTAATAAGTATAAATTAAAATGAATACCATTTTTTAATGTAAAAATTGAACCTAGTGCAGGTAAGTATACTAAAATCACAGACATAGCTGAGTGAGTTGGCACAAAGTTTTAGAAGACATTTTAGGAAAATGTAAATAGCAATAGTTAAGTGGTTCCAGTTTGAGGGAATTTTATGTTTAGGAAATAATCACAAAAACTGTAAGAGCTTTAAGAAGTCTATAAAGTATATATGATGTGTCTTTTTTTATTTTTTTAAATAAAGCTAGAAAATGTGTGAGTCCCTAAACACCACAGACATTTTTTGAAATATTTTGGACAATGCTAGAGCTGGTCTTGTAGGTAATGCTAAATTCATGAATAAATAAAAGCAAGAGGTGATAAAAGCAAGAGGATCAAGAGTTCAGAGCCAACCTGAGCTCCATGAGAACTTGTCTCAGAAAAGAAAAGTACTAGGTAAAGCCCTCATGTTAGAGCACTTGCCTACTGTGTGTGAGGCCCAAGTACTACACACATTTTACTATTATTAAAGGTATAAATTTCAAAGCACAAATTGTGTGTATGTGTATAAATATATCAGTGTGTACGTAAATATCATGAAAATGATATGTGTCTTTGGCTGGTAGAAAATTATATAATTGTTCAAAAAGTTCAAAGTACACTTTATAAGATGAAAAGTTAAATGAAAATGTAGGACAAACAATCTTGTATATATTCATAAGTAATGGGATATTTGCATGTGGTGTTTTTTTCTTTCAGTTGCTTTGTCCCCTTTCTGTAAATTGGCATATTTCATATTGTAAAAAATAAGGCCATTGAAAACTAAAACCAAAAACAATTAAAGATATAGGTAGTGAGGAGCTTCAAATATTAGTCAGAAAAAACTAGGAGTGTCCTCAGTGGCATTGTGCCTCATGGTTGGATTTTGAATTTTTGTAGTTCTAATGAATCAGAGTTGCCTTCCCTTCCTGGAGCTTGACTGACTTTGTCTTGTCTCCATGCCTCCCAGGCTCCGCTCTGTCTGCAGACGCTTCTCCCACTACACACTCCACTTTTATACTTAAGGTCCCAGCTTGAATGTCGTCACAGTTATTCCTGGTAGCCCTTTTCTTGAGCCTCTTGAGCCCCTAGATTTAGGTGCATCTTCTTAGTCCTCATAGTGTTTTCTGTGGCTTTCTTCTGACTCTGTCTGCTCATTTGCGTGTCTTCTCTTCTAGACTGTGAACTTAGGGAGGCTTGCTTTTCTTCTTTTACTGTACCTGGTAGTGCTCGACCACCAGAAATAATTTCATAACAGAGGTGTCCATAAAAAGTGTTTTACTGGATTGACCTGAATTTTAAGGTAACAGTGGTCCTTAGAGGAGAACTATGGCCACATAGCTGTCACAGAATTTAGCAGACAACTAAAGCTTATGTGGCTCTTGGCATTTGTAACAATCTTTCTTTGGGGGCATTTGATCTTGAAGTCATTGTGGTCCTCTGCTGCTACTTGATAGAACCACGATCTGAATGACAGGTGGAGAGGAGGAATGCTGAATGAAAAGTTGTCAGTGATAAGTAACTAGCAAAAAGACAATGACATAATCCAGTTAGGCCTTCTGCTCCTGAAACTGTATCTCCTAAGACCTTACCCCTTTCTTTAATAACCAGAAAATATTTGAGTCCCCACTAACAAAACTGTTTGATAACAATTTTGACACCGCCCTATTTGGTGCTATAGGCTAAACCCAGAAAGATCTTATCTTTGGAACTTCACTGTAAATAGAAATATAAACTTTCCAGTTTGGCTTTTAAAGATTCCTCTAGAGGGTAGCATTGTAAAACCAGAGGACTTCACTGACCATGGAAACATGATCTTGAGACTCTGTTTGTTTATGTGATCACAGAAAGATTAAGTAGTTCCTCAGGAAGTTGTGAATACATGTAACTGTTTCAGTCAGATACGACATAGCACATAAAAGCAGAAATGTTTAACTTAAATACCAAAATGTTTATTTTCTTTGCTAATGATGACAAGTACACGGAAATTAACATTAAAGATTTATTGCCTATTAATTTGTTCTTAATCACACAGAAAAATGAATTTTTAAGTAAGATAAGCCTAAGTCAATGGGAAGAATCTTGTTTTGTGGTTTCAGAACCCAAATGATAGATGAATTAGGATCATAATCTTGTCTGAATTTTTTTTTAATAGGCCAATTTGGGATACTGCACTGTGATAATGACAGGTTAACAGTAAATACACAGAATGATCAATTCCTACTTTATGCATTAGAATTCCATTACTTTTGTTTATGCAAGTAAAAAAATTGTTTTATAAATGCAGTCATTTGAGTTATTTGAATACTCTCTTTCATTTAAATAAAACTCTCAAGGGGGTGTGGGGAATGCATAAATGAAGCCTGTGTAACTGAATAGCACCCCTTGGCTTTCGTTTCCTCATTTGCCACCCCAGAGAATTTAAGCCTCTTTGATAAGGCTTGCTTTTCGTAGTAGTGACACTTGACTGTCCAAAAGTGAAAGCCTGCATCTTTTTGAATAGCACAGAATATTACATTCTATGTAATAGTTTTCATTAGACTGTAGTTGCTAAGTTCCTGCCTTTACTCAAAATCTTCATTTAGTTATCCTGGGACTTTTCATGTTTTGGGGAGGGGGGCTGCTTTTGTTTTAAGATTCAATTTGTTATTGTTTCTCTCTGAAAATGATGCTGGAAGTCATGGAAGGATGATTCTTTGTTGTCAGGACTGCCCTGCACATTTTAGAAAATCAGTGTTGAAAGTGGCAAAAGTTTCCCTAGACACTGCATTAACAAATCAGAATTTTAAAGTATATACTGGTATTGGGAAGATGCTTCAGTCATAAAGTGCTTACGATGCAAGCATACACACCTAACTTTGATTCCTAACACCCACATAAAAGCCAGCCATGACAGCATTCCTCCGTAATCCCAGCACGCAGCATGTGGGACAGGTGGTATTCTGGAGCTGGTTGGCCAGCCAGTCTAGCTACAGCAAGTTCCAGGTTCAGTTAGAGATCCTGGCACAAAAAAGCATGTGGCAGACAGTGAAGAGGACACCCAACACTGCCTTATGGCATTAATGTGCACATACACGGACACATGCACCCACATACTTTTCCTGCTCCCTCTAGAAGTAGTAGATGGTATTGTTTTGACACCTCTGAGAAACATGGGTCAAAATAATGCATGTTTATTTTAGAAAATTTGGAATATGTACAAAAGAATAAAGAAGGATCTCATGGCTTCCAACCTATAACATCACAGGTAACATTTGCTTGAAGTAATTAACTATAAAGTTATACACAAGTTCACACTTTCTGTCTTCTATTCTGTAACTTCATGTGCTACCTGACCTCCTCAGGCTTCAGTTCTTTTGAGGGAAAAATGTTTAGTTAGGCCAAGAATGATGATAATGATGATGATGATGATGATGATGATGATTATCCATGATTATATCAAGGATTCTCACTAGATTAAAATTAAATTGAAATTATATTTTTTTTTAAATTATACTGAAATAGCCACTATGTGGAGAAAATAAATAATACATTTTTACTGTGGTAGTCCAGTTGATCAGAATGGGCATTAAATAGACAATGGCAGTATTAAAGTGTTCACACATAAAGCTGTTTTTAGCAGTGATTTTTTATAATATGCTGAAACTGCAAAACTAGTATGGATAAATTGAGGTCCGTTGTGGTGGGCTAATATAATGTTATGTAACTGTGGAAATGATGGTTACATTTATTACAGAAAGTACCCACAACTCACTGTAAAGAAGTATGAAGAATTATATACTCTAGTATAATTATATACTCTAGTATATATAATTTGTGGTTACATGTACATAGCATATATACAGTGCTATGTACATTAGTGCTGTGAGAGTTTGAGAAATACAGGGTAAGGTGACTCAAGCACAGTACCTGATTGAAATCCTAACCTGTTACTTGGTTACATCACCTTGGACAAATATGCTTTACTTTGAAATTTAGTTTATTTTTAAAGCCCAAATAATGGGCTTTGTTATGACATTTACATACATAATGTACTTGATGGTCCCCACCCCATTATCTTTTTTTGTCTGTCTCCCTCATCCTCTCTCTTTCACAGTGGTTGGCCTTTCTACTTTAATGTCATCTTTCTGATTTTCTCCCTGGCTCCCTACAGATGAGAGAAAACATGTGATATTTGCCTTTCTGAGTTGGCTTGCTTCACTGGTATAATGATAGCTGGTTCTATCCATTTTTCCTTCCAGTGATACTATTTAATTCTTTATAGATAAAACTCCATTGTGAGTGTATGAGACACATTTTACCCAGTTGTTGATGATACCTCTTGATTCTATAACTTGACTATTGTGAATAGTGTCTTAGTAAACACGGATATACAGGTATGTCTATAGTAGGCTGACCTTGTTTCTTCAAGTGTATACTTAAGAATAGTATAAGTAGATCATATGGTAGTTATGGCTTTTTGAGGAAGCTCCATCCTGATTTTTAGGATAGTTATATTAATTTATAATATATATGTGCCTTCCACATATACCAGCTTTTGTTGGTTTTGGTTTTAGCCATTCTGATTGGGATAAGTTGGAATCTCAATGTATTTTGTTATATGTTTCCATAGTGGCCAAAGATGTTGAATTTTTTGATGTTTTCACTGACTGAGTTGTTTTGAACAGCCTACATTTGTTCATTTATTTCTTATATTATTCTTTTGATTTTTATAATGTTCTATATACCCTGAATATTAATTCCCTGAATATATAGATGGCAGAGATTTCCTCGTATTCTGCAGATTATCTCTTCTTTGGTAATTCCTTGCTTTACTATGCAGAATCTTTATAGTTTTATGTAATTACATTGGTCAGTTCTTGATGTTATTCCCTAAGTTGTTTTGAATCCTTTTCCAAAAGTCTGTGCCTATGTCTATAATGTGAAGTGTTTTTCCCTGTGATTTCAAGTTTCTAATTAGAGTCTTAGATCCATTTTTAGTTGATTTTTCAGAGACATAAAGATCTAGATTGACACTTTTGCATCTGACCATCCAGTTTTCTCAGCACCATTTGTTTGAGAGTCTGTCTTTTATCTGATGTACTGTTTTAGCACCTTGAGAATCAGATGGTAGGAAATGTGTAACACTTCCTGGTGACAAAAGTAACACCAGCTTCACAATGTTTTTGTGGTGAATTCATTTGACTTTACCATTTTAAAATGATTATGTAAGTACATCACTCTTGATAAATATTCATTTAATGTTAGTTATTTTTAAACTATTATTACTCCAGTTCACTGCAGTCTTGAAGACAATATATTATTGAGTCATAATTTTTGTTTGTTGGTTGGTTGGTTTTGGTTTTTAGAGACAGGGTTTCTCTGTTGTAACTGGCTGTCCTGGAACTCACTCTGTAGCCCAGGCTGGCCTCAAACTCACAGAGATCTGCCTGCCTCTGCCTCCCAAGTGCTGAGATTAAAGGCGAGTGCTGGGATTAAAGGCGAGTGCTGGGATTAAAGGCATGCGGCACTAAAGCCTGACTTGAGTCATATTTTTACTCAGTATGACAGTATGACCTTTGCCTTTTAATTGGAGTAAATTGTTTGTTTAATGTAATTATTAATGTGCTTGAATTTAAGTTTACTCTTGCTATCAGTGTTATATTTGATTTTTCTAGTTTTTGTTTCCTTTTCTGCCTATTTGATAGATAATTAGGGTTTACCCCCTTCTCTGTGTGTCTTTTAGTATATATGAGTGTTTTTACCTCATGTTTGTCTGTGTAGCATGCGCATGCAGTGCCTGCAGAGGCCAGAAGAGGGCATTGAATCACTTAGAAATGAAATTACAGAGGTTTGTGATGGTAGGTTTGGGCACCAGAACCCAGATCCTCTGCAAGAACAGCTAGAGTGCTCTTAACCACTAAGCCATCTCTCCAGCCCTCTTGAGTATTTGTATTTGTTTGTTTGTCTGTTTGTTTAAAAGATTCTGTCATTCTTCCAATGAAGCTTAATAAATATTTCTCTCTTATTTATTAGTAGTTATTGTAAGTTTTGCATTAAGACATCACAATCTGCTACCATATGATATATAACTTTATACATAAAGTATTTATGTTTTTTCCCCTGGCCTTTAATTCCCTTTGCCTATAATTGCTATGTATTGTGTTTATAAATGCGTCATACACCCTATAAGATTTTTTACTTTTTAACCATTCTGTTTTATTTTTTTTATAAAGAGGCTAATACATTTGACCACAAAGATATCATTTTCATCGTTTTCCTTCCTGTGTAGCCTAAGCTTTAAATCTGATGACATTTCTCTTTTGTCCCCCAGAAGTATGTCATTGCTTACTGAATTTGGTTCTGAGATTACTTAAACCTCCTCTGTGAGGAAGTAAGCTTTTATCTCAGCCATTCTTTTTGAAAGATGTACTTGCTCTTGCTGTATACTGGATTTAACAGTTTCTTCTTTCTTTTGACTCCTTTTGACACCTTTCTGGCTGGCTCCCTTTATTTAGGAATCTAGTCACATGCAGCTCGACACTTGACATTTTCCTGGACCTCTAGGGGCTGGTTTTTAAGTTGTTTGTTTTTCTTCTTTTCCAGTTTTATTTTGAATGGTTTCTGTTGCTATTTTTGAGGCTCACTAACCTTTGCTGCTGCTTCTCCTCCTCCTCCTTCTCTTCCTCCTCTTCCTCTTCCTCCTCCTCTCATCTTCTTTTATGTTTACACTGTTATGTTAATCATATCAAATGAAATTTCCACTTTGGATAATTATTTCTAAGTATTACATTTGTGTCCCTTTCTGTACATTTCTCTTTTTTCTTTTTATTCACTTTTCTTTAAATACTTTAATATTAGTTTCTTAGTATTTGATGTCAACTGATACTTCCACTATTTTATTATTGCTTGATCTGCTTGAATTATTGCCCTAGTATGTATCACATTTTTAAAACCAGCATGGTTTGTAATTTTTGCATGGACATAGGACACTTTGAAAAGATTTGATGTGGCCAACATTGAAGATATTTGTGGTTCATCCTTTTGTGCGTATTCTTTTGTTTTTTCCCAGTGTTGTTTGTCACCATTGTTGTTTCTAGGTCTTTGGGGAGCAAGGATAAAGTAGCCTTTGGAAATAATAAAGAGCCTTTCTCTAGAAAACAGGTTAGCCCCACTAAAGTATGACTTTAGAGTCTACTGACTATCCTGGGTAAACATCCAGAGCTTCCCACGGTCTAGTTGGATTTTAAATGTATTCTACCACTGTGTGCATGCTTGCAAAGAGGTAGACACATAGCCCAGCCCCTGTGCATTCTTTGGCCCTGTGGAGTTTTCCCATGTACATACCTATAGTAGTGTTTGGCCAACTTCAGTTGTGTGTTTCGTTGTGCAGATGAGTTGACTTCTTTTTGTATAGCCCCCACCTGATCATTACCCTGGCCTTCAGCTTATAACTGCCTCATTCTTCCTGATCTCCCCCCACCCCCCAGTTCAACCAGAGGACATGCTGACTTGCTTGGAAACGTTGTCCTTCCTCTGAGTTTGGAGAGTGTCTTCATGCACAATGCTGGGCTCATCTTAGGTATTCCACACTTGTCTTCTCTCTAAATGTCATGATTTGCTGCTTCTGCCATTAGGAAACTTGCTTCCTGTATTTTGTTCAGGTTTTTGTCTTAAATTGTGTAGGCTGCCCTGTAATCACTCAGTTTCACGGGCTAGCCTTGGACCTGGCAATCCTATTTCCTCAGCCTTCGAAGTATCTTACAGTACAGTTCTGCTCCACCTGGCCCAGCTTATGATGTCATTTTAATAAGCAGTTGCCATGTAGTGCCTATGTCAGCATAAATAATCTAAGTGTGAGTATTGGCTGATTTTGTAAATAATAAAAATCTAGCTATATTAATTTACAGATCAATTTTCATTTTATCTTTAAGTAGGAATTAAGAGTAACTTTTTCTTAAAGTAGTTCTATTAAGATAGGTACTCCAAACTGCTTGGAGTTGCACCCTTCCAAATGAAGGGTGAATGTATACCCCTTAGTAGACATTCATTTATTCTGCTTTCCTTGTTTTGTTTGATTTGATTTGTGGTCAAACTGTATGTGTATCAACTGCGGAGGAGATTGTTGTAGCATTATGCTACTGTGTCCACAATAAAGACGTGGAGACATTTTCATAGATGCAAACCCTGCCAGATCTCAGCAGAGGGAATCAACTGTCATGGCAGGTGCCATCCTGGACAGTGGAACCCCAATTGTCTGATCTCAGGTGTTTTATTGATACAGAAGCTCCTCGGGTGTTCTGTTGAAACTCTGTCTACTCTCTCATCCAAAAGCCTGGCTCTGCCAGAGAGCAGTGGGCAGGTACAGATCATGAGCAATCAAACATCCTTTATATAAAGCCAGTGCCTGTAGATAATACAAACTGTTAAGTCTTAGGCAGCCCTTTCCCCAACAATGTACAAACAATTATAAGGATAACTAGAAATACACTTTTCCAACAAATTGTTACTGTTGTTTTACTTTGGAAAGCAGTAAAATTACACCTACTATTAAAATATGATTCAGTGTTTGACTCAGAAGCTGTTCATATAGCAGATATTTATAACATACTTAAAATAGTGTAATACTTTTGTTTTTAAACACTAGTGTCTATCATAGTATTTCACTACCATGTTCTTTTAATATAATAAAACCTTATTAACTGTTATTTATATATATAACATTTTATATTTACATCACATTAGACATTTTTACATTTTTTTGGATAAGCAAAGTCTGTTAAAAATATTTATATTCAGAGTTTGTAGAACTTTGAATAATACATTCTTTCATGAGTAGTGAATGTCTGTCTCCCCAGTGCCTCACATTAAATTTAAGTTGGGTTGGAAAGTACTTAATCCTTTTGCAAACATACTCATTACTCATCATCAAATAATATTTATTCATAAAAGTAAACAAAGAAAAGACCATGAATTTGAAGGAGAACAGGGGTGGGGTTGAAGGTGTACGTGGATAGGGGAAATAGTGTAAATATATACATTATAATCTCAAAAAATTTAAAAAGTATTCATCCCACTCCTAAGAATATTCTAATATGAAATAAATATTTTTTTGTAGGCAACTTAGGCTACACATGCATTTGTTCTATCTTAATATGCGTTTTCTCTGTTACACATTAATTTTCATCATATTTCTGTTTCAGTATTGGAGGATGTATCTCCTATTACATTTTCCATACTTCAGATTCTATGCCACATAACCAAACCAGAAACGTTGAATCAGATTCTTAGAGGATGTAATTCTTAAGTTAAGGATATTACTGTATAACAGTGTCTTTATAATATAAACAAATATACATACACAAAATAAGCGGACACAGTTTAGATTATGTCCATAAATATAATTACACTTTGGTCAAGTATGTTGGATACTTCCAGAAGAGTAAGAATTTGAATGGTAATAGTTGTGGCTACACTGTAGTATAACCAATTTTGTCTTTGCTTCAGAGGAGATAGATAACATTTCTCTATATAAATTGTAAACAACAGAAGCTAAATAACTAATAAGGGGCTGAAATCTTTCACATGACAATAAATCACTTGTGGTAGCAAGAAAAGTGCTGGTTTAATTTTCCATGTACCTGTTTAATAGTTGTCCTGCGAGTGCCACAGAAGACAAGTCTAGGAATCAACCTCTTTCCTTCTCTACCTGGGCTTTACCTTTGTCTAATAGCCACTTGTTCCTCAAGATGGTCTCATAAGTAGCTAACTATTCTTGAATAGTAGACCTAAGATAATGTCCACTGTCCATTACTATGGTGAGAAGATAAGAAAAGTCGTACAGAAATGAAACTGTCTGTGTTATATTGCCTCACATTATCATGTTATGCTGACCATTGTGTTCATTATGATTAGTTAGCGTGGGCTAAATTTTGTGTATATTTGTAGATACGCTCCTTTTAAAGAGATTAACATGTTTAAAATAAATTTGGCATTTTTGGAAAGTAAATATTAAGTTTATTTGCAGTTAATAGTAATTGTATTTATAATTATGACAGTTGGCCAGCAGCCTCAGCTGCTTAGATGTGGGCATAGAGAAAAAAGATATACATACATACATATATATTTTTATATATATATATATATATATATACACACACACACAGACACACATATTCAGTTATATATAGTTATATATATTCTATAGTATATGTATACATATATATACATATATAATTACATATATGCATATGTGTATATATATATACATATACTATAGAATATATATAACTATAACTAAATATATATGTGTGTGTGTGTGTGTGTGTAGATAGATAGATAAATAGACAGACAGACAGACAAAAAGATATAGATATCTTTTTTGATTCTGCCAGAGGGGCATTATAAAAAGATTAACAGTAGAAGTACAGTCAAATTGAAAGTAAATAGAAGTGTGGTAACATCAGATGGTCACATTATGAAATATATTGTAGACAGGTGTGTTAGTTAATGATCTCTTGCAATGAAGAAAGACCATGACCAAACTACTTATAAAAGAAAGCATTTAATTGGGATCTTACTTAATAGTTTCAGAGGGTGAATCTGTGACCATCAAAATGGTGTGTGTGTGTGTGTGTGTGTGTGTGTGTGTGTGTGTGTGTGTGTGCATGCATGCATGCATGTGTATGTGTGCATGCGTGCAGCGTGGTAATGGAGAAGTAGCTGAAAGTTAAGTCTTATCAGCAAGTTGGAGGCAGAGAGAGGAAAAAAATTAGGAATGGTGTTGTCTTTTGAAACTTTATAATTTGCCCCCAGTGACACGCTTTCTTGCAACAAGGCTACACTTGCTAGTCCTTCCCAAACAGTCCACCAACTGAAGACCACACATTAAAATATTTGAGCCTGTGAGGAGAATTCACGCTCAGACCACCACAGCAGGCATGGTGACATAGCCATCTAGGCCTAGCAATTGGGAGACAGAATCACAGCCAATAACTGGAGGCTTAAAACTAACCTGGGCTATACAGTGGGTCCCAGGCCAGCCTTAGGTACATAACAAGACTTTTTATCTCAAAAAGCCAAAAGAAAAATACATTGTAAAATTAAATCTGGTAACAGAATAGCTGAAAGAAGACAGACTGTAATTTTAAAATGGAAAGATGCTCATGAACTGGAAGTTTGAAGTACATATAGTTAAATGTTAGAAGAACAGAGTATTGCAGTTCACAAAGTGGTGCTTGATAGACTTATTTCAGCTGTACATTAGCTTGAGATGGTAACTCATTTGTGGAATGCTTGTAAGTAGAGCACAAAACATTTCAGAGATCAGTAAGGATGTCATTGTGTTCGCATTAGAATTAGATTTGCTTGCTTAATGCAGAAAAATCCAAACTAATAATCCAAGTGAAATAAGGACTTACACCCTAGTTTAAAAGAAAGGCTTGTTAGCAGTGCACATTGTCAGTGTATGTCTCTGTGAAGTTACCAGGACCCCAGGCTCATTGGAGTTCAGAGCTAGCTAGCAACCAACACATTGCGAATGTGTCATATAGTCTAAGGTGAATACTGGAGTTGTTACTGAGTAGTAGTATTCTAGGTGGCATGGAAGAGAGTAAGAAGGTAAGATCTTTACCTGCCATTTATCATTATAAGTAGACCTTACTGAAAGTCTCTTCCAGCAGTTTCTGTTTCTGCAGTTAGTCATAGTTTGCAAGGCCATACTTTAGTTTTGAATGGTGCAAAGTGTACTCTTTGACTATATACATGTCTGCATAGCAAAAGGATGGGAAGTAGACATATGAGAAGGCACATGGCAGTCTCTGCTACAGTAGTATCCATGTAACCAAGACAGTTTCAGAAGTATGCGAGATGGACAAGAAAAGACTGAGTTCCATAGGCCATTGCAAATACGGCAACATTGGATGGCAGAGGACTTGGGCAGCCTGTGAGAGTTGGGAAGACACTGGGAAAACATTACAATAGAGATAACAGCAGAACACACAAAGATAACTTGTAAATCCCAAGATGGGTAGACTATGATGGAATTTAAAAAGATGTGACCTGAGAACTACAGTTCTGATACCCTGAAGGGATAGCAGGTTGCGGTTAGCATAAAGAAGGGGACCCAAAGAAACATTGGGTAAGTGTTAATTGTGAAGCAGTATGCGGAGAGGAGGCTTGGGCTAGATTGGGGCCAGACTATTTGATAGCTGGAAGAATTGGGGTATAGTTTGACATTTTTTCATCTATCCTTATGAACTAAAAATCGGTGCTGAACACCAATCTCCAATATATTAAATCTGTAATTTACAAACTATATATTGTTACATTAATTTATATGAAATACTTGCGAGTAGTTATTTTAGAAGATTGAGATTTAAATGTCATTAGCTATGCTTATATTATCTTTCCACAGTCCCTCTAGCTGTTTTGCTGACCCAGGTTCACGTGCATACCAAAGGCTCCACTTTAATATAGCTGGGGGTGGTGACTGTTAGGAGAAATGTGAGCAGCCAAGAATGGACCCTAGCATGGAACTAATTCCTTCCCTGTTGGAAGCCTTCCTCTTAAAAATAAGAGCAAGCACATTCAATGTTCTTCAGGAAATTTTGGAAGTACTGTAAAACATAGATTAAATATAGGAGACAAAAAGACGTAATGCCATTTGAAAATGTCATCATGTAATATTTATCATGGCATTTCATCCAAGACTTCCAAAAAGTCAAATAAGCAGAAAGTAAATATAAAGAATCACAGGTAACTAGCAAAAAAGGAAAAGATGATATGTTCAGTGATTTTTAACTATGAGTTACTTAAAGATAGAATATAAGATAGAGTTAATTTGGAAAACTAAGCCACAAGAAAACCAGAAAATCATCTAGCTGAATTTTAAATCTCTGAAGATAAAAGAAGTCCATAAAGCTTAGGTTCATTTGGTGGGGAAATTTCACAGATGTACATATATTAAAGGTCTGTTTTGAAACATTCCAAAATTTAGAGAGTGCTCATAGCATTTGCAGCTAACATATTTTTATCTGTAGAACTAGAATGATCAACTTTTAAAAAGAAATGTCTCAAACCCTGAAAAAAGACATGAGCAGCTCATCAAAAAAAAAAAAAAAAGTCAAAACTCTTTAAGTACAAATGAACTGACTAAAATAGACACTCACACCTGGCTAGCTGAAAAGAAATAGAAGTGGTTTGACAAGGAGATGTTCGACCAGACTTTAATAGGAGTCAGAGTGGTTGGAGACTAACTAGTGTGGTTTTCCTGGATAAAATCTCGGACAAGTTACGAAAGAATATAGCTGGTTTGGCAAGGGTTGGTCTTCAAACAACATTATGCCTTTTTGTCTCCTGCATTTAATTTATATTTTACAGGGCATGTTGGGTTTGCAGAAGGGAAGTTACAGACATTGTATGTATGTTCATGCTGTAAAGCCACCACTGTAAACATTTCTACTTCCTAGCACTGGAAAACTGTTGAAACTGAGATGTCTGTTAAAGAGGTTTTAAGCTTTAGTCTTATCTCAAATGCTTTTATTAGTTTTTAAAGAGGTTTATTTATTTAAAAAAGAGCATGTATTGAAATGACTGAAAACAGTTCGACCTGTAAACTTCAGCTGAAGCCTCTGTTAGCCCCATCCTAGCCCAGGTTGTCTATCAGCATCACGAATCTGGCACTTGGTGGGCACACTTTACTTAGGGCAGTGCTTTGTTGTGTCATGTCTAGTCTGTTAATGCTTTGACTCACCAGTTAAATTGTGCATCCTTTTGACAACAGAGGGCCTACATAATTTTTGTTTCGTTTTTAACATGATGACAAAAGAAGTCCTTACTTGGTAAAAATGTGTTAGCATGATGTCTTCCTTGCATTTTCTTAAGTGAGATTTTTCTGTTTTTTATAAATAAAATCCAAATAAATCTATTTTTATATCAAATTCATACAAATTCTTAATTTCTTACTAGACAAAAATATTTTTAATGTTCAGTCACTTAAAAGAAAAATTTAAAGTATAAAAGTTGAGCTGCTTTCCATCTTACAAAATAAGGCTTTAAAAATCCAGGAAGCTGGACCAAAGGTGAAGCCTAGAGCCAAGAAAGCAGTGTTACTGTTGTGTTTCAACAGGATAAATATGAAATGAGAACACTCAGGAATGTGAAACCTTGTCCTGCTTAGAAGAGTTGATAGATATTTCCAATCTTGGTGTGTGTTCTAGAAAGGACATGTGGTCATACTCAGCTGCTAAGTTCAAGGTGGGGAAGAATAAGACAGTTTACAAATTGGTTGGAGGCTAAAAGAATGCTGCTTCCTTAGCTGTTAGGCTTAACAGAATGCCTAAGCATTATTCTACTTGAGATATGAAGCAAAGGCTCATTAGCCTCAGGGTGGGGGTGAGGGGGCTGCAGTAAGCACTTTATCCTGGTGTCCAATTAGCTCCGCTTACCTCCAGAGCAGCAACCATGAAAGCCCAGACACAGGGATGATGAGACTGATGTCATGGAAAAAGGAAAATACCAGATTATAGAGCAGCTAAGGTTGGTCAGAAAGCTGTGGACTCATAATATTTTATCAAAGATCAAAGCCATTGCCCAGCTCAAGGTCTGCACACTGTCCAGTTTTATCCTAACAAATGGAATTTATCCTCACAAATGGGTTTTGTAAATGTCTTAACCATGGACCTAATTAAATAACTAATGGGTGTTTTTTAAAAGTATAGAAATTTAAAACCAACATATTTTTCTTTTCTGTGTAGGTCGTTTATATGCTATGCAAACTGGAATGAAGATTGATAGTAAAACTCCTGAGTGTCGTAAATTTTTATCAAAGCTAATGGATCAGTTAGAAGCTGTAAGTTAAACACTAATAACTTAACTATCTGGCTGTTTTATATGGCATTTTATTTTGGGTGTTTATGCATGTGTTTTCTGTCATTTCCATCCTTCCTGTAGCAACACTTTGCAATGTCATTATACCTGAAGAAAAACGAGAAATCTTAAAAACCCACACTATATTCAGGGGAGTTTTAAGTATAAAGATGGCTCAGTTATCTTTGTATAAGCATCATTGTTGATGGCTTCTGCTCATAAGTAGTGAGGCACTGGAGAATTCTTAAATAACTCTTACTGGTATAAAATGGGCTATTTAGTAAAAGGAATCATGAGAGTGGTATCAATTGCTTATTCTCTTTACCTTCCTCTTGATGGCAAGGTAGACATCCTCCTCTCCTTGTTGTACTGTGGTGGATTATAAGGAGTCTTACTCTTCAGCATTGTGCAGGTAGATTAAGGTAAAATTGAGTTGTTTGGATTGGGTATCATTGAATAAAGAATGTAATGCCAACCATCAATAGTTTTAGTAATCAAGGTTCACTCTTGTGCCCTGCTATTCTGGTGTCATGTAATGTCACTTGACACAACCTGGTCACTGGAAAAAAAGATTCAGTTGTAGAATTGCTTTGATCAGATTGGCCTGTGGGCAGGTCTATGAGGAACTGGCTTGATTGATAATTGGTACAGGAGGTCTCAGTCCACTGGGGTGGTACCATCCTTAAGCAGACTGGCATGAGCTGTATTAGAAAGCTACCTGAGAGAGCCAGAGAACAAGCCAATAAGCAACATTCCTTCATAGTTTCTACTCCAGGTTTCTGCCTAGAGTTCCTGCCCTGACTTCCCTTAATGATGGATTGTGACCTGGAAGTGTAAGCCAAATAATCCCTTTCCTTCCTCAAGGTGCTTTTGGTCATGTTTTTTATCACAAAAAAAGGAATCTAGACTGCCTGATTTGTCTCTTAAGATAGACAAAGGCACAGTCCTGCACCTTCCAAGTCTTCCTTTGACGCTGTGTGTTTGCTTTTTGTCTAGTTAGGTATTTCTTAATTGGATCACTTGCATTATTTGGTTTAAAGAAACAAAAGGCACACACACTAAAATTTAACAATTTATGTTAGCCCAAAACCTTTCAAGGTTTTCATTGTTTTTCTTTGTTACTACAAAGTTACTATTCAAATCAAAGGGCCAGTCCAAGGTAGAACTTAGAGCCTAGTTGCAAACACTGTCTGCTGACCCAAAGTTCCTGGCTTCTAATATTGCTTCCATGGCTATAAAGTGAATTCGAGTGCTATTGCATGAGATGCTGCAGGGGAAGATTGGAAATGACGTTCACACAGTACAGTCAATTTGGAAGTTCCACCTTTCACAGGCATTAATACAGAATGTATCTCTTTCACACTAATAATAACAGCTAAGGTAAAAGCTTCAGGATAAGCAGAACTCAGTTCTTTACAATGCATACAATCTTACAGTGCATACAATCACATTTATGTAAGGACTTATCAGGAGTTGTCATCTAGACAAGTGAGATACATTCATTCCCATGAGTGCATATCTCTGTGATATGGTGTTTACATTACACTTTAAAGCATTCAAGTAGTCATTATTTTATCACATATTTTTGCTTGAGGATAAGATGAAGTGGCATATTTTCACTAATTTTATTAGGACCAAATCTGCTTTTACAAATTAGTTTGCAACTTGAACACAGTAAATTGTGTTATATGGGGGTTTGGGTGGGTTTCTGCTGCTAATCAGAATAAGGTTAACCA
Source organism: Cricetomys ansorgei (assembly GCA_026225945.1). Classification (NCBI taxonomy): domain Eukaryota; kingdom Metazoa; phylum Chordata; class Mammalia; order Rodentia; family Nesomyidae; genus Cricetomys; species Cricetomys ansorgei. Next base: position 45,061 of record JAMJFZ010000882.1, on the reverse strand, counting down.
AAATTACCTTAAATTCCAACATTACTCTCTTTTTAGAGTTTTTATATTTGCTGACTTTGTGGGCAATCCTAAGGGTGTGTGTGTGTGTACATGTGCTCACGCATGCACATATTTGCCTTCATGTATGTAAATGTTCCATATGTGTGCAGTGCCTGCAGAAGTTAGAAGAGAGCATCAAATCCTCTGAAACTGGAGTTGCAGATTGTTGTAAGCCATTTTGTGGGTGCTGAGAACTGAACCCATATCCTCTGCAAGAGAAAACGTGCTCTTAACCCCTGAGCCATCTTTCCAACCAATCTCTAATAAAAGCAATTTATGGTTGTTTATATCTAATGTTCCTGAAAATTTAATTTATTCCAATATAAAAGTCCTTGACAAGAAAAACAGGAGCTGTTTGGGTTTTAAAATATTTCAAATTACTGTGTGTGTGTGTTGTGGACAGATAGACAAACTAAAAATCTGCATAGTTGTAAGTTATGTTGACTTGGGCTCTATATGTCTACATTTAAAATAACCTGGTAATGAGTTTGGCACTTTACACCTCTCCTACTTTGGTGTAAGTTTTCCTTTAAACACTGTGTTCTGGAGGCACTGTTTTAGGACACAGTGATTCTTTTTTTTTTTTTTTTTAATGAAAACTGAAATGGGTCAAAGTTAAATTTTAAATTATGTGCTTGAAAAGTCTCTAGTTCCATTTTAGGATAGTTGTGCCTGGGTAATATTTAGCAGGGTTTGATTCTTCACCAGGGTACGTGGCAATGTTGTCTTTTATTTTTGGTTGTTTTCATTTTTAGAGTTCCATTGTGCCTCTGGGTTTTCATCCCTGTGAGGGAATCAAGCTTTTGTCTGAATACATGAGGCTGATTTGGTGCTGCAGCTTTTATTGAGATGAATTTAAAATAATTAACTTAAAGTAATTATTAGAATTATTTGTGCTTAAGCAGACCCTTCTAAAAATACAAAATCTAAGCTGTGTTTGATTTTTATTTTAGCTTAAGAAACAGTTGGGGGATAATGAAGCTGTTACTCAAGAAATAGTTGGTTGTGCCCATTTGGAAAATTATGCTTTGAAAATGTTCTTGTATGCAGACAATGAAGATCGAGCTGGACGGTTTCACAAGTAAGTGAGGACATGAAAATAAAACTTTTTTTAAGTTTGGCCCCTTTCTGACCAGAATTACCTAGTTTCCAGTTGAATACTTTCTGACCACCTGGTATATATTTTGGAATTGGAAACCCATAGTGATTTTTTTTTTTTCGGCTACAAATGTGGACCTTTCTATTTGAAGAGACTAAGCTTAGGAACTACCTATGTCAAACTAATGTCTCAGTAAATTTATCCCAATTAGCCATTATTTAATTAGACATTTAGTAAAAATTTACATTTAGTAAAAATCTGAGTTGATTTTAGTAAAAACAAGTTTGTCATGATGATGTCAATTTTAAAAACATACCAGCCTACCTGGGTGTGGTGGCACATAACTATTTTGAGATAGGAGAATCATCAAAAATGTAAGGCCAACAGAGGCTACATTGCAATATACTTCCTCAAAGAAACAAAGCAAACACACACACACACACACACACATGCAAAAGACAAAAACAAAGAGTACTGTACCAGCCAATTTAGATAATCAACTGATCATTATTACAGTATTTAGAAGTATAGATATATGTTGTGGTTTGATATAGATTCAGGCATTACTTGGCATACTAAATCAAATACCACAGTAAGACCTTGTAGCACTTACCTACAGTGTGTTAGTTTTTTCTGATAACATTAGCAATGAGTTTCTGTATGTGTCTTGAAATAGATTTTTATTTCAAGTATTCATTTCAATGTTAAATGTACTTTATTTCTTACAGAAACATGACTCTATTTTAATGTTTTTCTTTTTAAATTTAAATTAGAACACCTTTCTCTTCTTTTCCAGAAACATGATCAAGTCCTTCTACACTGCAAGCCTTTTAATAGATGTCATAACTGTGTTTGGCGAACTCACAGATGAAGTGAGTGTACACTTTTAATGTCTCCTAGCTGTAGATCAGTAATGTTGCTTTCTCTCGGTTTTCTGATTGCATTGTTTATTCTAGCCAGGATATATGGTAGAAATGTAATGGAAGCAAAAGGTGTAAACTTCTTCCTAGCTACATTTTAAAAGTCAAATGAAACAACACTGCACACAGGATGGCAATGCTTTGAAAGATACTTGCTCTCTCATTTAAAAATAAAAAATAAAAATAAAAACAGAGGCTGGGCAGTGGTGTCTCATGCCTTTAATCCCAGCACTTGGGAGGCAGAGGAAGACAGATTTCTGTTAGTTCAAGGCCAGCCTGGTCTACAGAGTTTTATTCCAGGACAGCCAGAGTTAACAACAGTGAAAGCCTATCTTGAAAAGACAAAAAAAGAAAGAAAAGGAAAGAAAGACCAGAAAGTAATGTAAGTGTAAATGCAAGTGCTTAAAGACAAAGAAGGGGAAAAAAAGAAAGAAAAACAGAAATAAAAACTTACTCACCAGAATACTATTGATAGCAGTATTCACTTTAAAAAGATGAAGATAAGGGCAAGAGAAATAGCTCAACAGTTAGGAGCACCAGCTGTTCTCTCTAAAGTGAAAATGTAGAAAAAGACATTCATGTCAAATACTAAGTAACTAAAATCCAAGTAGCAATAATAAAATAAGCTTTAAGAACCTGTTGCTAATGGTGACATGAGACGTTTCATAGTAGTCAAGGGTCTCTTCATGAAGTACAAGTGTCTGTATCTGTATACCAATAACAAGATTTTCAAATTTTATAAAATACTTAACACAAAATATTTAAAAATTACTGTTGGAGATTGTGAAAACCTACTCAGTCACTGATTTTTGAAAAGCTGCTTTAATAATCAGTGAAATTAACCAAACAAATAAAGAATGGCCCCTGAAATGATTAGAATGAAGAAAAAGCAGACTGTTCAGACTTGGCTTGGTAGAAATGTTCAATGTTGCAACTATTTAGTGGAAAGAATTGGCGGGTTTTAAAAAGGTAAACATACTCCCACCTTTTTACCCAGCAGTTCCTTTTCTGGTACTTACCCAAGAAAAATAAAGACATATGTCCAGAAAAAGAGCTTGCTCATTGGAAATTTATTTATAATAGCAAAAATCTGGAAACAACCCAGATGTCTACCTCTGAGTAGTTGATAAACAATATTGTGATGTTACTCAGTATAATATGTAATTGACAACTTATGTAGCCTAGAATATGGATAAATCTTGTAGAAGTGCTTATCAAAAGAAGAATCACATGGTACACTGTGCATGATTGCCTATATATAATGTGTAACTGCAGACTAGTTCATTCTAATTCCAAAGAAATGAGAAATACTTGAAGGTTTTTTAGGGTTTGGGCAAGAGAAATGGATCAGGAAAGGGCTCTAAAGGAACATTTTGATTAGTTAGAAATTATATATATTGAGAGAATATGATTTACACTGATATCTATTTATCAAAACAATTTATGTACTTAACATTTATGTATCTCAAATTATGTATTAATTTTACTGCAAAGATACTCAGTATTGGACTATTTATAGGTTTGTCTGGGTAAGTTGACAGTTATAAAGTAGCTTCCTCCACTCTGGTATTGAGCACATGTGTAAATGTAGACAGAAGAAGATTTCTTATTTTGGGAGAAATTAAGTACAAGAAGAGAGAAAGAAGTATATTGTGTTGTGAAATTAAAGGATCTTAATTCATGCTTCTGAATAATCGGTTTATACACACACATTCATATGTGTATATAATGTGAATGTTTGCACACATATGTATTTACAGTGTATATGTATGCACACACACACCTAGTTCCTATATCTCTATACCAAGACAATCTACAGTGAAGCACGAGTAGCACAGAACATCCTGAGTACCTGATTTGATTCTCAGTACCAGTTTTTGTAACAGGAGCTAATGCTCTTGTACAAGTGACTGAATCATAATTCAGGTCAGAAAAGCACTGCATTCGGTTGGACTGTCTTGTGCCTGAAAATTATAAACTGTGATCATAACTGAGAGACCCAGCAGCCACCTAGAAAGGACTCCATTGTCTATATCAAGAACATGTTTGTATAATATATTTTAGGGACCAATAAATGTGCTGTCTGATGTACGCAATAAGAGATGTTAGAGTATATATTCAAGTTTAGTGAATTTGAATTCATTAATAAAAAAGTTTATTGCTACATTTCAACAATTTTTAATTGTTTTCTGGATAGCCAGCTTCAGAATCATTACTGTATTTGATAAAAAAAAGAATGAATTCCAAAATCTGTCAACTGATTTGCTTACCAAATAATTTTTAAGTACTACTCAGTAGCAGTGTAACAGTGATTAGGAATTTTTTTTTTTTTAGTAGAGACAGACAATAGCTTTTGTAAGTTCAGTATACATGATGTCAAATTATAGCTGTAATTGAATATTTGAAGGGAGAAATAAGAATTAGTAAGTAAGTTGGCTTGAGAAAGGCCTCTGAGAATCAGACAGCATTTTAGCAAAGCCTTGACGATAGTAAGGGGGAAAAAAAACTCACACAGATAGTCAAGAATGAGGCAATTTTATATGGAATCCATGCTTTTTATCAAGTACTGAAATGATTCTGAAACTACTCATCCGTGATCAGGAGGTAGCAAGGGGGACACTGTGACCGAATTGAAAATCAGAAGAGGGAAAATAATAGAAGATAGTAAGATGAGGAGGGGGAATTTAAACATAATTGGTAAGAATTGTCTTTATTTAAACAGTTACTGTTTTCAGTGTAGTAGACAGGGATTGAATAGAGAAAGCAGATTTTAGATAATCAAGATAAGAGATACTGATTACTCAGACTAGAATTTACAATGGAGGTTATGACAGTAAGTGTAAACTTAGGTTTATGGATTGATTTATTAAATTATTCTCCTGGGTTCATGGCAGAGGACTGTTTATTCTTTAACTAATTCAGTCCTCAGTCCAAAAGGGTTTCAACCTCTGTACAATATAATCTTAGGCCTAAACCTAGGACATTTCAGCCTCCAAAGCTTACTTCTGAACTACATCCTCTGAACTCAGAGCTGTACTCTTCTGGTTGGCTGATTCAGCTCACTTGTTCTTCTGGCTCAAACTCTTCTTCAAATTGGCTGGTTCAAAATGACCTTCTGGGATGGCTGACTGTTTCTGACTGAACTCTTCTGACTTTGGCTGACTCTGCAACTTCTTTGAACTGTTCTGCTAGGCTTCAAACCGACTCTTGCTATTAGCTGACTCTTTCTCCCAAACTCATTCTTCCTGTCTGACACTGACTCCTTTTTGCTGAACTGCCTCTGTGTCTTATCTAACAGATTCTCTAACTGACTGCCTTTCTGAGCTGAGAGCCTGCTTTTGTATCATGAGATTTGTTTGTATATTCACTCTGACTCACTCTAATAACACCTCTGATTTGTCACTTTACTTGCTCTTACTCTAATTCATCCCAGAAGTTACTCTGCCAAGTCTTCACTCTGCTTCACTCTCAGTCTTGGTATTAAAGGCATGTACTCACTCTATACTTCACAGTGCTTCTGACTTTCCAATTCTCAATTGACTAGCATGCTCTGACTCAATCTGCTTCCAATCTCCCAATCTCTCAATCTCCACTGCTTCTCTCTTAACTCTGAACTGACTGTGAACTCTGAACTGAGAGCCATGAACTGAGAATTGTGACCTACTTCTGAACTGACTGCTTCGTTTTACATTTAAAAAAAAACAGGCAAATATTAAAAATGAGCAGAATTGCCATTTAGACATGTCAGAATTGACATGAGAAGGAACAAATTTAGTGGGGGCATTAAAAAATGGAGCTGAGCATTAAAGAAGACTCTTACTGATGAGTTGTGGCTTCTTGTCAGTTGAAATACAACACTGATGATATTATACGTTTGTTAATTTAGAACTACAAGGAACTTATTTTTTCTAATAGGAAAATACTATTAAATAAGAAAATACTAATAAAAAGAAAATTTGCCAAATATCTTATCACTTTTTACTGGGTTTTAAAATGTGACTGCCCCTTCTATATTGTCTTTAAGTAATAAAACTGTATGGAGGATGGGGGGGCATATGGATGAGGATTCCAAGCTTGCAAGTGATGTGTTGAGTTACATGTGTTAGTCTTGAGGTTTGGAAGAATTCTGAACAGAAGATGTAAATTTTGGACTTGGTTTTATGTTGTTGTGTAAAGCCATCATGACCAAGGCAACTCTTAGAAAAGAAAAGCATTTAAATGAAGGCTTGCTCACAATTTCAAAGGGTTACTTCACTACTATTATGACAGAAAGCAGGCAGGCATGGTACTTGGGGTAGCTCAGAGCTTTACATCCTGATCACAGAAAAAGGCACAAAGCAAGTTCAAAACTGAACCTAGCCTGGGTTTTTGAAACCTCAAGGCCAACCCCAGCAGCACACCTCCTTCAACAAAGACACACCTCCTAATCCTTCCAAACAGCTCATCAACTGGGGCCAAAGCATGCAGACATATGAGTCTGTGGGTGCCATTTTCATTCAAACCACCACACTGGATCAGAGAATCAAGGTTGGGGAACAAAGGGTATCTGAGAACTAGTTGGTGACAGTCCAGGCATTGTATAACAAGAATGACCTTGTATAAAAGATTGATTGCAATGTCATCAAGGTAAAAAGAAAATCAGGAGACCTGGAGAGCCAGTAAACCAAGTACAATGGAGATTACAGCAATAGGAGTGATATAGCAGGGTGTCAGGACCCAGAAAGCATGAAAAGAGTAGAAAGTGGCATCTAGTGTAAAAGCAGTGAAGTGAGTGATGAGGGTACTTGTAGTGTTGAATCTGGGGTCAAGACCAAAAGTCAGGGAGGAAGAACTAAAAAAACAGGTCATTGGTGCTCTCCCCAAAGTGAGGTCTTGTGTGTACCAGAAACAGATTGTATTGGCTTTTCCAAGTTTGCAAGTTTGGGACAAACTTCTCTTTTGTTTTTAATTCAATCTTCTTTCATCCTGTGTGCACTTAATTTGAGAACACCTGACCCAGCTTTGTGTTTTCCTACCAGTCCAGTCACTCTGAGGACTAGAACAATGAATTGAGAATTCAGTGAAAGCCTTCATACCCACTGCTGACTCTACTAGCTGAAATTTGCCATTGTCAGGGATTTTCATCAAATCAGTTACAAAACAGGAACTTGGGGCCAGGGGCAAAAGTAAAAGCTCCTTTTGCAATTCCTGTTTCCCAGAAAGGATGTCTTAATCAACTAAAAGGAGTGAATAGATTTTAAAAATATTGACATCTTGAAATTCTCCTCTTAAAATACTATGAATAGTAAGGCATTCTTTATTTTGAATACAACAGCATTCAAATGTGCATTAACTCAGTTTAAAACAGTCAGAAATTTCTGCTATACATTATTCACTAGGGAATTGGAAAATAGGGAATAAAAACAAAATTTTTGCTTTGTGTGCTGTGGGGAATCTTTTTTTCATATGCTTACTAAAATAAGCCCTCTTCACCCTAAACTAATATTTTCTTAAAGCTTTACATACTTAATAAAGGTATCCAGGGTGGTTTAAGCTTCTCACAATATGAAACTAGGAGTGAGTCTCATACAGTCATTACAACTCTTCCATTAAATCTACAGACAAGGTTAACTTATATTAAGATGCAGTTCAGTTGTTTGCAGAAGAAGCCTCTTTTTACTTACAGATATATCCTAACTAAATATACATAAAGTAACTGACCTTCAAAGTCATTTCCCCTTAGTTTATATATTTCCATTTGAATTGCAAATTATATGATCATTGTAGCTTACCAAAACATTTCTAGTGTGCCTCACTTTATTACTAAAATATCATGACAGTTGATAGCTCTGTAATGATGAGAGTAATCAACCCTAAGGAAAAAGAATAAAGAAGTAACCACCTTACCTTTGTGGTTTGAGTAAGGTCTCTGTAAATATCCAGATGTTAGATGCTTATTCCCTCAGATCCACTGCGTGGAAGTGGTAGGTGTGTTACTGCTCTGAGGGAAAGGTATCCGCAATACAGGTGTTACAGCTCAAGGAGGAAAGATATCCCCAATGCAGATGTTACAGCTCTGAAGGGAAGGGTATCCTGGCAGTCAGGAGCCAGGGAATACTATAGAGTCACACCTCACAACAAACCTCACATAAGAAATTTATTGGGAAAAAACATAGGAAGGTGGCTACATCTGCTCAAGTGAGAGGCAGCAAAGAATTGAGCTGGAGGCAAGCTTTATATAGGGTTTCTTAGGGTTGGAGTTTCCAGGGTGGCCTGATCTTGGGGCAAGCTCAGAGATTAGTTAGTAGGTTATTTTTTATAATACTTTTATTAATAATTTGAGTTTGATACATCTCGACAAAACTCTCTTCCCCTTCCTCTCTGCTCCCCCATCCCAGCCCTGTGCCATAAAATTAATTAATTAAAATAAAATTGAGTTCAGCCAGTGTAGCAATGTGACAGGAGCATGGATCACAGGCTTCACAACAGATCCTAGAAGCACCAGGTTTCTCCAATGATGGAAATTCACCAGGCCCACACCAGCTTAAGACCAAGCACAATAAAGCTTGACCCGAATTCAGACCCCACAGATACTCAGATATCACTCAGATACCCCAGTGTCCTGCAATCACTAGGCCCTCAGACATCCCACAGGTACCAGGACTTCTCGCAGGCATCAGGACCTCCCACAGGCACCAGATCATCCAGCAGGCATCCAGACCTCCCACAATTGCCAGAACATCCAACAGGCACCCAGTATGTCCCATGGGCACTGGTATATCCCACAGGCACCAGTGTTTACCACAGGCCAGGACTTCCTGCAGGCACCAGGACATCCCCAGGCTTCAGGGAACGCACAAACACCTGGGAATCATGCAGGCACTGGATGAACCCACAGACACCTGGACATCTCACAGGCCTCTGGACATCCTGCAGGTACCTGTACATCCTGCAGTCACATGGACCTCACACAGGCACACAACGATCCCTCAGGCTTCCCTGGAGGCCCTGGTGACTGCCAGATGACTGGGAACCTGTGTAATTAGTGGGTTTTCAGGCCCTAGAATTGAGCTCATGCTTTTTACCCTATATATTGGAGTGCTTTGTAGAGCACAGCTTGGCCCCTGTGTGTCTCAAGAGACTTGCCATTCATGTGCCTCAAGGGACTGGACCCAATCATTCTGTGGAGTGGGGCCTGGCCACTCATGTTTGAGAGATTTACAATAGGGCTTTGTAGAAATCTTTTAAGCCAGTGGTTCTCAGCCTTCCTAATGCTGCAACTCTTTAATATAGTTCCTCATGTTGTAGTGACTCCCAACCATAAAATTATTTTCATTGCTACTTCTTAACTTTCATAATTCTGATACTGTTATGAATTGTAATATACATATCTTGTATGCAGATGGTTTTAGGCTACTCCTGTGAAAGAGTTGAACAATCCCCCCGCCCCCGCACCCCAACGGGTCGTGATCCACAGGTTGAGAACCCAACAGGTTTAGACCGTTGAAATCATTCCCATGAAGTATATTGTGGGACTCGGTCCTTTTTTTTTTTTCTTCCTTGTTTCTTGGTGGTAAAGTATGTGGTTTCCCTCTCTAGGAGAAGCTGACAGTAGAACTTTGGATGAAAGACCCCAAATTTAGAGATGATAGTTACTGGCAGGCCTTCATGTTGGATTATATGTAATGTTTGTGCTGTCTCCTTCATGCATTCTCCCTCAGCATACTGTCTGCCTTGAGGAAATGACAAATAATTATTAACTTCCTGCAAGCCAGGGAGGCTATTTAGGAATAAATATTTAGGCTGGACCTTGATGAAGAGGAGACATTTAGACACAAGGTGACCATGGTAGGAAATGGAGAAGAAAAGAAATGAGGAAACATTTTAAGTGACACATAGCCTCTTCTGGATTGCAGGAAATGGTATGAATGAGACTGAAGCAAAGTCATAAATGTGGAAGGCTTTGAATGCCAGATCAAAGCGTGTTTTTGTTTGGCTGGTCCCATAATGTCTCAGTCTTAGAAGAAGTAAAATATAACTTACTTGCACATCAAGGTGATTGTGAGGACCAAATAGAGAAGTATACAGAAATGATTGATAACCTGGAGGGTAATACAAAGTTATTGGCTTAAACCTTGGTCTTGTTTTGAATTTTCTTATCCAACTCACCCATAATCTTTTTACCCATAGCAGATTAATTTTTCATTCTTCTGACCTCTTTATTTCCACTTTTCTGACTGCATAGACCTTTCTTTCTCCCCAGCCTGGTCATGCTCTTCTCCCCATCTTTTCACACCATCCTTGTCTTAGAAGACCAAACTAAAATACCATTTCTTCTATCAGGGATCTTTGAGCATAGTTTTTCTTTCCAAATTGTTCAAGCACTTAACCTAAGAAACAAGTTTAATGTTCCCCACTTGTTGTAATTGATTTAATATGCTTCCTGTGTGTGTAGCTGGATGATTAGCCCCCCCAGGTGCAGATGGACTATATGGCTTACTTTATATCTCTTTGTTTGCTAATTTAAGTCTTACTATTAAGTATTTATTAAACTACACAAATATCCATGGTTGCTACATATATTTAAACTAAGTAATAACTTTAGTTTTAACACTAGAGGATAGTATAGTCAATGTTTTAAAATAATTTCATTTGTACATACTATAGAGGAGCATTTAATCTTTTAATCCAGCATCATGGCTGCTCTAGCAAAGGATTACATTGAAAGATCTGTGTGATAGCTAGAAAGGGATCTCATCCAAAGACCTGTATGAAGGGATCATATTCAGAGGTCTGTGTGATACAATTGAAATGCTCAGAAGGCAGTGGTAGCACACACCTTTGATCTCAGCTCTCATATATAAAAGGAAGCAATCAGTTTAGAAGTAGGCCATAATTCTCAGTTCAAGGCTCTCAGATCAGAGTTCACAGTCAGTTCAGATTTAGGAGAGAAGCTGTAGAGATTGGGAGATTGGAAGGAGATTGAGTCAGAGTATGCTTGTCAACTGAGAAGTGGAAAGTCAGAGGCACTGTGAAGTACAGAGTACACACTTTTAATACCAAGTCTAAGAATCATAGAAAGAGTGAGTCAGAGTGAGGACATGCCCAACTCTCAAGATATAAAAGCAGGCTTTCAGCTCAGAGGCAGGCAGTCGGTTAGAGAATCAGTCAGATAAGACATAGAGGCAGTTCATCAGAAGAAGAATGAGCTTGAGAGATAGAGTCAGCTAACAGTGAGAGTCAGTTTGAAGCCTGGCAGAGCAGTTCAATCAGAGAAGTTGTGGGAGTCAGCCAGAGTCAGAAGAGTTCAGTCAGAAACAGTAAGCCAGCTCAGAAGGTCATTTTGAAGGGTTTGAGCCAGATCAGCAAGTGAGTTTAATCAGGCAACCAGAAGAGCCAGTTGAGTTCAGTACCACTCTGAGTTCAAAAGAAGCTAGTCAGAGTGAGCTCAGTCAGCAGTAAGTCTTGAAGACTGAAATGATCTAGGTTCACAGATTAGATTGTAGGGAGGCTATAGACTCCTAGTTCCAGGCTTATATCTTTAAGATTAAGGATGAAACCTAGGACCAGGGATTGAATTAGCAAAGAATAAACTGTCCTCTGCTATGAACCCATGGAAATAATAAATAAATCAGCACATCGATATCTATACCTACATCTGGTGTCCAACATGGGACACAAATCCCACAAACCTGGGATTAAGAGTCCCATGCTCTACTGACTAAGCTAACCAGGCTAGCATCTTGAAAATTAGATTGTATGGAGACTGAAATCTTCCAGGCTTAAAACTTAAGATTAGATTGTATGGAGGCTGAAACCCTTTAGGACTGCAGATTGAATAGTCAAGGAATAAACTGTCGTTTTCCGTGAACCCACAAGAATAATTAAACAAATCAAAATGTCTACATCTATACCTACAAGATAATGGAATTCAAGTGGACATGAAAACCTAGAGATTTTTAATTTAGATAATTTAGTGTTTGTACATTATCATTCCCAGTTTGTATGGGATTTTTGAAAACTTCAAAATCTAGGAAACTCAGTGCTTTGACATGTTTGTTGTTGGTTTTTTTGGTTTTTTGTTTGTTTGTTTGTTTGTTTTTTAATTTCAGAGGGTGAAATAAAAGGGAAAAATGTAGCAACCTATATGCTGATTGTGTTTCTTTAGGTCAGATACTGCTAGTCTGGAGTAAAATCCCAGCACTTAGGAGGCTGAAACAAGAGAGTTTCCTCAACTTTAAGACCAGACTGGACTACACACTGAGTTCCAGACTTGCATGGGCCTCAGAATGATATCCTGTTTAAAAAAAAATCCCCAACCCCTCCAAAAAAGTTTTAACAGTCAAACTTGGGAAATTCTGTATTGTTCTATATAATTATATAATCTATTCAGCTGAACTTCCTACCCTGAGTAGTGCATACGTAGTCAAGCAGCTCTACTACATTATTAGAGAACAAGATAATTTCTATTGGCATCCATTCATCGGGTTGGAGATTCTTATAGCAGCTACTATGTTCTAGAACAAAGCCAAACACATGATATAGAGGGCAGACAGGGATAGGTTGCCTTTGTGACCTATTTTTTGCTACCTTGTTTTGTAGACAAGGAAATATTTTATAAACATAAATATGTGGTTATAAATTATGAAAAATATTGTTAGGAAAAATAGATTACTTAATAGTTTTAAATTGATTAGGTCAGGAAAACCATTGTAAGGAATTAGTATTTGATGCACCCCATAAGGAATGAGTCGAGGTAAATAAATATACCTTATACAGCCGGAGGTGGCAGCATATGAGGGCCTTCTCATGTTTAGGGATACAAAGTATCCAGAAAGATAGAGTGGAGAGGATAGGAAGACTAGGAGGAGCCCAGACAGTCATGAACAAAGTAGGAAAGTGCACACGGGGAGCCACCAAAAAGATGGATATGAATGGGTTTACGTTTCAGAAGGTTGATTTGAGCACTGGATGAGGAAAACACTGTGGAGGGCGGCTTAAAAATATAGAGACATATTAGGGGACTAGGGGGATATTAGAAATGTAGAGATAGAGATCACTATTATTTCCAAAAGCAAAATTAACTGAATTCTTGGTGAGTTAGATGGAAGCAGCCAAAGATAGGATATGAGTGCTAAAAATGACTCCCACAGGTGACTGTCTTCAAAGAATGAAGCTAACTGGGAAGAGGAGAGGCTGGGGAGAATCAAGAAAGTAGTTATTGGCAGATTAATCTTAGTTGCATATGTGACTTCCAGATGGCAATACCACATCATCAGATATTTGTCAGAAGTAAATTTAGACTAGTTACATACATTTAAGATCGATAAAAATGACAGCAGCCATATAAATCAGTACAGAGATAGACAGAAACAAGTTAAATGACTTCTGTCCTGATGCTTGTAGGAATTGCGTGATTCGTATAAGGGAGGAAGACAAACTGCTATGAGGTAACAAACTGTCCCCGATAATAAATGCTAAAGGCGTGTGAACCTGGGGGTGAGGGAGAGGGCAGTGGGAGAACAGGGAGAGGTGCATTATCGAGTCTGTGAGTGTACTGCCAGCCAGATCGGATACACTGCCAAGTAAGGGTAAGCCCAGTGTTCCAAGCCCTCCATTGTTTAAAAAGTTAGAAATATGGATTTTGTAACTTTGAAATTACTGAGGGAAACATGAATGATGTTTTAAAGTCCTATATGACTCACAATGACTTCACTAGTTTGCAGTCTCTGCTAGAATGGGAGCCTTCAGGCTATTTGGAGGCTGGATAGGGGCTTAGGAAGAGAAGAGTGAGGTAGGTGAAAAAGAATGTGAGAAAATATGACTGAAGAAGGTTTGACAAATGGAAATGGTTCAAGACTTGATATAATGCTGTCAGGTTTGACAAGGGGAGGCTGGAAATATCCATTGGGCGTGCCCAAGAGAAATAGACTGTTGGTGACATTGGGGAGAGAAGCTCTTTGTTGAGGTACAGACCCTTGCCACTAAAAGGGTGGATACGTTCAAACTGTCTGACTTTTATGTGTGACGTGAGTACACAGAAAAGAAATGAAGCAAGCTTTGAAAAGTTCATCAAGGGAATGGAACAAAGTGCAGTCAAACCTGGGGGAAAAAATTGAGAACCAGTCCTTGGGGTTGAAACAGGAATGAGAACTTCAGGCTCCTTAGTGACTGTTGTTTTCAGTTCCTCTTTAAACAACAAAATGAGACATGTTCTCCCCCACCCCTATCCCCCAGAACTGAGGTGATCAGACTGAGTACTTAGGTATTATAGGACAACCTAGAAGTTAAAATTAGATTTATTTTTATTTTCATGGATTTGTATATATCTTTATAGAAATTAGATATCTGTTGTCGCTGTCTTATATTTTAGCTTAAAATTCCATTTAACCTATTTCTCTAGGGACCCAAGAATTAGAAATTTTGCTCACAAGACATATATACACTTCCCTTGCACACTTTCTCTGTGATGTGATGCCATAGTGTTCTGATGAAAATACCTTCTTACAAAGTCTGCCAGGCCCTGGACCACTGGAAGAATAGAGAAATGGCCAGACCCTTAGAATGGAACCACACAAAAAGAGACTTTATCTCAGAAATGTGACTTAGCCCAGGCTAAGTACGTCTCTTTTTTTTATTTAACCATGGTCTAATGGTGCTGCAAATATGATCCCTTTTAGAATGTGAGACACAGAAAGTATGCAAGGTGGAAGGCAGCGTACGTCCATAACTGCTTAAAGAATGGAGAAACTCCTCAAGCAGGCCCTGTTGGGATGGAAGAAGACAACGGTACGTGTTTATTAGTCTGTGTACAGTGTTTCAGTACAGTCTTGAACTTTCAGAAGATTTCAACGTTTTCAGAAGGTACTGCCATTTTTTTTTAATCTATGATAATTAGAAAATCAGGAACTTGGGGACATTTAACATTAAGGCTCTTTATGTCTATCTGTCCAGATCAGCTAAGTGTCTTAGCTGTCTCCTATATCTGCCCAGATTTCATCCCTTGTATAAGAAAGACAGTCCACTCACAGTGTGACCTAGAAGTATTCCCAAACCCCAATGAATATTGTATTCATGCTGTGTTATTGTATTCATGCTGTGTTATTTTTTGTGCATTTATTTGAACTGTTGTGTATTGGGGGAGGGGGCATTACTTCACATGGCTTCTAAGCTTACAGAGCATACAAAAGTAGGAAGTAAATTTCTCATTTCCATACACTCATCTTCCTGGATCCTACCAAAACTCAGATATTAAATACTTTAATTTTTTATCTTTACAGAGATTACTTTTAATGAATTTTCAAGCAAATAGGAGGGTGTCTGGATGGGTGGATGCGTAAGATACGTAGAGTCTCCGCTTTTTCCACACAATTTATAATACAGTGTTTTGCACTTGACTTATGAAAAAGGAAAACTCTGTGCAGAATTCTGACATTATTACATAGTAAGTGGGTTTCATAAAATGTAATCATGAAAAATATGGACATCCTGTTATTTTTACTTGACCTCTTGGTTAATATGGGAGGAAGAAAGTGAAAAATGTTTGTTGCTTTTTACAAAAACATATTAGATGTGCAGTTAATATAACATTAAAAGAGAATAAAACTGTTCCCTGAGCTAGGAAAGTCCAAATGATCCTTGCATCTTATTGGTTGGTTTGGGGCATCTGTGGAGATGATTGTTTACTTCAGGAGTCACTAAGCTTTCTTAAAGGACCAGATAGTATATTCTCCAAGCTGGTGAACCACACATGTCCTTATTGCAGATGTTCAGTTCTGTATTATCAAGTCACCACTTTTTAAGAAAAAAAAAAAATGTAATAATGATTTCAAGAAATAACCTGTTTGTCAGCTGAATTGGGTAGAATTTGGTTTGTAGATTCCTTTTGTCATATGAATGGAGGAAAATAAGAATACTTAGAAATGGTATTTCAAAATGTCTGCTTCAACATTGTATATGTATTATATACAGATGTGGAAGAAAATGAAGATGTTGGTGCAGCCTCTCTGCCCATTCAGCCACCTCAGCCATCATCATCTTCAACATATGACCCAAGCAACTTGGCACCAGGCAGCTACAGTGGGATCCAGATTCCTCCAGGTGCACATGCTCCAGCTAATACACCTGCGGAAGTGCCACACAACACAGGTATGAACAAAGTACTGTGTCCCTATTTTCATAAAACCTGCATAGTTCTGAAGTGGAGCGAGCTTAATGAGTAAGGGCAAGCTGCACAAACATGAGGACCTGAGTTCAGATCCCTGCACCCATACAAAAAGCTGGCTCATACACAGCTATAACCCCAATAGTAAGGAGTGTGGAGACAGGAGGATTGCAGGGGCTTGCTGGCTGGTAGCTTAGCTCTAGGTTTTTTGAGAGACCCTGTCTTGAAGGCAGAGAGTAATAGAGCAGAGGACACACCTAGTGTCCTCTTCTGGCCTCTGAGCACATACCCATTCACATGTACCACATACACATACAGTATACACACAGGTACCACACTCACACGTACACATACACTGTGCACATGTACCAGACACTCATACGTGCATATGCCCCACATACCATACATAGGTGCCCTGTACTCACAAATACACATACACCATTCCAGGTATGCACACATAAAATGTTTTTAGAAAGGAACTGCACTTATGCTTGGTGTTCATAATGTTAATAGAGTTTGTTCTTTAAATTCTGTTTTACTTTCGTCTTAGTATCTATTACAATCTTAACTTTTCTAGCAGCGACAGATGCTTACATGTATTGATTACTGTTGCCTTCTTATTTTACTAACAACGTTTTCTGTACATTTATAGATATGTCTCTTTTCCTTTTTCCTTTTTTCTCTTCTTTTGTCTTTCCCCTCCACTGTTGATTGAGGAGAGCACTGCAGGACCAGTTTCTCACTGGGTGTGTTAGCCAGGATCCCTCTGTGGTAGCAGGGTTAGGATGCTGCCTCTGCCTCCACATGGGTTCCATTGACATTGATGATGGTGAGTGGCCTTGGAGGCAGAGAATCTCATTGACAATAGACTGACAGGTGAACATACCAAAAATATGACTTACAAATGACAAGAAGATGTATCTCCTCTTTGAATTAATCAATGCATTGTATGTGTTCTTGTGAATAAAGATGTAACAGAACTAATGTCCAGTAAAGTCAGTATCAGTAGAAGATACTCGCACGTGGCTGCAGGCACTCTTCCCTTTACTTGTATTGCTGACAAAGCATCTCCTTACTTCCAAATAGAGAGCCATTTACAGCAAATGTATAAACTTTGGTATAATTTGTTTTTATTGTTGATTTTTTTCCTTCAAAATTGTTTATAAAAATTTGCTTTTGTCCTAGCACTGGAATAACCTATGGTACTAACCTGTATAAAATCTCTCTGGTTTTAATTACCAGCATGAGAGTCACCCTAAGAACTGTGACCTCTACTGTTTCTGTGACACTGAACCCGTACTTCATGGGCTGTCATTTGCCGGCATCATTTTATGCAAACCACTTAGGTTACATGTGCTCCTTTCACCATTTAAATAGCAATTACATTTTTTTTCTTCCTATTTGAAAACTTGCTGCTTTCTGTTTATGTTGCAAACATACTGCCTTTATTATTCATAGAACTGATCTTTGTATCACTGGTCTCTCTTGTGTTATTGCTTGGCCTTGGCATAACTCACCTGGCTTGTAAGGCTTTGTGGTGTGTGTCATGGCATATCTGTGCAGCCAGTGTGAATTTGTTTTGCACATGCAGTTCATGAAACACTATTGTAAATGTTTTGTAGTTTTCGGAAACATTCATCATTTTTAGTCTAGAGTGTTTAAGCAAAAGCAGCTACCCCAGTGTATCTGCCATAGGTAAATACTGGTCAGAATGTACCTGAAAGAGTAAATACTGGTGTTCCTAAGCATGCCATGCTTTTTGAATCAGATCATGATGTCTGTTGTTTCCCACTAAACCATAAACTTGTCGTAACTCAGCTGGCATCTAACTCCCTCACATTACATTTTTCTTCTAAGATGAAATTAGTATCATACCTATTTCTCATGCTTATTTTAATTATTAAAAGAGAGTAAAGCATAAAATTGACAAGTACTTAGCCATAACATAAAATTAAGCATTCTAAGAATTAGCTTCCTTTCCTTTTCTTTCTTTCCTCTTCTTTCTCTGTGCCAAAGAGGCAGGGCCTTCAATAGCAAGTTAATGAGCACTCAAAATCATTTTGTGAATCAAGACAAATACTGTATGTCAGTGTAGGGTGTACGGAAAAATTACCCGAAAATTACTACTGTAGAAACAGATCTGAGATAGCACTATAGTAAATTCACTCACCCTGGTTCCATATAGACTTGCTATGTGTGTGAAACAACAAACCATACTTTTAGTAGGAGAGCTATTTAGTTGACCCATGTGAAATTTCCATTTTTGTACACTGAAAACATTAAAATCCTGATAGTTTTATGTGATTACACTAGCAGTCAGTATTTCTTGTTGTGAATATTCACAACAAGGATAAATGTTAGGAGGTAGAATCTAGGAAGTGTTCAGGTGTGCACAGTGCATTTTGATCCAGTTAACTAGGAGTATGGTAGTGTGTCTTTTCCTCTCTTCATGTACATATGTGTGTATATAGTATATATCCTAATTACCCCTCCTCACCCTCCTCCTTCATTCATCAGAAAAGGGAATAGAAGTAAAACTTATGAAAAGCATATTCAATGAAGAGCCAGAATATGAACCCAAAACTCTGGCTTCATTTAGTTGGTTGGTTGGTTGGTTAGTTAGTTAGTTGCTACCTCTTTTCTGTGTCCTTTATCTGTAATTCTTAGAAGACAAGGATCTAAAATCTTCAAATATAAATCTACTTCCCCGGTGGCATGCCTCTATTTAATATGAATTTTAGATGTTGGATCTCCTCTTAAGTCCAGTTTTTTCTGTTACATTTACTCAGTTCGTAGCTGTCAAGTAAAAGAAAGCAATAACATTTTTAGTTTATAAACATAACAGATGTTTCCCCTCTTGCTCATTTTAAGAGTGATTTACCTTCTCTCATGTAATGGGTCCAGGATACACTTTTATCGAAGGGAAATCCTTCAGATAGCTGAAAAGAATAGTACGTACTCATTTACAAGTTTTAATTCTT
Source organism: Cricetomys ansorgei (assembly GCA_026225945.1). Classification (NCBI taxonomy): domain Eukaryota; kingdom Metazoa; phylum Chordata; class Mammalia; order Rodentia; family Nesomyidae; genus Cricetomys; species Cricetomys ansorgei. The sequence continues at coordinate 25,879 of JAMJFZ010000882.1, read as the reverse complement.
CCACAAAAAAGCAGTGAGTGCTAGGAAGGCAGGAATATGGTTGCTTAGCAAGGTTTGCCTCTGTGCCTAAGCCACTGAGCAGATATAACATGGAGACACTAACAATGTTCATTTTGTCTCTCAAATCATGTGCTTTTGGAGTCTGTATTCCAGAGGCCTTAGCAAAAATTCCAGCTAGATAAAAATGATAAAATTGGGGTTGTTTTTTTGCAGGGGTTATTTGGGAGGGTTTTGTTTTGTTTTTGTTTGTTTTTTCTTGAAATACAGTCTCACTATGTATTTCCGGTTGGCCTGGAACTCTGGACAAGCTGGCCTCTAATCACAGAGATCCTCCTACCTCTGCCTAAGGAGCTGTGGGATTAAAGGTGTGCGTCATCACACTCAGCCAGTGCTAGCCTTTTTGCCTCTCACCTAATAGACTGCAAACCTGAGCTCTGTGAGGAGCTGAGGAGGGAGAGGTTATGCTCTTGGGTTCTATGAGGCGTCATTTCCTTGTGAACATCTTGGCCTGTTCTTTTCTCTCAGTGCCATTTCCCCTGCTTACATGGAGGACATCTGGTCTCCTACCTTCTTACATTTGCTTCTGCTATTAGTCATCGGTTAGAGTAGCTATCTCTTCCTCCCTTTGCTGGGCCTCTAAACATTTCCAGGCACTGTTTGAATTTGGGAGTTAATCTTCCTTAGCTTCCTCACAACTCTCATGTCTCCCTTCTCAAGAGTTTCTATACCATTTAGTCTGTAGAACAAGTTAGTACTTACTAAAAATGTGATAGTATTCTTGAGCATATATGAATGCCTTCTGATCTGCTGCATATGACACTGGCATTTTATTGAGTTAACAGAAAGGAATAAGTGTCCAGACTCACTGCTTTCCTCTAGGGGTGACTTTTAAAGGGATCACCTCACTCTGCATATTGCAGACTAAAAGTGGTGACCATTGTGCAGATTGCCCAGAGGGAACTATCCAAATCCAGAATGCAGAAAAAATAACAGATTAGAGCATCCAGTGAATAAATAGTAACCTAAAAAACATTATAAATTTACCAGGTATTTCTGAGCTTGCATCAATCTAGTATTCTGTGGCGGCAAAAGGGCAGGCCTGCCTCTGTGCTTCAAGACAAACAGGAAGAGACATGTTCTGACTATTCTGCCTCAGGCATATACAGCTGAATGGCTGACTGACAACTTAGTAAGATTCATACTGCCTTTAAAACATTATTCACGTGAAATATTGCTGCATAACTAAGCGGTCTCTATGAATCCTACTGTGTTCTTAATACAGCTTGTTCACAGGACTTGTACACATAATTATTTGAAAGTTACCATAGGATGCTGGCCAGAAAATGCTCCCTTCCATGCAGGAGTTAGTTGAGAGATTTAATCTATGGAGGAGTATGACTTGCTTGGGAAGAGTAGTGTTTGGAGAATACACACGGATATTTGCATCCACTTAAGATATGGCTGCTATGAAGCGCCAGTCTTGACGATCGTCCCTTTTGGATCTCCTCACTTTCTCATATTCTTTTTTATTTTGTTTTGCTGTTGTAGCCTTGGCTGGGCAGGATCTCACTAGGTTGACCAAGCTGGCCCCCAATTCAGAGATCTACCTGCCTCTACCTTTGTTAACACTCATCAAAATTAAGGAAAAGGTCACTGGATTGTTCAGCATAAATTTCATGTGTCTCCTGGCTTTGCATATGTAACACCTCTATAATACTCTGTGTAGTAACAAAGAGTGGGAAAACATGGGTTTGTTAGTAATTCAGTTGTTTTGTAAATCATGACCCATGCATTAAAAAGGAGAATTATAGGGCCATTTAAAATAACAGCAAGGATTATGTGTATTAATCTGGAATGGAATTAGAGCTGCTAAGCCATATGAAGTACAGAGTGCCCAGAGCAGTATACTATTCAGAATGAATTGCTATTTGCAAGACACACAATATACAAAATTCTGAGTTTTCAGAGATCACTTGGTTTCTTGAGTTAACTGCCTTGCCTTCTCTTTGTTTATTTTCCCTGCTGATTGAATCATTGTATCTTTTGTAAAGTTTTAATGCATTTTACTAATTTTTTAGATGAGTAATAAGCAACGCCTGGAGCAGAGTACTAGTTATTCACTAAATATGACAGCTTTGACATGTCTTAGCAGGAAGTCAAAATAATTACTCATTTCCCTATAAAATCTTAACAACATCACCTGGAGAATTACCGTGTTGAGTTCCACAGAGTTACTTCTGCTGACTTAAATCACTGAGTAAATCTGCTGAATAAACCACAATTGCGTCTCACTTTGTCCTCAAGGGTGCTTAGCGGGCTAAGAGATGAAAAGTTGAGAAGGGAGTCTTTTCCTTTAAAGATACATAGCAAGCTTTAATTAGGAAGCAATATGACCTCTTGGTCATATACATATAGGTAAAATGATAGAGGATGAGCAGGTCATTGTTATACGCTTATGGAAAAAATATATATATACATACATACATACAAAGAAAAAGGTTGTGAATTTGATAGAGAACAAGGAGGTACATAGGAGGGTTTGGGGAGAGGAAAATGAAGGGGAAATTATGTAATTATATTTCAAAGAATTAAAAAAAAACAATTTAAAGCACTAGTGATAAAGGTAAACACTTATTTTCCTGCATATTTTCTGTTCTAGCTTGTAAAATAGTTCAAATTAATGCATCAGACTTAACTAAGGTTTCAAGAAAATGTTGAAATAGTGAGATAATTGCCAGCCCTTGACTTCAGTCCTAATACTTAATTAGAGGATAAAGCACTTTCTGCACATCTCTGGTTTTGATTCACAGGTGTAACAAGCAATGCCATCCAGCCTAGTCCACAGACTGTCCCAGCCATTGATCCTGACATGTATACAGCTTCCCAGGGTGAGTCAGCTGGCTTTCTGTAGGCTGTGTTGTGTCTCTCCGTGTTTGTAATTGTTCCTTGGAAGTACCATATAAATTTGAGTATCCAGGTCATTCAAAACTCACTTTGTTCATGGTCTCTGCTCCAGTCAAGTGAACCAGGATTCTTTAAGATGGTCAGAGAGACCCAAATCCAAAGGTACTCCTTTTTCTTTTTCTCTTTTCTTTACTGTTCTTTTCTTTTTGTTTGTTCTAAACTGGATGTAATGACACAGATAGCTGGCCACAACGACTGTAGAAGCTTATGCTCAGTTACTTTACTTCATTTCGAAATCACTGTGTATTGCCATTATGGTTTTCCTTATCTCCACTACATTATTACATTATCCAAAAAGAAAAGAGCCATCTATTTTGAAAATCAACATCACTGTCTGAGGTTAATTTTTTGGTTGACTCAGACTTTAGGTGACTGATGTGTTGATGTAATACTTTTTTACTTTTCTGACTTCTCTGTACTTTTCTGCCTCTAATTGGATTTGAGGAGTATTCAGACTTTAAGTCTTCTTATAGCTATGTAAAACCAAAGCATGGTACTGGAATAAACACAGACACATACACCAGTGTAACCAGATAGAGAGCAGGAAATGAACTTAAACCCATACATCTCCAGTTAACCTATTTTCAACAAAGGGTCCAAAAACATATTGGAGAAAAGACAGCCTCTTGAGTAAATGTTGATGGGAAAACTGGATATCTACAGAAGGTTAATGTGATCCCCTCCTATCTCTTATACATACCTCAACCCAAAATTGTTCAAAGACAAGACCTAACACTTTGAAATTACTAAAGGAAAACATAGAGGAAAAACTAGTAGATATTGATGGGCCAATGATTGTGTGTGTGTGTGTGTGTGTGTGTGTGTGTGTGTGTGTGTGTGTGTGTGTATGGCTCCTAAAGGACAGGAAATGAAAACAAAAGCTGACAAATGGTATTAACTCCAACATAAAAACAGTTAACAGTGAAGAGACAGCCCATAGGATGGGGGAAATGTTTCCTAACTATTTCCTAACTAGCTGACAAAAGACTAATATGTGAAATACTGGAATATTCAAGGAAATTAAGAACTGTAACCAAAAATAACTTCATTTTAAAGTTAGCAAATGATCTGAATAAACACTTGGAAGAAATTGAAATGGCCAGCAAATATGCAAATCAAAACTACAAAAATAGTAATGATATAGAGATAAAGAAACTTTTATACACCAAAAAAACAGATAAATAAATGCCCATTTGTTTGTTTTCTTTTCCAAAGACAAGATACTGTGCCTGTTTTTTATCTTACCATAGAAACACATACATATAAGGACATTTGTTAGATTAAATGAATAATGTATTTTTACCCAAATTGTTTATTTGGACTCTTCATCTGTAAGTAGAAAACTATGGGAATAAGTTTTAGAGAATTAATTATAATTGCTGTTTTCATGTTTAGCTATGCATTTTAATGATACGAGTTTGGAGGTGACCCTAAATATTTTTTTATATGAATGATGCAAAATGTAGAATATTTTAATGCTAAAAAAAATGTGGCAATATTCTGCACAGAGTATATTACCCCTTCCCTCATTTATTGATGGATATGTTTATATTCTAGCTCAAATGAGGGCTGAATGGTTTAGTCTGTTTGTGGTGTTCCATGAAGAGAGCCTCAGCAGACTAGAGTAAACACCAAGCTGCTTTCCTTGTTTCGAACAACCAGGTTTTTTTTTTTTTTCTTTTCCCCTCACAATTAATTTGCTAAAATACAGACTTCTAGTTTACTACTTATTGATGGAAATTGTATGTGTATGAGTTATTTTTATTAGCATGTATATGGTTTATATTACTGGCAAAATAAAGCTTGATCTTTTTACATAAGCATACATATGTTGTTTCATCTTGAGTTTAAATAAGTACGTAAGTAAGAGCACAGTGTGATGTCATCTATGATGTGTCTGTGCTTCTTTTAGGGGATATCCGCCTGACACCAGAGGACTTTGCTAGAGCTCAGAAGTACTGCAAATATGCCGGCAGTGCACTACAGTATGAAGATGTGGGCACTGCTGTGCAGAACCTACAGAAGGCTCTCAAGCTGCTGACAACGGGCAGGGAGTGAGGCCTCTGTGTGTGGAATCCATGTGTTCTCGGCATATAGAACTAACAGTCCATTACACTTTTCTCAGCCTATCGGGAGCATGGTTTTACAGAAGACTGTAGTTCCACTGAGTACGACAGTGACTCCTGTGTGACTTCATGTTCCTAGTGGAGCACTCATCAGCTGCCTCAGCCAGCTGTCATTGTCCATTTAGTGGATCCACTTCTCCCTGAGTATATAGAGCTGATGTTAGCATCGAAACCTGCTTCAAAAAATGAAAATATCCCTGTAGAAAATCATGTTGGGTTAAGCGTTCTTAATTTATACACACTAAAAGAAGTTTCTGAAAAATCTATAATATTTGGACAAACAAACCATATTATGTTGCTATAGTATTCTAAATTAAACTTTTAATAAAGATTGCCAGAATATTCTGGATTGGAAATCCTGGGTTGTTTTGTTTCTCCCCCCCCTTAGGGATTTGCAAGGCAAATGTGAACATCCAAAAATGAATAATGATAAGAAAGATTAAATATATAGTCATGTTTGGATATAACTGTAAAAATAAAAGGTCCAGGAAGGAAATAGAAAGTAGAGAAGTAGAATCACTTTACACTGAAAAATGTCACTGGCCTCCAGTGACTTCCCCTTTCCTACTGACACAGTGGATTAGTTCCCTTCAGTGGCAATTGATTCATGTATTAGAAATTGAAGAAAAGAATTTTGTCCAAATGCAAACTTGGTTCTTTAGAGATTCTCTTCCGCTCTCATGGAATCATAGAATGTCGATGAACGATAAAGAAGGCCATAGGATTTTAGATTCCTGGTTAAGTTGATAAGTTTTATAGGACTTATGCACCATCTGCATGCGTGCTGTGTGAACATTAATACAAGGATTCTCTTAACACACTCAATATACTGCAGAGCCAGCCATGTTTTGATTTGTATGGTAGACACATCTTTTAAGTGTTTTTATTTAAAAGATTTGACAAATTCACCTGAAATTTGTCTAGACCATTTCATTTATGACATTTGGATTGGAATTCTTTAGTGTGGGGGAGATAGATTCTATTTATCATAGGGGAGGACAGGCCCAGAGGCTCTGTTAACATAGAGGAATCAGGCCGTGGCCCATATGTCCTAACATTGGAGACAGCCAACAATGTCACATAGATTGTTCTTAACACAGGCCATGGCCTATAGACGTCCCTGTCATAGGGCTTTATTCAAATGACACCATACCCATTCATTTGTTTTGTCTGGATGGTTTTCAGAGTTGCAGTTATATAATCTGTAAATCTGAATGTTTACTGTCGAGCCCTCTAAGAAAAAAATATTAACTGACAATCTATTCTAACCTGCTTGAGAGATCATTATTGTGTCAGTTGTTCTCCACATCAGTGTATTACTATGTACTCTTTGAGAGAAGGGATATGCATAGTGATTGAACTGTCAACATCGTCACAAAGAATCCACAGAAAACATATCTTCTGGGAAGTGCTCTCATGAAATAAACATTACCCTGCTTTGCTATTTGCTTCTGAAATCCAGTGCTCTGGTAAGGTTTTATAGAACATCCAAATTAAAACATGACTGGGATGGTTGGTCTTCTCAACAGGCATAAACATAGCAAATTTTAATGCAAACCTACAGGTTTGCACATTGAGAGTAAAACTGTCACTTCCTGTTTCACTTCCAGTTGGCACATGGAAGAAAGCAGATAACTGAAGATCACTAGTCCTACCCAGAGCTCCTCTCTGCAAGATGGAAGGGACACCACTAGAGCCTGCTTGGAGAATTACTATGTGCAGGCTGCTTAGCACATAGTAGCATTCTATACAAGTTCACCATTCATTTGAATGCTTCAAAATGATGTAAATTACTAATGGTACTTTATTTTCTAAATATTAGGAAATGTTTTCTTGCACGAAGGAGCTGAGCTATATTTAATATCTTTGTGTGTGATTTTCATATAAGTTAGGGTGCATTTTCTAAAGCAACCCGATAAGTGGTTTTCACTTATTTAACATGTATTTATTAAGCTGCTGCTTTATGCCTGACTTTGTTCTTTCAAGAACAAATGTCGAAAATAAAGTCTGCCTCAATTTACATTGTAATGGAGAGGAAATGGCCATCCTTAATAAAAGTTATCACATGTTATATTTGATCAGTGGTTCTCAAGGATGCTTGTTAGAAATGTAGTTCTCAGAGGCTTCCTTAGTTTTATATGTCGGAAACTCCAGCAGTGGGACTCAGCCTTCTGTGCTTTCAAAGCTACTTTGTCTAGTGACCCTGAAGTTTGAGTGTGTTAGCCCTGTTGATATCATAAAGAATGGAAGACAAGGGTGAGATTAGCAAAACAGTACTTCCCAAAGGTGCAGGCCCTGGTCCACAGGGTGTCAGTAATGCCTGGGCACTAGTGAGAAAGTCCATTAACTACATTTGGGGAATTCCCATATTGGGGAGTAAACGTGGAGAAACTAAGGCATGGCTAGGAGACTTTGGATATGTGCAGGTGTGTGCATATTCGAATGGGTCATTCAGAGAGGCCTTACAGAGAAAAGAGCAGAAGAGGTAGCACACAGCTACACTGGAGTGTAGTTGGTGAGAGTAAGAAGCAATGCCACAGAGGTATGTGGGAGGAAGACTAGTTAGCTGAAGAAAACCTAGAAGATTACAGGGTTACTACAGGGGACTCAACTTTGAATAAGATGGAGAGTTGCAGGCAGGTATGGAGCAGCAGAGTGGTCTGGGTGTGATAATAGCAACTTTTAAGAATTCTATGGCTACGATGATGAGACTAAGGAGACAAAGATTGGGAGCTATGAGACCAGTTAAGAGTATTGCACTGATTGCAGTGTAAGAGGGTGTCTTAAGCCACCAGAAGCCGTAGGGAGGGTCAGATCTGATTGAGGAAGGAGGTGGGACTGATGACTGACCTGAGTCTCTACCCTGAAGTGTAATCTCAGCTGGGAGCATTGCAGAATTTATTTTAGCTGAAGTGCAGTGTTCCTGAGTTCTTGTGACCATCCCAAATCAAACTGATAACAGTGTTTTATCAGTGTGACAGAGAGGGATGAAAAAATAAGATAAATTTCTGTCCACAGTGATTGTCACGGATTATCTCACCAAGCCACTGCTCAGCTGAAGCCAGAGCCAAGAATGGTCCCCATGGTCAGCCTGACCAAGCGGGCTCACTGGCCTCAAGACTGCACCTAGGAAAAAACTCTCCACTTACATTTCTGGAAATTTAATATCCTGAGGTGCTAACCTATGGTGTTTATGACTTGCAATTCAGAAAATGTGAGGAAGGCTTCTCTACTCATTAAAAGAGGGAGCTGAATGTGAAAAAGTTTCAATTCTGAAAGAAAAATGGGCTGAAGAAGTTTGTTTATCTGCATGGCTTCCTCTCTTCACCCATCCCTCCACCCTCTGTTTTAGCAACTCTTCGGTACAGCAAAGCAGTTAAGTCAAAAAGCTTTGAGTTTGAGCTCTGAATCTTTGTCCGTTGTGGGGCAGGGGGCGGGGGAGGCAGGAATGTATTTTTGAAATAAGTCATAGAATTCTAAGACTTTTTAATGAAGTAAAATACCAATACCACCCTGAGTGGTTTTGCATACATGAACTCACTTGCCACCTGTCCTGAGAGATGGGTCCTATCATTTGCTTACAAAGCTGTACAGTCAAGTCACTTCCAAACTGCCTATTTCAGACAAGAAATATCCATGTAGGCAAACCACCAGAAGAGTGTTATGAGTGAATTCCATAGCCTGGGAATCTGCAGACAGTTTCTGCTGTGGGGGATACAGCAATTCTGCTGCCTGAGCTATATAACCTGGTGGGTGAGGTGCTGTAAGTGAAAAGAAAAGATAAAGCATGAACTGAAGTCCTACTATACCTTATTTGGGGCATACACTGGACTATGGCCTGAAATCAGTGACTCCAGGAAATAGGAAGTGGGGTTTAAGTAACTGGTCCAGTAGGCTAGTACACCACATCACAAAGGAATTCTGAGCCTCAATTCACCAGTTTTATCTGATGTTAAATAGCATTACTGCGTTTCCTCAGCCTGCAACTGTACATCAGACTGAGATATGGACTTCAGTATAAAACTAACAAAAACTTTGGATGCAAAGTTTGGAAGGAAAGAAACAAATGTGTATCATATAGAAAACTGATTTCATAGCTGAGTGATATTGGTAGAAGATATAAAATATTTTAGTCAGTTGTTGCAAAATAAAGTACTTTGAGATCTGCTGTCAGAGTCTACCATGGTAATGCTGCTTTGGATGTCGTGTAGAGGACATAGTGATGCTACATTGGATGTTAGGTGCAAGATGAAGTAATGGTGCATTAAAGATTGGAAGTGGGCATGGTACTGCTGCATTGGGGTTGGGTATGGGGCATGGTAATGTTGCATTGGAGGTTGGGTATGGAGCATGGTAATGCATTGGGGGTTGGGTATGGTGCATGGTAATGCTGCATTGGGGGTTGGATATGGGGCATGGTAATGCTGCATTGAAAGTGGGGTATAGGAAACAATAACGCTGTGCTGGAGGCAAGCTTAGCAGCACCATATTTCTGCCTGAGGAAGTCAGGAGAGATTTAACAAAACTGACCTGAAGGCTTGCCAGAAAAATGAGTAAATAGAGACGGTTATGAATAGAGAGAAAAATGGGAAATTCGGTGAAAATGTAATTATTTGTTGGTACTGTGCAGAGACCAGGAGCTCTAAGTGTTGCAAAGGTAGCAAAGTATTAGAGATTCCCTTGTATCCCTTCAAAGCTCATACTGAAAAGGCCTAACTCCCAATATGACTATTTGGATGTATGGCTTTGGGAAGGATAATTAAAAATCCACAAGATGGGTAAGACCCTAATCCTATGGGGTTGGTGTCCTCAGAAGAGGAATGGACAGCAGAGCCCACTCTGCACAAAGACAGAGAAGCTTTTCAAGGAAACAGTGCTGCTCTTAGCCATAGGGGTTGCCTGCTTGATTAGTAGCCAATGGAAAATTTTTATGCCACAGCCTTGCCATTTGAATAGGTGTAAGGAACACTCACCACACCTTGAGAAAGAAAAGGACATTGATTCTGTCTGTTATGCTGTACATATATTATTTTCTAAAACCAGCAGTGATACTTTATCAGTAACTTTGAAAAATTCCTACTACTTCTCAACTGCACATAAGTTGAACATTATTTATTTTGTTTATTCTTCTATCACATGCTGAGCCTCTTGATTTTCAAAGCTATTTACACATATGTGATCATTAGTACTTCACATGGAGCCTGGTGCATAGTGAGTTTCTCAACCATGAATGAGGGAAAGAATTATAGAGAAAAGACCAAATAAAAAAGTAATGTCCTAAAACCTGTGTTCTCTAGTATCACAGTATGAGATAAAATTATGATAGTTACATCAGAGAGCTCTAAACCTGGGCTGGATATGTGTAGTTCAGTAGCATAGTACTTGCTTAGTATGTGCAAAAGTATGACTTCAATCCCCAGCACTGGGATTAGTGGACACATTCTGAAAGTAATTTTTAAAATCTACAGTCATATACATATATACATACATATGTATTCATGTATGTACATATATATTCAAGATCATTGGAGTTACCAAACAAATCTGTGATAAAAACTAGAAAGCATATTCAGATAAAAATGAAAATTGAACATAGATATGGCATCCGAAAAAATTAATAACAGTTTTGTAGATGAATGGGTAACTAAAAATACAGAAACAACTATGGAGCTTTGAAGTTAAGAAATCGGAAGTCATTTCCGATTTTTCCCCTTAGTATGTAATAGACTGAAAGCCAAGTAAGTGAAGACAAGGTATGAAAAGCATAAAGCCACGGAAGAAGGTAATGTAATACAAGGTCCTTGCATTGGGAAATGGGTTTTCTTCCCCTCGTTGCCACATTTGTTCTGCCCAACTAAAGAAAATTTGCCCTTCTGTTAGTTCCATGTTAGCTTTCCCACACATAAAATGATCTGCAGCATTCAATTGCTGGCATCGCTGGAAGATATGAAATCCGTCAAGTCTGAATACTTGAGTTTCAGCAGACAAAACTCAGATGAGGTTATGGCCCTTCTCATTGTAACCAGAAACCCAGCATGCTTTCAAAACCTAAATCCTGGCATAAATCCTAGTAAGTAAATGAACATTGTATGATAACATGCCAAGAATTCAGTCAATAAATGCCTTTCAGGAAAATTGAAACTGTAGACCATGAGAGACAAAAATTTGCTGTTTGGGAGCAGTGAGGTTTCTCTGACAGGGCCCAAACTGCTAGAAAGTAAGCTTGATGGAGATATTAGAGCAAAAATATTACCAGGGATAAAGGGTTATTTCATAATGATTAAATGGTTAAGTAATCAAATTAACTAAAAGGACACAACCCTTTGTTCCTTCACAGTTTCAAAATAAGCAAATACTACTCAGGTTGAATATCCCTATTGTCTGAATATCCAAAATCAAAAGTTTAAGTAGGATTACCTACACAACCCTCAAAATGTTTTACATTTTGGATCCCTGTAGGCTTGAACTTTTCATATTAGAAGTTCTCAACCAATGAAATCTGTAGAAGTATCCCAAACTCTGAAAGCCTCCAGACTTCAGGCACATCTTGTCCCTAGCATTTCAGGTAAGAAATACCCAGCCTGTGCTCAGTAGTTGCAAGGAGAGATAGATTTTTCAAAGGTTCTCAACAGATATAGAAACAACTAGGAAGTATTTACCATAAGTAGTACCCTGTATTTAGACCAGTCATTGCTTTTTTTTGTTTTGGCAGTGGGCTTCTTCCCTTCTTTACATGTGACTTTTGTATCTGATTATATGACAATGCACCCTTTTTGTCGCTTCACTGCAGATTTTATTTTTACATATGCAAAGATTCTAAATAGTCATAAACTTGAAACATGATGCATCCAATTATTTACAAATGCATATGTATACTTTTACTTGTTAAGCTTAATTAATTCTCAGCCCTCTTGAGCCCTCTCAGAATACTTTTTTATAAATATTCTAATGCTGAGTACTTCTGAAGAACTAGCAGCTCTGAAAGAGAAATTTATTGTATGTTACTATAACAAAAGTTCCCAAGCTCTTCATTGTGTTCACTATCTTCTAATATCATTTATGGAAAAAAAATCATAGTATTGCATGTAGAAAATCATAGATAGCCCTGTTAATATGTTTCATAAGTGCATATCCCAATATATGCATCAGAAAACAAACAGATGGGTTGTAATCCTTTGAAAACATTTTAATCAAATAGACTAGCAAAAAGTGAGTGATTTATTTGCTATCCTAATCACATCTGCTAAAATCAGAGGACCATATGTTTTGTTCCTGTCATACTGACTAGAAGAGTGGATGACAAAGTTTAGGACATTCCTGATGAATGATGTTGGAACTGTCCTGTGGGTACAGTGGGTATTTAGTCAACTTCAGATCACCAAGCTTTGATCAAGTAAAGTGCTAAGCACTGTGTGTACCTAAAGACACAAAATTTCAATTAGACTTTTCTGGCCATTTAAATTCAGATACACAAATAAAACTAATTGATGGCCTAGTTTCAGTGCTATTGGGGTAACACTGGTGTGTTATTGGAACAATTATTATTTTCCAAGTCTGGATAACTGCTATATGACATAAAAGTATTTATAAGAAAACATGAAGAAAGTCAAAACACAGAACAGCAGATACATCAGATCTAAATCTTCCCATGGTCTTATTCTTCCTGAACCTAAGCTGCACATTGCAATGTTATGGACCTTATAAAATGAGTGGGGATCAAATAGGGGAAGTTTGATGGCAGTTTAGAATGACAGGGAAGTGTACGAAGAAAATGGAATTATGAGAAGGTGTCTGACTTTACAACTGCAGCAAAATGTTCATTTAGTCCTAAGGCAAAACTTCCTAGCAGAACAGGTATAGTGGATCACATTGTTCCCAGTGAGGTAGGTGGCAATCTGAGTGTCCTCAGGCAAAGGGGATGAATCTTAATAGATCTGTCGGCATAGTCACAAATGACCCTCTCCAGAAATCCCTAGTGTTTAAGTACTTCCATTATTAAATTACCTGGAGTAGTTCAATAATCCCAGAAATTTTAATTCAGCCCTAATGAAATGTTACAGTCATGTTGACACTGATTCACAAACACTTCAAGATGGAATGACCTACAAGATTAGTTAATTAAAGGCTTCTATTTAATAAGGAAGGAACTGACAGAATGGATGCAGTTACTTGCTCAATATAACAGAGCTGTTAGGGACCGAGGGGAAGAATGGGAAGGGAGAAGATGAGGAACACCTTGGACCCGTGAAAAACCTGGCATGATGGTACTCACCTGTAATTCAAACATTATCAGGATATAGAGGCAGCAGGATCCAAGGCCAGTGTCTCATTCATAGCTAATTTGAGGCCAACCTGGACTAGAAGAGGCCCTATTTAAATAATAATAAAAAACTGAGTGTCAACAATCAAGCAAGTCTTGAAATTTGCTGCTGTTGCCAACATATGTATATAAATCCAGTAGGTATCTTTAATTGGTAATAGTTTAATTACATCATGAATATTCACTCACTATATTAAAATGTCCTCAATGCTGGAAAAAAAGGGATATGTCATATATCACAAGTCTCCCAGCCTCATTAGGACGGGAAGAATTATACCCATGAACTTCTCATTCAGACAGTGTCTAATAACACACACACACAAAAAAAAAAAAAAATTAGGAGAAGAAAGAACAAAGACCAGGGTCACCACTGCCCCTTACAGGTGCTCGTGGGAGCAGAAAACAGGCCATGGAAGTGATTGGATTTTTCTGAGATTATGAACATTCACTGACTTGCTGTCAGGAAGTCATCCCTGCTATAACTCTTGATGTCACCTTTGAGCAAAGGAGCAGAGCCCTACAAGAAAGTCTCTGTATTGGATGAGAAAAAAGTACATCTTTGATGTTCTAAATCATTATCTGAAACAGCATTTCCTACAATTGTGAATAAAACTTCAAAGTCTTATTAGCCGTTTCTTTGGCCATCCTCATCAAATTATCATCATGTAGTCCTTGAAGCAATTGCTAAGGTCGTCTGATTCTCCTGCCTCGATTCCCGTGCGCTGGCATGACAGTCCTGTTGGCTAATCATATGCATTCTTAAAAGCACATTTTCCCAGCCTTGAGCAGGGCAGAGTGGGTGATTAAGAAGGGCTGATCTGCCTTTGTAGACTTTGAAGATGGAAAAGGAGACAGAGAGCCAAGGAATATGGGTGGCCCCTGGAAGCTGGGAACCACAAGGAAAGAGAGTCAATTGTACATCTTCCAAGTAAGAAACTCAGTCTCATTGGCACTTCAGTATTAGCCCCCTGAGCTTTCTAGTGGACTCTGACCTCCAGGTATGTCAGACAATAAAATCTGCTCTGATTAATTAGCTAATCCTGTGGGACTTTGTTACAGCAGCAACAGAAAACTGGCCCACTATTCATTTTACTGTAGTCATTTAAAAATCATTCTGAGGAATTCAAACTAAGTTGTGAAAGAACACGTTAGTTTTACAAAGCCCTGCCTGAAGCTACAATTAGAAATAAATTTGGACTAGTCTGACATTGACATAAGTTAATGCTAACTGAAAGAAAGTGTGTGTGTGTGTGTGTGTGTGTGTGTGTGTGTGTGCCTGTGTGTATTTGCAATTATCCAAATGTTTTGAATAAAGCTTCTGTAGTAAAATCAAAAGTATAATTTTCACCCAAGCCTGACTTTCCTCTCTACTTTCTCAGTGATTCATATTTTTCCTGGCTTCTACCACCTCTGCATTTGGATTACATTTATATATGCAATTCATTCATGCAGGAATGAGGGCCAAGGGAAGAATGATTGTAATCCTTTTAATCGGCATTATTGCTTTATGAGCTTCCAAATGAGCCCATCCGTTTTAACAGTACCATTCTGGGTAATCACTGTAGGAGAATGGAAAACCAATGAAGAGGTCTTACGCTAGGGGAGGACATATCCCGGTGGTGACAGGGTCTCTGGACACTTCTTGATTGGAATTCTTTGGGCTATCCTAATCCTGTTCTATTACTGTCAAAATAAACTTTTTAAAATAGTTTCTATTTTTTTATCTGTTAAGTATAAACAAAACTTTTTGAAATATTTGGCTAATTAAAATTAGCAGTCATTACCAAGTTCTTTAAATTTCTCAACTTTTTAAAACTTTCTGTTGAAGTAAATTTGATATATATTTCTAATACAACAGAACACAATATGGGTCAGTGGTAGAGCACTTGCATAACATGCATAAGACCCTGAGTTCCGTCTCCAGTGAAAAAGAAAGAAAGAGAGAAAGAGAGAAAGAGAAAAAGCAAGCAAAGGACTTGAATCAACTTCTGCAAAGGAATGAAAAGCTTGTGACAGATACTCTAGTCAGCAAGGGAATAGAATCTGGGAGCAAGTCCTTGGAGTCCAAAAGAAATATTCTTTCTTTACAAAAAACCACTACACAGTAGTCAGCAGCGGCCTCTCTGCCTACTGTTCGGCATGATCCACAGCACCTTCCCCGCATGACCTCCCGCTCCTTGGTAACAGCCCTGTAGGAGTGTGCTTATGGATCATCAGAAACCAACAAGAATGAAAATAAAACTGGCAATGCAAATACAGTAAATCTAAAGGTTATTGGTCAAGTTGCTTTTAAAACCATGTGTAAGGGAATATAGTTATTCCTTCCAAGGAATTCTACTGAAAGACAGACATGCTGCAGATGTCTGTAGCCAGATCAAGAATAAGATAAATAAGATAAAGTGTGATATCTGGCCCCTGCACCAAAGAGAATCCCAACAGGAATGCTGCCAGCTTTCCACCATGAAAAAAACAGAAAGAGAGAATTAAACAGAAAAAAAATGTTTTCATACTTCAGGATCTAAATGTGTTTCCAAGCATTCAAACTAATATTTCGCATTACTTTGAACACAGTCATAATTTTTTTTATTAAATTGTACTTGAGATACTTCCAGAATATCTCACAGAAAGCTTTTTTCTAAGTAAGAGAAAAGTGATGCTTATAATTCAGTTTGAAAATCTTCAGAACACTAAGTTGTGCTTCATAGAGTTTTCAATTACTTTTTTGTCAAGGTGGTTGCCTGTGTCAATACCTGGGGTGGGGGAATCTCCTGCCTCAGTTATCACCCCTCAGCTAGGATGGTTGGTTCAATTTTGTTGGCTGTGGATCAGTTCGGGTGCTGGTGTATACCTAGCAAGTTTGCTGCCACCAAACTAGCTCCCTAGACTCCTATTCCATTTTAACAAATACTTCCTATCAGTGTGTGTACTGCAGTGGTAAATGGTATAGAATAACATCATATTTGTTGTAACAGAAACAGTTTACCATAGCAGATAAGTACAGTCGATTGTAATCTAATAAATGATATACCATCTCATACTATTAAGAAAATTTTCAGGAGCTCCTCTTTCCTAGGGTGCTTTATATTACTAGATATATGTGCTTCAAAATGCAGAGCAGCACAAAGGTAATATCAGGATTGTTTCTTCTATATTTGGAGATCTGGAATGGGCATGTCTATTTGGAAGGTGACTCTTCTGCAAATGGCAATTGATGGAGGCAGGCTGATAGTTCCACCACTATCTGGAGTGCTTTTATCATCTCCGCATGGCTGGGTGAAGAGGAAAGAGGGCTCCAAAGGAGTCTACATCTCCTTAAAGCTCTTGTCCAGTAGAGTGTACCAAGTCCATTCAGATTTCATTAAAATAGCCACATGCTGCAGTTATTAACTGCAATGAACACAGGAAACAGTATAGCCATGCTTGTAAGCAACATATAGTTGAGCCATATTTTTAAAATCTCACTCAATGCCTTTCTCACAGGCACAAGATGGTCAAATAGGATCTCATAGCCTTGAGTTCATAATCTTTCTTCCCAGCATAAATATATGGCCAAGAATAAAAGGAATCATTTTGAGTAAGTTTTAACTAGTATTGAAATTATTTAAAGTTGATCTTTATAGTTATAAAATACGTATCTTCTCAGAAAAAACAATTTGTTTCAGTGAAAAAAAACTATATAGAAAAGAACAAAGAAAATGAAATTTCCCTGGAAACCCAGAGATATTTACTGTGCATATTTTGACAAAAAATCTTGCTTTTTACATGTTTATATAAAGAATTTTTAAAATTTATATCATGAAATACCACTGCTCATGTTGACCTACTTCCTAATCATTTTTATTTGTAAGTATCTGTTGTCTTGTCATAGCGATGCTTTACAACTGTACAACTATACAACACTACACAACTATACAACATTACACAACTATACAACACTACACAACTATACAACACTACACAACTATACAACACTACACAACTATACAACACTACACAACCATACAACACTATACAACCATACAACACTATACAACCATACAACACTATACAACCATACAACACTATACAACCATACAACACTATACAACTATACAACACTATACAACCATACAACACTATACAACTATACAACACTACACAACTCTATCACCAATGTTTTTGCAAAACTCACTATTTAGTGTTATATTCATGAGCAACATAATTTAATAAATCTCTTTCCTTCATGCTATCCCTGACAGCTCCTTAATTAAAAAGTGGTTTTAGCCTATAACATTTTGGGTTAGTTGCAGGGTTTTGTGGTTGCTGTTTTATTTTTTTATTTTGTTTGTTTCATCATGATGTCAAGAAATACTTGAGATGAACTATTTAAAGGCTGGCTTAAAGTTTCAGAGTTTTGAACTTGTGCTTGGCTGGCTCGATCACTGTGCTCATGGGCTAAGGCAGAACATTATGGTGGCAGGAACGTGTGGCTGCTCACTCATGACAACCAAGAAAAAGGAAAAGAGAAAGAGTAGGCAGTAGGCCACAGTATACCCTTCAATGGTAACCTCCTTCCTCCATGTAGGGCCTGTCTCATAACTTTTCTCTTTTCCCAACAATTCCATAAAACTTCAAATCCATCAATGAAATATTCTGTTGACTCTTAGGTCAAAGTCCTCAGGATCCAACCATTCGTCCATTGCCCCACCTCTGAACTTTGCATTGGAGATCAAACATTCTTTTGGAGGCCCGTTGTATACCCAAACCATTGCAGCATTTGTCATGGGTTGTTGTTGTTCTTTTAAGTTCTCAAAACATCTCTGAACTGAAAGAAATAAAATAATTTACACGGTTTATACTTTAAAGTAGATTTTATATTTATTTCCCAGAAATATTAAAAGTCTCAATCTTAAATTAGCTGTTGGTTTATTGTATGTGGCTTTTGATTTGTTGTTGTTGTCATATATTAATTCTATGACTAATTTATCCACTTTTATCATAAGTGAATGTTGAATTTATGAAGTGTCTCTTCTGCATCTATTGAGATGATTTTGTTATCCTTGTTTATGTTTGTTCTTCACTGTGTTGATGTGACAAGGCACATTTATTGACTTGTGTGTATTGAACTACACTTACATTCCTGGGTAACTTCTATTTGGTCATGGTAAACAATCTTTTTTAATTTGTTGTTAGAATTGACTTGTGTGTTGTTGAGGAATTTTTGCATTTTTGCTTTAAGATATTACCTTCATACCTTCAAAACGAGCATCAACTTGGGTAACACTTCCAGTACCAAGTTCAGCTGCTAGCAGGAGCTAAAACCATGGCCAGTTCTGGAAGACAATTTCTGTGTTTGACCCTTAGGAAACACTTTCCAGGTTTTAAGATAGAGTCTGGTTTGCAGGAAAGACAGCTTGTCACTTTGACTGCAGTAAGGGTCCCCTCATGGGATGGAGTTCTCATCACCATAGTAGATGTGTCTTATCAGGGCCTCTTGTAGACAGGTTTGCAGGAAAAAAAAAAAACTGTTCAGTTTAACTAAGTAGCTTTGTAGCTCTAAGACAAGGTTTCCACAACAGTGGGTCCTGGGCCTATGGAAAGAATCTCCAGTTGAAACATTCTGGCCGATTGCCATTCTTTTTCACCACCACTGTGGGAAAACATACAACCTTCTTCATAGATCTCAAGCACAAGATCTTGAGCTTCACACATATACAGTGCAGCTTTCAAAAACTCAGTTTGTGAAACAGCACACTACTACCAGCAGTGGGAGGGAGCTTCAGCTCCAGGATCAGGAAAAGCAGTAAGAGCCTTGCTTTTTCCTGCTCTCAGCTGCATTCTTTATCTCTAAGGGCCTCCATTCTGTGGCTCTCACTTTGGAGCATTTTTTTCTAAATTTATGTATTAATTTCACAGCATTTTCTCTTAATAGAGGCTTTCTTTCTCTCTCCCTTTCTCTCTCTCTCTCTCTACTTCCTGCAGGAGCCTTTAATTAATACCTTAAACTCTATGCTCTGGTAGCTTCTCTGAGTGTACTTTAACAGACTCTGAGGTCCGGAGTTTCTCTTCTTCCTTGTTTCCAAGTTGGATTAGCTGGAGTGATGCCCTGCCTCATGTTGATGCACCATTTGTAGTAGTAAGCTGCTATGGTGGGGTTCAGCAAGAAGACAAGGAAGAGTACTCATAACTGCAAACCCTGCCAGACCTCAGCAGAGGGAACTAACATTAAGGTCAGGGCCATTGATAGTGGAATCCCAAGCATCTCTGCTCAGGTGTTTTATTTTTTCAGCACTCCTCAGGTGCAGATCATAAGCAATCAAACATCCCCCAACAAAATCTAACACCTGCAGACAATGCTGAATGCCAAGACCTAGCTTAGCCCCTCACCCAACAGTGCATAAAAAATTTTATACAATAACTAAAAATAAAACTTCCCCAACAATCCATAACCCATTATTTGCTCATGAATAAGTAGTTTGATTTCCATGATTTGCAGTTTTCAGTGCCTTTCCTATTGATTTCTAGTTTTAGCTCATTATTTTTAGGAAAGATATTCAATGTGCTTTCAATTTTAACTTTAATTTGTTAAGCACTATTTTGTAATCTATCTAGGGATAGATCTAATCTAGAGAATGTTCCATGTGTTGATGAGGAGAATTTGCATCTTGCAGTCATTGGATAGAATGTTTCGTAAATATCTGTTAGGTCCATTTGTTCTAGAGCACAATTTAACTATATTGTATACTTTGTTGTTTTTTTTCTAGTTGATCTTTCAACTACCCAACTCTAAAAGTAGAATGCTAAATATCTTTAATATTATTGTATTATAGCCTGTCTTTTCCTTTCATTCTCCAGACATGTTTTATATATTAGGTATTAGGGGAGATATATATATGTGTGTTATTTTCTCTTGTTTAATAGATCCCTTATTCATTACATAATAACTTCTGTCCTAATTACTTTTCTATTACTGTGATAAAACATCACGACCAAAGCAACTTATAAAAGAAAGTATTCAATGTGGTTTTCAGTTTGGGAGAGTTAGAGTCCATGATGGGGAAATGAAGGAACATCTAAGAGCTCACAACTGGATCCACAACCATGAGGCAGAGAGAAAGAGCACTGGGAATCACATTCATCTTTTGAAACCTCAAAGCCTGTTCCCAGTGACACATCTCCTCCTAGAAGGCCACACCTTCTAATCCTTCCCAAACAGTTCCATCAACTAAAGACTTAGTATTCATATACATGATACATGAGCCTGTAGGGACCATTCTCATCCCAACCACCACAATGACTCTTGCCTCTTTTGCTGCTTTTGACTTAACACCTATTTTATCTAAGAATGACTGCTCCCATATTTCATGTGCACAGAGTATCTTCTCTTATCCCTTTATTTTTGGTCTCTATATATATACCCTTAGGGTTAAGACAAGTTTTTTGTAAGAAGCATGAATTTTAGTCATATTTTTTAAATACATTCAGTCTCTCTCAGACTTTTTTGTAGGGTCAGAGTAGTTGAAAGTATGTAGCATACACAAGACTATATATAGTTCATGATTCTTTTTCAGCCTTCTGCATTCTATGATTACAAGTGTTTAGAAGGATTACTAGTGATGCACCTGGCCCACTCCTTGTCTTTTAATTGGAAAATGAATCCATTGGCATTCAAGGTAAATATTGATAGGTAAAAATTTACTGCAGCCATTTTGCAATGTGTTTTCAGTTTTACCATACTTCCTTTTTTTTTTCTCGATCTCTCATAATTTGTTCTGTGGTTACACAATTTACCCTAATAGCATATTTTAAGATTTTTTTCTTGGTGGATTTCCAGGAAGTTAAAACAATGATCTTCTGAAATAATTACATTAAAATTAAAAGTCTCATAAAGGCAAGCAACAAAACCAAAAAGAAGCAGGAAATAGATTAATGAAATACTACTACACTGTCTTTTTCCTTGTCCCATTTTATTTTTCTATATTGTTTAGCCAATAAACTAATTGTGTAGTCAGCATTAATTTAATTGTTTGAGATTTTTGTCTTCATAAAAATACATGAATGACTTATATAACATATTCACAATATGACACTATGCTGAACTCATCTGCATAGCTGCTACCAGTTGTCTTCTTACTTACTAACATCTCATTTGTTCAATAGGAAGAACTTCTTTTCACAATGTTTGTATAAAAGTTCTGTTGGAAAAATTCTATGCTTTAGGTAATCAAATCTCCCTCAGTTTTAACCCCAGATAAGTATTGTATTGCATACTTAAATGTGCTTGATTCAATAACAACTTGCGAATAGAAATCCTTTGAGTTTAGACTCAGAGGTATTTGAACAACTGTTATGAAGAGCATGTTTTAGAAGTTGTTCATAATTTGATTGTTAGCATCTCTTAAATTTAACCTAGTATTATAAAAATTAAGAACAATTACAGAGTACATCCCCAGCAAGGCTTTCTTTCATTGATAAATTGATAAGGGCTGATTTTGTCCCTAATGATGGCAAAAAATTTTAAACAATGCTATAATGAAGAATTCTGTATCATTTTTCTGACATAGAAAACTATGATTCATGGCCCAAATCTGACCCATTACCAATTTTCTTCAATAAAGTTTTGTTGAAACATATTTTCACTGATGCATAGTCTGTTGCCCTTTTAGTCTGCAATGTGAGCAGTTGTATAGTCATGACAGTGAGGATATCATCCATAAAGGCTGAGATAGATACTTTCTGGCCCTTTTTAGAAAAAGACGCCTGATTCATTGCACAAAATGCAAAAGATTTTAACATAGTCAATGTCAGACAGTCCCTGAAATCCTGAGAGACCTTCAGTATGAGTTTTTTAGAATATGTGCTTTTAACTGCATATCTGATAGGCTTGTCAGAGGTTATCTGTAAAACCTAAAACTAAAAACAGCAATTGATTTATCTGAAGGTGACTTTGCATAGCAATGAAGAGTTATTTAAAGCATCAGAAATAACGTGCATTAAAATGTCTATCTCAGTTACTATATTGATACTCAGTTCAATAGCAAGAACCACAAATTATAAAGCTTCATTCATTCATTCATTCATTTATTCACTTATTCATTTTGGCAAATAAGTTGACACTGAGAGACAAAGTGAAAAGTTAATTCGATAATATTCTTAACACACATTTGATTGATGTCTATCTGTAAAAGTAGATTCCATTGAGTATTGGCACTAATAGCCCAGAACAGTCTAGACAACTTGTTAATTATAACACAAAAACAACAAGGCTGTTCTTTCACTAGAGTGAGTGAGAACGCAGGTCTAACTGATAGTTCCCGGACTTTCACTGTGTGAAAAATCAGAGCATCAAACTAACAATAGAACACAGAGCAGGGGTAAACTGAAACTTAAATTGCAGAGGAAGCAAAACTTTTTGTTCATAACTTTCTTTTTTTTTCCCATTCACAGCTTCTAAGAAGCTCATCTGTAAGGGAAAAAAACAATAAATATGCAGAACCCACTGTGTTTGCTAAGGAAAAGCCCAATGAATGTAGCTTCTAGGAATATACATTCGTACAGCTTGTGAATAATGTATTCACATAATGGAATGCTTGCTTCCCCCAACAATGTCATCTCTAAGAGGAGACACAACAAGTAAATGTAATGTAGAACCCCATGTAGGGAAAAAAAAAGATGCTTGGTTAAAAATTAAGAAAGTGAGCTGAGTAAGCAGTAGATCGTAGCAAATGAAGTATTGATATTGATTTCTTTGTTGTGACAAATGTGCTTCTCAACCTTCCTAATGTTGTGTACAGCTCCTCATGTTTTGATGACCCCCTCAACCATGAAGTTACTTTCGTTGCTATTTCATATCTGCAATTTTCCTAGTGTTATGGATTGTGATATAAATATCTGATATGCAGATGATCATAGGTGACCCCTGTGAAAAGGTCATTCAACCTTGAAGGGGTCATGATCTATAGATTGAGAACTACTGTGCTATGCATACATTGAATAGAAATTTGGTAGAGACCATTATGAAAACTTGCTGTACTTTGGGACATTTTTATTTGTTTGTTTTTTCTGCCCATCTAAAACTGTTCTAAAACTAAATTTTTATTTTAGAAACTGAATTTTTGTTCCCAGCATTTTTCTCCTCTTACATTCCCTATTTCACATGTTTTTTTGTTATGTTTTATTTGTTTGTTTGCTTTGTTGTTATTGTTGTTTTGGTTTTTCAAAACAGGGTTTCTCTGTTGTAGCCCTGGCTGTCCTGGAACTCACTCTGTAGACCAGCTGGCCTCGAACTCAGAGAGATCTGCCTGCCTCTGCCTCCCGAGTGCTGGGATTAAAGGTGTGTGCCACCATTGCCTGGCACATTCCCTGTTTTTGCTGTGTAATTACACTGGGATATTGCTCTGAGTATCTATATTCACAAAGCACACAAATTTTAGTATGCTGTGTTAAATTGATATTGAAATCTAATATCTAAGTTTAACATCAAGAACAAATAATTAAAGCAAATAGCTTCTGGGACCATAAATATAAAGAGGATTTGAGGCAATCTATAAAGATAACAAAATGAATCCTCAATGACTCTGACTCAGACCCCATGAATGTATTTTCCTGTAGCTCAACAGACTGTATTACAAACATCAACCCATAGAACCATCCATATTTCCACATACACATCTTAAATTTATTACAGTATTCCCAATTCAGATCCTATATCACTTCCCTGGTTAACAAACTACCTTTTGAATATCCCCTTAGCCCATTTTCTTCTTCCCGCTTGTCTTATTAGACATAATTTGATGCTTCAAGTACTCTATGCGTCCAGCCACATGGAAGGAAATTACAATCTAGCCTAACACTCTCCCTTCCCCAGGGGGCATCTGATGTGATGCAGATGGAGTCACTGGTCACTAGTCCTGAGATGGGACTTCCATTGTGAGAAACAGTTGGGCATATTCCGGCCCTTTGACATCCACATTTCCAGTGCTGACGGCTTAGCAATGGTCTTGCATTTTCCTCAGTCAGCTTCTGTATCCTGGTCTGCAGCCCTCTTCAGTTCTCTCATCACCGCCTCATCACCTCCAGGATATGCAGAAACTTCTGGATTGCTTGTACTATACACATAAGGACTAGAAATGGGGAATCAGGCCTCTTCTCTCATACAATGCATCACAGCCTCCTCTCCCTTCACTCCTCACAGATCCACACCTGTCTCCCCTCTCCCCCAGATCCACCCACCCACCACCCACCCCAACCTCACTTCCTGTCAGAAAAAAAAAAACAGCAGGCCTCCTAAGGTTCCTAATCTAACAGGGCACAACAAGATGGAACAAGACCATGGACAAACTCCAGATCAAGGCTATATCCAGAAGGTTCCTAAGGGCGGGTAAAAGGGCCAGAGACCCCACACTCCAACTTTGATGAGTTCTACAAGAACACCAAGCCAAACAACTTAAGATATACGAGGGACCTAGTGCAGACCCATGCAGGCTGTGTTTGCTGATTCTGTCTCTGTGAGTCCCTATGAGTCCTAGTCAGTTGGCTCTGCAGAACATGTTCCTGCTGGTGTCCTCAACTCCTCTGGTCACCGAAATCCCTTCTCCCCCTCCTCTTCCAGGTTCCCCAGGCTCTCGCCCATGCTTGGCCTTGGGCCTCTGCATCTGTTGGTATCACCTGCCAGAGGAAGCCTCTCTGATGAAGATTGGGCTAGCCATCAATCTATAAGAAACGTTGAAGAGGCAGGTCACAGAAGGTCAAAGGTGACTGTTGGTTCTTTAGTTAAGAACATACAGTTTTATTCCTTCCTACAAGGTTCTGCATGAGAATGAAAGTCATGTGAATTCAAAAAATAAAAATAGAAAATTCAAAGAGCAAAATGAATGACACTATTATTTTGATATTTTTAAAACCTTACTTTTAACTTTATAGAAAGGTTATTATTTGTTTACTCTGCACACAAGGAAACAAATCAAAAGAGGAACTCACAGAGGACGGAGAGAAGAATAAAAACAAATGACAAATGCCAACAGAATAAGATCTAGAAAAGCCCAGTGGTAAAACTCAAAAGATGTGGGTCACATGAAGATAAGGACCTTACACAGAATGGCAAAAAGCAAACTCATATACCATGTTGTTTGTTTTTCTTGTCCCCATGACAAGGTACCAAGCAGAAACAATCTAAGAGAAGAAAAGGTATTTTGAGTCGCAGTTTCAGAGGCTTTGGTCTGTCATAGTAGTGACAGAACACAGCTGTTCACTTCTCAGCAGCCAAAAAGCAGTGATACCTGTGGGCACTCCCTCTTTTCATTCTGTCGAGGCCCCTAGCAGATGGGCTGGGGCCACTCACATTCAGAACTTCTCTTTCTCTCCCCCAGCTAATCCTCTCTGAAGATTCCTTCACGGGACATGCCCACAGGCATGCTTCACCAATCTCTAGATGAGTGCAGACTACAATGAAGATACATTAAGTCAGGAACTACCCTTCTCCAACAAGGAA